>JABTXL010000003.1:7065839-7093591 GCA_025134845.1 Neodon shergylaensis | reverse complement strand
TGGATGGATGGATGGATGGATGGATGGATGGATGGATGGATGGATAGATGGATGGGTGGGTGGATGGATGGATGGATGGATGGAGAAAAAGAGGATATTCATTCTTACATGTGCATTAACCCATCTACAGTGCTCTGTGTCCTTGAGTCCTTCTACTTCAACCATTAGTAACACTTCCAAGGCTTCATCTCACATAATATTGTCTTGGGGATTAGGGCATCAATGTTTGAGTTTTGGGGGGGAATCTTTGTATAATTAGAATACAAGTAATGTGGATGATACTTTACATTCAAATAGCAATGCTGGAATTCTAAGAAATCTATCTACAAGAAAACCAGATTTACACTGTTGCTTGTTCAAGACTTTGAGCCCATAATATGGAAACCACCACACAGAATCTATACTTCTCCCTTCTAAAATCCCATTCTTACATTTATTTTCTTACTTTAAATTTTTTATTATTTTTTTTAATATTTATTTACTTATTATGTGTATACAATATTCTGTCTGTGTGTGTTCTGCAGACCAGAAGAGGGCACCAGACCTCATTACAAATGGTTGTGAGCCACCATGTGGTTGCTGGGAATTGAACTCAGGACCTTTGGAAGAGCAGGCAATGCTCTTAACCACTGAGCCATCTCTCCAGCCCCTGTTATTTTTATTTTTGTGGCAGTATGTATATCCTTAAACAGTTGGGCTCAAGCAGTCCTCCCACCTTAACCTGCCAAGTGTCTGGATGTACAGGAACACACCCACATGCCCAGTTCCTTTCCTAGTTGGTGTTAAAGTGTTATAAAGTTGCAGAAGATGTATCAAGAGAATATGCAAATACCTACAGGTTATCAAAATAGCTGGCTGTCTAGATAATGAAGGTTCACAGAACATTGTGTGTGTGTTTACTTTAACATTAATCAATTAATGTTTAATGCTTGGTGAATGCAAGTCAAAAGAAATTCTCTGTTCTTTACAATTTCAAACTGCTTCCACATGCGGAATGAAGGTTAGTTAAATAGTGACTCTTAAAACAAAGCAGTAATCCTCTCTTGTGTATGTTTAAAAACTTGTGAGGGAGAATTTAATTTTTTTTTCATCTCTACTTACTTATTTATCCGTGTACGTGTGTGTGTGTGTACTTGGATGCCATGACATACATACAGCAGTCGGACAACAAGCTGTGTGAGTAAGTTCTCTCCTTCTACTCTGTGGGTCCCAAAATTCATCTCAGATTTTCAGGCTTGGCAGCAGGTGCCTCTGCCAGCTCGGGCATCTCACCAGCCTTTTGGGAGACAGTTTTAAATTACAATTAGAGCCATTCATCTTTCATAAATTATTTTCTTTTTCTCCTCAGCTGAGTAACACTCCATTGTGTATGCTTGCCACAATTTTTAATCCATGTATCAGCTGATACGCATTGGATCAAGTCAGTAGCTTGGCTGTTGTTAGTAGTGTGCTCTAACAGATATGCGTTTGCCAGCACGTCTATGATGTGCTGCCTGTGAGCCCTTGTGATATCCCATATCCAGGAATGGTATGGCTGAATCACATGATGGATCTATTTTTAACTTTTGAGGAACCACCATACTAGTTTTCTCACTAGAGATCACCCTATTAAGTGGAGTAGGCCATACCTACAAAGACAAATATCTTTCTACGTAAACTCCGGGTGTTGGTTTAAATGAGTGTCCCCCATAGGCTTTTATATTGGCATTCTTAGCCCCCAGTTTATGAACTGTTTAGAAGGATTACGGGGTTGCCTTGTTGGAGGAGTTTGGAGGATGTGCGTCTCCAGGGGTGTGCTTTGAGGTTTCAAAAACCCACACCAGACTCTTTCTTTCAGCCTATGGCCTGTGCAGCAGGATGGAAAGCTCTCAGCTCTCTAGTGCCATGCTTGTCTGTTTCATGCCATAATAATCATGGATTATTCCTCTAAAAGTGAAAACAAGTCCCAGCTAAATGTTTTTTTTTTTTAAATAAGAGTTTTCTTGGTCATGGTGTTAATCCCAACACTTGAGAGGCAGAGGCAAGCAGATCTCTGTGAGTTCAAAGACAGCCTGGTCTACAGAGTGAGTTTCAGGACAGCCAAAGATACACGGAGAAACCCTGTCTCAAAAAAAAAAAAATAAAAATAAAAAAATAGAGTTTAAAATAAAGCCAAGTGCTGTGGGACAATGGTCTTGTATCCTGTCACTTATATTGTATCGTTTTAATAAAATGTTACTTGGCCAGTAGTCAGGCAGAAAGTAGAAGTGGGGCAATGAAAACAGGAGAATTCTGGGAAGAGTAAAGAGTCAGTCTGCAGTTGTCACCCAGATGCAGAGGAAGCAAGATGAGAGCCACTCACTGAGAAAAGTACCAAGCCACATGGCTAACATAGACAAGAATTATGGACTAATTTAAGATGTAAGAAAGAATTAATGAGACGCCTTAGCTAATAGGCCAACCAGTTTATAATTAATGTAGACCTCTGTGTGTTTCTTTGGGACTGAACAGCTGCAGGACCAGGCAGAATAGAAACCCTGGTCAGCATCTTTAGAACAATAGAACAGTTACAAAGATGCCCTAATGGGTTGACCATACTTAGGTGGTTGGCTTTATACTCATGTGTGTTAATTAGCACTAAACTTGGATTCATATTACTGGCTAATTAGAGGGTTCATCCCTGGAAGAGGCAACTCTTTTAGTCATCATCAGTTTCCAGTAATTCCTAATCTAGAGATATGACCCCAGGAGATGTTTCCACATTCTGCTGCTAGCATGTCTATTCATACTGCCCTTGTTCAGAACTTGCTTATGCAGATATTTCAAGGAGAGCCTGTTTCACAGCCAATTTTTTAGTTCTCTGGCATTTACACTCTTGCTGGCCCTTCTTACACAGTGTTCCCTGAGCCACAGATGCAGGAGCTGTTATGTAGATTTATGCATTGAGGCTGGACTCTCCACAATCTGTTGATCTCTACATTGTGTCCAGTTGTGGTTTTCTGAATAGAGAGGCTTCATTGATGAGGGGTGAGAGCTACACTTAGTTGTGGGTGTAAAGATAAGATTTAAGTTAGCCCTGAAACCAGCAGACCCAGCAAGTTCTCGTTATGTATTTGTGAATATGTATATGAGCTTGCATATATGTATGTACATATATATGGGGAAACATGAAAGAAGTTGAAAAGAAGAGACTTTGAAGGATCTTGGAAGAAGCAAAGGAAGGGGGAAAATGATACAATTATATTTTAATTAAAATACATAAAAATAAAAACTAAAAAGAAAGAAGAAGATAAAAAGTGGGGAGGAAGATGGGAGGAGTTAAGGTGGACTGGCAGTATATATGATCAAAATATATTGCATACAATTATGAAATTCTCAAATTAAAATAAAATAGAGAAATAAGACCTGAAAGTAGAAGGGGACTGTTAGGGAGCAGGAAGAAGACTAGCAGGGAGGGAACAAGGGCAACTGTAAGGTGTATAAGGGGTAAATTTGAATAAAAGACTTCATACACATGTATGACAATGTCATAATGAAACATGCTATTCTGTATAATTGATATACACGCTAATTTAAAAGTATATAATTAGATTCTTTTCTGTTTCAGGATTGCTGGGCTATGGTGTTGGGATGTCCAACCTCTGCAAGATACATAACAAAGTATCTCCTTCCTGAGAGTTCCCGACCCCTCTGCTGGGAACACTTTCTGAGCACTTTTGTTAAGCAAGTGCTTTTGAGAAAAACTAGATGCAACTTAATTTTAAGGTTGGAAGCTTCTTCCAACACTCAGGCAAGAAGAACATTCTCTTCTCCTTTAATAGAGTGAAGCTTTTCCAAAAGGAAGAAAAAATACCACAGTCTCAACTCTTCATTTTCAATAAGGTACAAGTCATGCACAGGGGCAAGAGGAGCTCATTCTGATGCCATGGTCACCACAGGCTGGTCTAGAATGTGACACTTTGTATCACTCTAATCTCCATCACAGAACACTGAGTCACATCCTTGTCTTGGCAAGGAAGGATTACAACATTCCTGATTCAAAGCAGTGCCAGGATCCCAAGGCCTGCAAAGGACCAGAGCACACAAAGAATTGACAAGACCATCAGCAGACACCAAGCCCAAGTAAAAACTGGGATATCTGGATTGCTCTTCTCAGCTGTCCACTCCTTTGCATAGAGGATGATGGTGGCCTTAAACAAGTTGGTCAGGGTAGGTGGCTAGTTGCTGGTCATCTCTGCTCTAGTGATGCCTACTTCACCTTGCAAAAGCCATAAAGGAAAAGAATGAGACACAGGGACATGTCCCTTGTATTTAAAAGATTTTTTTTATGTTTAGTTATGAGTATGAATATCTGTCCTTGTGGGGTACGTGCGTGAAAGTAGGGTTATCTGCAGAGGCCAGAGGACAATGATGGAGTTGCTTGAGCTGGAGGCACCAGACATGGGTGCTGAAAACTGAAATATGTCCTTCGCAAGAGTAGGAAGCAGTCTTAACCGCCAGCTCTGAGACATCTCCTTAGTTCTGGCTACTGTGAATAACAGCTGTTATTTAAAAAAGACAGATTCAGATAGTGTTTGAAAACTGGATCCTTACAGTTACCGCTCTAGTTGGCAGTGTGAACCTGGGAGAGCCGAGTCTGAAGCAGACTAAAGTCTGGTGCAATAGCCAACTTTATTCAGGGCCTCAGACAATTTATATTCTGAGGGTTAAGCAAGGTCATATGAGCAAAGTTCACGTGAGTTCAAACTGTGTACAGTCACAAGGGCAAGGCGTGTTCATGTGACTTAGGCAGTATAGTCACAAAGACAAGCCACACTTGGAAACATCATCTAACATTATTATTAAGATAATCCAAAGTAAACTCACTCATCCTTACTACACCTGGGAGGGGGCATGAAAGCACATTCCAACAACGAATTTTTCTTGGAGTGCTGAGGTCACAGGAACTCTTATCCTGTTTTCTTGGAGTTTCCTCACAAGCAATCAGCACTCTCCGAACACAAATTGACTCATGCACCTTACCATATGTGGTGCGAAATTCTTGTGTACATATACATACATATGATGTTGTTTCCTTAAGGGACCATTTCCATCTGAATGAAGATGAATGAGCATTGCTTACTTAGTTTTTTAAATATGTGATTTGAGCCAAAGCTATAAGAAGACTAGCCTTTTTGTAAATTCAGAGCAACAAAAAATATGAATTAGAATAATCTTTACATGGTATGTGATTGGTTGCAGTGAAACCAATTATTTCACAGCCATTACTGTTTATCTGCAGTAATTAAAAAAATGCTTATGGTATTATAGGCAAAATCAGTTGCTCCGCAGGTGGGTTATACATTGAAGAAACCATATGGGTGCTTGTGTGAACTTCAGGTGATCCTTGATGTGATGATGGCTCAATGGACGATTTCACAACTTTACAGATGTGTGTAACTCAGGGGCCGAAAGGAAAAGGTGATGGAGCTGGAAGGGGAATGACCCTGCAGGTGAACAGGGAGAAGGGAGACAGGATATGTCTACGTGGAGAGTTATGATCAAGACTTCCAGCCTGAATTTTTTTCTCTGAAGAAGGAAGTTGAGATCTGGGGAAACACTGAGTTAAGTGTGTAGAGGGAGGAAAAAGAAAAAAAAAACATAGAAATCACCCCAAATGATGGCAGGGGACTGAGTTGACAAATGCTAGAATTTTAATGCCATCTACCCTGGGGATGAGAAGAAAGCACTAACTCAGTCACAGCCAGGGGGTAGTAAATGGCCCTGATGGATTGATATCATCTAAATGGGACAGGGTCACCTTGGAATTGAGCAGGCATAAGGTGATGGAATCTAGGTATGTGTCTAAAGAGTTTGGGGGCAAGGATGCTATTCACAGAGAGAAAGGCAATGCTGACCAATATTTTAAGCCAGTCCCTCTGAAAACAGAGGAGTATGTCAGCTACAATAGGCTTTTGACATCAAACACAAAGCTCCCCCACTTCAGTGTAGAGATAGACGGTTTATTATGCAGAATTAGTCCCTGAAAGTCTTTCCCTAAGCTTTACCAATCACTTTTCTTGTCAAAAGGCAGTTTCTATACTGGGTTCTGGTTATTTTGAGAAGATTCTGACTGTAGGAAAAACATAGCAAGAGCTGGATCCATTGGTAACTGAATGCATGAAGTCAATCTCAGTCAAGGTCAGTGTGCTTTTGCAGAAGTTTGGGGACAATTAGTGGCAGTAGCAGCACCTGGACACAGACACATAGAAATACGGACTCCAGGGCTGTGGGTATTCTACCAAGTCTTCAGGGGATTCTCACACATGCTAAAACTGAAGCTTTGCTTTCCACAATCCCCATATGCATAGACCTGTCTGTTAGTTCTGAACTCCTCACTTACCCATGCACCCAGTTAGCCAACCATGCTATGCCAATTCAAGGAAAAGGTGCCTTACAGATGACACAGAAACAGGCTTTCCAGAAGGGTGAATGCCAACACCCTCCCCAACATGCTAGATGGTGAGTTCTGTGGCATTTAGGTTCACATTGTGTCCTGAGCTCTGTCTCTATTGTGTTCTTACCAAGACAGCTTTACAGAACAGTTTTAATCCAAAAAGACTGTTCCTGGGAACAACTTTTGTCACGTCAGCATCGGCGCCTCACTCTTCCCAGGCTTGGTCACCGATAGAAAAGAGCAAGATAGAGAAACGGCATTTATATACTTCAGAGCTGTTGTAGGCCATGCGTGGTGTGTGGATGTGTTCACGTCTGTGTTTGCACAGGTGTGCAAGAGTACGCATGAATGTAGAGGCTAGAGATCGGCACCTGGAGTCTTCCTCAATCACTGTCCATTTTGCTTTTTGAAACAAGTCTCTCACTGAATCTGGAACTCACTGACTTAGCTAGACTGGCCGGCTAGCAAGCCCCACGGATCCTCCTGTCTCTGCCTCTTCACCACTGGATGGCAGGTGCATGCTTCCACGCCCAGCTTTCTGTGGTGGTGCTGGGGATGGAAACTCGGGCCCTCATGCTTGCATGGTGAACCCTTTAGAGGGGTTTCCTAGGCCACAGACTTGAGGGTTTTCTTTTGCTAATGATGTGGTTTGCTATTTTCCCACACACTCTAGAGTCGATATTATTACTCCTGTTGAGCAAGTAAAGAAGTTGAGAGTTGAGCCAAGACAAGAACCTAGGCTTGTTACTGTCAATGGTGTAAATGACGTCCTGTGGCCATAATAGGATTAGCACATGAGGTTTATGAGGGTGAAGTGACCCCAGTTCTGCAAAAATAAATGTCGTAGTTTGAAAACTGAATGAGCGTTTATTTTTTTCTGTTTGCTGTTCCTTCATCATGCTGTGCCTTGCAGGGAACAAGAGATTAGTAGTGTGGTTTCTGTTATCAAAGAACAAACGTTTATTTTAAAAGAATCAGAAGACAACGTAAGATAATTCAAACAAGTTCCGAAATGTGTGATACAGACCCAGGTGACAAGCAAAATCTGGACGGAAGAAGGTCACTGTGGCCTAAGAGCCACGGGGCAAGATTTGTTGTAGGAAGTCGAAGTATGACAGGGCTTGGAGCTTAGCGGTATTTAGACAGCTGGAGGAGAGAGCAGACCCATGAGCTAAGCAGATTTGTAGCGTAGCAGATCTTATTCAAGCTGCAGATGATGTGATTACGTTCTTATTTCCTTCCTTCCAGGGGGAATTTATTGAAAGAAGGCCTCCTGCAACTTCTCAGAATGCAGGATGCTGCCCAGGTCCTGCTCAGGCCGTTGACAATTCGGAAATTAATATTCAAGAGCAGAGAAGAGACTCAAGGGTATTTCATGATTAGTCCCTGGAAGGAGGCAGAGTGACATTTGTCTTGATTCATGGTGCTTTCATAGCAACATACATGAAAGGTTAGTGTAGCTAACACATACTGTTTTGCTATATAAGATGAGTTCTGTATAGCTAGACATATTTGTTTACTTTCCTCTCCAAGCCTTTATATCATATCCAATGTAGTTAGGTGTGGTAGGATATAGATGAGGAAGGGCTTTGAAATCAGAAGAAGTCAATAGGAAACCGTTATTGGATTGGGCTCATAGTGTGCAAGGTAACCATGCTGAATGGGAAGTAAGGGTCTACGTTCAGCATCAGATGGTGATGCATGAAGGTTCACACAGCCAGACCCAAATCTTGCTTCTCTTATCACAATTCTAACAGGTTCAACTCAATTCCAGAAATCAAGTGCTTTCTAACTAAGAAAGACATTCAAACCTTGTGATTGTCCATGCTGCATGGTGGAGACCACGAGACCTTCTTTTTATATGACTCTGAGAGTGTATGAAAAGACTCTCAAGGCTCCCAGTCCAGTTCCCTGCTTATAGACACGTCTTAGTGAGCACGTGACGCTCACCTTCATCAGGATCCCCTGAAATGACCAAATGCTCTGCCTAGCGCACTCGTGACATCAGGATCCAGAGATTTCTTCCACACTGGACACACTGGCCAGAAAAAATTAGATCTGGGATGTTATTGCTTTTGCTTAATTGCGCCTCCAGAGAAAAGCATAATTATCAATTAGAGCGCTATTAAGGGGGTATCATTTCCTGCTCACTTGTGTCTCTCACATTCTCACTCCTTCAAGGTTAAGGAAATGTGTGTTCGGAACCTTCGTCCACTTCGGAATCTTCCTCATCAAGGGACTCCAAGGGAAATTCCTCCCCGGGAGTTGCTTGTTTGTTTTGAAATGACGTTGCTAATTTATCTGCTATGAATTAGAGAACAGACAAGGCTCAACTCCTTCCCTTTCTGGGGACAGCTGGGTATGAAAGCTCAGACACCTGTTTTACAAATTGCCTGGCTATTAAGTAATCATTTCCTCATTGGAGCAGCAGCTGAGAGCCTGGGGGGGTGGGGGGGTGCTTTCCTTCCCAGACTCATCCTCACCTCCCCCTGCCTGCGCCTCCACAGCACCTTGAAGTTACTCAGGACAGCAGGAGAATATTTTCTTATAACTGAAAGGCACATATTTCTCAATATTATTTTCAATACTCCTGAAAGCAACACAGGATCTACTCAGCAGAGTGAGACTCCAGATCTCTTAAGTGACAGGAAGCATTGTCTAGCACATTCCCTTCATTTTGTTGACAAGTTACTTTTTTTCAGAAAAGTGGCTTAGCCAGCAGCAGGCCTGTGACTTGAATTTACTTGGATTTACTACTGCTGGTGCAACGAAGAGTTTACCCCACTACTGTATGAAGCAGGGTTTGAACCATGAACTTGCTTCATCTTAATGGCCATCTATTTTTTGACTTACAAAGAAGCAAGTAGGGAACCCCCCCAAACACACACACAGCGAGCACACAGTATAAAGGATAACATTGAAAATTTAACAATTTGCATACATAGTTTTTTTTTAA
The DNA here is from genome assembly GCA_025134845.1 of Neodon shergylaensis. NCBI lineage: Eukaryota > Metazoa > Chordata > Mammalia > Rodentia > Cricetidae > Neodon > Neodon shergylaensis. The sequence goes on along the minus strand of JABTXL010000003.1, from coordinate 7,084,220 downwards.
ATGTATGTAAATTTAGAGTTATGGAACCCAGTTCCAGTGGATTTATCTATGAAACAATTCCTGCTCCCAAGGCTCAGGGAATTTTGCAAAAGATAGAGCAGAAAGACTGTAAGAGCCAGGGGATCAGAGAGTGTGCTGTGAGGGTGTGTCTTCTAGTAATGTCAGAAGCCACACCGATAAAGTCTCGCCAACATGGCTGCTTAATCATGAGCCAAACACGGACAACAACAAAAGACATGCCGAAGCAAGCAGGAAAAACACCACAGGCCTCAATCAGACACAAGAACTGCAGGCCACTAAGGGATAAGAGTGTAAGCAATAGTCTTCCACAGGGAAGAGTACTCCAACTGGTTATTCAATACCAGATATTCAGACCTAAAAACATACATACAAGCAATATTATAAAATCTGGGCAGGTTACAGTTAGGAACACATATACGTAAATATATGCTTATGCATGTAATAACAATCTATGAAAAACTAGACCAGGAATTTTAAAGGGTGCAGGAAAGGTATGTGGCAGAGTGGAAAGATAAGGTGGAAATTATGTAATTATATTAATTTCAGAAAAACAAAAGTTTTTTCAAAAAGGAATTTTAAAAACACTTCATAAAATACAAACTACACATCAAAACTCTCAGTCTGTCTCATCAATATTCATCCCATATGCAGACACAATAAGGGAAATTTCTTGTTGAACATATTGTATACCAAATTTTCATTGTTCATTGCTGATGGACAATTATGTTGGCTCTAATTCCTTGCTATGATGAATGAAGTGACAAGGAAATCACATAAAGAATTCAGAAATTTGGAGGACTTCAAATGCCGTACAAACTCAGAAAGAGGAAGGGGATGGGAGGGAGGAAGAGAGACAATGGAAAGAAAGAAAATACATGTTTTCCCTCATATATGAATTCTAGCCTATTTTGTGTGTGTGTATGTCCTCTCTGTTTGTGTGTGTCAGTTTGTGTCTGTCTCTTTGTATGTGGGTGTCTGTGTATATGTGCGTAAACAAATGTACATGTGAATACAGAAAACACATGCATCAGTCAGGTGCTGGTGGCGCACGCCTTTAATCCCAGCACTTGGGAGGCAGAGGCAGGCGGATCTCTGTGAGTTCACAGCCAGCCTGATCTACAAGAGCTAGTTCCAGGACTGGCTCCAAAGCTGCAGAGAAACCCTGTCTTGAAAACAAAAATAAAAACAAAACGAAAATGGAAAACACATATGTAAAGAAGAATAAGAAAGGGTAAAGGTTAGAAGAGGAGACAGGAGTGGATGCAGGTAATAGACTCAAATCATGGACGAGGATATGAAACTGGGTGCTTTCTGCTTGGTGGTGGTAGATAAGAGCATAAACATACAATTTAATAGTGAAAGTGTAAGTTTGGAGACATGCGGCCTAGTCTTGGATCAACATGTCCAGTGTGTTTCCTCAGGGCAAGACACCCATGAAAATGAATTCTCACATGGCAAGGATCAGTAGATCACAGGACAGCGTAGGAATTTGCAAATTCATGCAGCTTACAGGCTCATTTCTCCTTCATTATATTGCTGATTCTTTGGGACGTTCTTAGCTTTCCTTTGCCAGCCACATGTGCAACAGCTATAATTTCCCTGGAAATGCTGTTCTTTCTTGAATATTTTCCCCCAAGATTTAATAGGGGTTTAATGCTTCTCAAATTTCTTATCTGGAATGACTACCTACAACTCCTAATCCTGGGAACTTTTCTGACTCAATAGAGAGAGTTAGGTACATATGAGAAATCAACACTTGGAACATTAACAGTGTCCCACAGTTCTGTCTGGAAATGAGAGTCAGGCATGTAAACACAGAATAGGGGGAAAGCCTCGGGAATACACATGGTGTCCAATGTTGAGAGTAAGTTCCCTGCACACCAAGCGTGTAGAATCATTGATAGGATCTAGTATTATCCAATGAGAAAAACGTATACAGAAGCTTATATTAGTGGGAGAAGTATGGTAGAGTGAGATGGGAAAAGAATTCCTCATCCAAGTTTTCCTTTTACAGAAAGGCTGAGACATGGGCAAAAGAAAACTATATAAAACCATGTCTTTTAGACAATTGTTTGGGTTTGAACATTGTTGTCTACGTCTACTGCTTTTTAACTTTGTAACCACAAGTAGGTGCCTACTGACCGAAGTCCTGGAAGAGCAGGATGTGTCTGACTCCATAATTAGTTAAGCCTGCAAAAATGCTGAACTCTGCCTAGGATAAGGTTATGTAGTGCGTGGGAAAGTGTATTTGGGAAAGCATAAAGAGGAACAATGGGAGCTTTTATAATGATTATGATGTATTTCTTAAAATATGATTTATTCCTTAGGAGTCAAAAATAGGAGCCAATGACAAAGTTGTTCATGTAAGCCTAGTAGAAAAACTCCGTTAAAGTATAGATAAAAATGGCCTAAGCTATTCGGGGCCATTTGAGTCCAATCCACCTGATAGTCAATTTTTTTCCTTTTACGGACATCCCTTTCCAGTCTCAGGACGGGAATCTGAGCCAAGGCTGGACCCTGGCAAGTATAAAATCCGGTGTGAAATCCACAGCTTCAGAAGAACTGTTCTAACTGTACAGAAGTTCACTGAGATATGGATTGGAAACTGGTCCATTTAGGTGTATGATTTTTTGCAAGTTCTTCATAGTACAATAGTAATTTCAAAAGAACACACAAGAAAACTCATAGAGGAAAAAATCTTTGTTGTTGTCTGGCCATATATGGGGTTCAAAGAATGACAAAGGTTTTTCTTCAAGTCTGACATGTTTGAGTTCCGGAACCCACACTGGAAGGGAAGAAGCAGGACAGACTCTAGCCAATCCTCCTCTGTCCTCATGTGTGTGCATGGCCCACACAAGCACACACACACACACACTCACACACACACACTCACAAATAACAGTAAAAGAGGACAGGAATAACTAGGGACTGGTGAACAAACTAAAGCACACTAGAACAGTGGGTGTAGCCACAGACACACGGAGCAGAAATGTGCGTGAAATAAACCTTGAAGAAAGCTGGAAAAGAAGGAACAACCAACAGAACATGAGCGAATGATTGTTGAGATATGGCACCTACATGCTATTTATTGTAGTTACAGAATCTCAGCGATGTACTTACTGCAAGGAGCAAGTCATTTCTCAAAATTCTTATGTTTCATCTTGCACTGAACTAATGGTAATCATCCCGGACTTAGCACCCACACTCTGTGGCTATTCATATCTGCAAATGGTTCTTAGCACCGGGAAGTCAGTTACCTGGATCTACCTAAGCACTTTCTTATGCCCTGACTGCTCAGGCCTTGCTCTAGGATACATTATGACTCTCTTGACCTCCTTCTTTCCTGTGCCCCCATAGCCTAAGAGTTATTCCTCGGTACAGCAAGAAACTATGGCGCCTGTTTAAGTGTCCTGATGTCAGTCAAAAATACTCAGACCTGGATTGGAGACGTGGTTCAGCTGACAGAGATCCAGCCTCGCACATGTGGGGCCCTGGTTTAATAACTGGCACCATTTAAAACTGGTTGTGATAGCGCATGCCTGTAATCCCAATCAAGATCATTCTTGACTACATAGAGAGACCAACCGGAGCTACATGAAAGTCTAATGAAAAAAACCAACAATAAAATTCATCAAATCTCACTAAGTTAGGGTATTTTGAAGTATATTTTCAGCTACCAACTGGTGAACTATTTTGAACCAAGGCAGATAGGTTAGGGTGAAACTTCTACACCCTTGGGCCTCTTATCCATGGGTTCTACATTTGTGGACTCAGCCAAGTGAAAATGAACCAACTTTTAGTGGAAAATGAGTTTTAAAACCACACTGCATACAGCAAACATGGACGATCTCTTCTTGTTGTCACTAGTCTTTGAATATTTGCGTGAGATGTGACATTTACATTACTTTATGTCCTGGAAGTGATTTAGAGATGGTTGCTGTATATGGGAGGATATGTGCTCCGCTTATACATGAGAGCATGCCATTTTACCTGGGCACCATGAGTCTTGGTACCTCTAGGGCATCCCGGTGGCAATTGCTGAGATGTCAAAGGACAACCCTGGCAAAAACAAAGGTCAAAAGGAATGCACTGTAGAAGATACTAGAAGTACTAAACTGATTTGTTTACATCTTACAATGACCATCTGATCAAAGATTTAAAATGTCAAAACCCATAGGTCAAGCAGCAACTAGAAAATATGAAAACCACTTCATGCTCTTCCTGACTGAGTGTGGGAGAAGATGGTCCAACTTCGCACGCCTAGTCTCTCCGGTCCTGAAAAGAGTCTGAGATAAATCTGACAGGATTGATAGCCCGTGGCAGCACCTTGATAGATAGAAATGTACTAGAAGATGGGGGGGAAAAAAAGAACAATTGAAAGCAAAATGCAAATGCCCAGAAGATGTGCTTAAGCTAAAGAATCGGCAATAACAACTCAGGGCTGTAAACGCTAAGCTTTAGTTACAGCAACAAAGAATTTCCATACTTCCTACCAACCCTCAAATCTGCATCTTTAAATGCACGAAAACGCATTATGCAGACATGCTAATGAAAATCTATATCCCATAATTTGCAACCTGCTGGCTCTGTTATGCCAAGTGCACGTTAAACAAGGCATTCTTCAACCTAATTGCCTGCCATTTCTCCGGGCTCTAATTGTGTTAGGAAAATACCTCTTTCTATCTCTCTCACGCACACCCCGATCACTTGGCTTCCTGCCGCAAGCACACCAGTAAAACAAAACCAAACAGCAGATGACTCTCCCTTTTGCTCCACACTGGGGAATTACCAGTGCAAGCGTAATGGGGGTTGACAAGTGTTTTCCCCTATGAAACTGTGTCAGATGTTGGGGTTTCTTAGCCTGTTTCCAGGCTTAAGGTTGCAAATAACAACAACGTGGCACACAGAGATAAATATTTAAGGCAGGGTTCTCAACCAAATTCACCTCACCTGGCCCTGTTTCATCCCAAGGGACATTTAGAAATGGCTGATAGTATTTTTGGATGTTGTAGCAGACAGGGTATTAGCATATAAGAAATGGAATCTGCGGTGGTCTGAACTGGTATGGCTCCCACAGATTCATCTTGTCTTTGAATGCTTGACCCATACAGAGCGGCACTCCTAGGAGGTGTGGCCTTGTTGGAGAAAGTAAGTCACTGTGGGCGTGGGCTTTCAAACTGATGGACTGCCTTTAAAAATTTATGTTTATAACCATAGACTAGTGAAGCCCTCAACCTTGGCCAGAGAAGCCACTTTTGGTAGTCAGTGGTGGTCAAAGCAGGGACCATGGCTGGTCAAAGGGCTGAGTAAGAGACTTCTAAATGTTTGGCCCCGTGTGAGAACACATCCTTGGTCCCCAAGGAGCATCATAGAAGAGGAGGTGGAAGGACTAGAGAAGCCAAAAGATGGGGAGGATTTTAGTAAGGGCACTGCTTCCTGGATAAGACGTGGCTGGTTTTGATGTCCACTTGGTATAAGCTAGAATCCTTCAGGAAGAGGAGACCTCTGGTGAGAAAATGCCCCAGCCGAACTAGTCAGCAGGCAAACCTGTGGTGCATTTTCTCAATGACTGATGTGGAAGGCCCCAGCTCACTGCAGGTAGCACTACCTCGAGGCAGCTGCTGTAAGAAAGCAAAGAGAAGTACACCACAGTGAGCAGGCCAGTAAGCAGCGCTCCTCCTCGGCCTCTACCTCGGCTCCTGCCTCAGCTTCCTACCCTGACTTCCTTTGATAACAGACTGTAACTGTTAGCGGAAAGAAACCTGCTCCTCCACCGAATGCATTTGGTCACAATGCTTTGTCACAGCAGTAGGACGCCTAACACAGAGAGTAACTGTCGAGGCTGTGAACACAGAACAGCTGTGACTGCTGCGTGGGACTCAGAGAAGTAAAAAGGAAAGGGAGGCTAGGAAGGGAGTGGAGTGGGAAGAGGGTCAAGAAGAATAGTGGACAGTGACTGTTATCACAGGGCATTGCACAGCAGGGAAATATTGGGGAAAAATTTAAATTTAGCAACTTAAAAAGCCTAAATAAATAATGCGGGGCATAGCTATACACATGCCTACAAACCCCAATGCTCTCAGGGCAGAGACAGGTAGCTGGGATCTGCTGGCCACTAGCTTAGCTCCCAGTTCAATAAGAAACCCTATTTCAAGGGAATAAGGCGAGGAGCAATAGATTAAGATACTGATCTTAAATATGCAGGTGCATCCTCTTGCACACACATGCACACACACACACACATGCACACACACACATAGACAATAAATAAATACTCCTTGGTCTCACTGCTGAGAATCACATGTAAATGTGTGTCCATATTTTTCTATGAATATCAAAAGAATCCACACGGCAGTGTGAATTTTATTAATATCAACATCAAAAGGAGGATGCTACTTAAGAGTCTTTTTTTCTGATTTAATAATTCAAGAACCTTATTAGTACCCATAATTTGCTAACTCCCCACAGCCTGTCACTGGAAGCTTTGCATTCCTCTCACAATGAACACACCGACGGGGCAAATGGTAGTCAGTTTTTCTTCCCAAATTATCAAGCCGGTTCTCCCTCACGTTGCCTGTTTTGGAAGGTGGTACTTACATCATATGATTGGGGTCGACCCTCCAGTGTTCTTCATCTCTCAATACCATTCACACCTCGTCAGTTGCCTACTGTAGCCCATTCTATTTTGAGAGCATTTGCATAATTTATCATTCTCTCTCCAGAAGTTTGGCCATCTACTCTTTCATTAGCGAAATGTACTGCATGTCCACAGTATTCAGTAGCTCTCTAAGGTGTTTGGAAAAATATGAGGACATTGCTATCTCTCAGTTGGCTGAATTATTAGTTTTCTCTGTCTGTCCAGAGATTATCAGTGGGCAAAGGGTGTCTCCTCGGACTCAGCAATTGGAGGACCTTGAGAACCAAGGACTCTTGGGCTTGACTAACAAACAGAGCTAGAGACATTCATTCATATGTTCTGAAAACTGGACAGAGGTATATACTTCCTGTCTTTAAGCAGCTCTAAATGTTCAGGTCAGAGGCCCATTGACCTGATTCCTCTCCACATCTTAGTTCGGCCTTGCTGCCATTTCTGTTAAGTGTGCTTGTGTGTACATGAAGGCGCATACTTTTGAATGCATATGTGGAGGTGCCATGCCCACTGCCTTATTTTTATTTTAAACAAGATCTCTCACTGAACCTGAAGCTCACTGTTTTCTCTACACTGGCTAGTCAGTAGGCTCCAGACTTGTGCCACCGCACCCGGAATCTACAGGGTGCTGGGGATACACAGGCAGCAAGCACTCGATCTGCTGAGCCATTTCCTGATTCTCCATTCTTGTTATTTTTATTGTCTGATACCGTCTCATTCTCAAGTGCTATTGATTTTCATCTTCTAAACAAACTTGAACTCTCTCCAGATAGCCCCCGCTCTACTGCCAATAACCTAGCGAAAGCTCCCAGTGGCTCTTGCTTGAATTGCTGACATTAAGTGATACCGGCTGAAGCCATTGACCGTCTGGCTGTAGAGAGATTCTCAACAGCACTCCAAGTGTCCTGCAAAATCCCCAAAGCTGATCCGCGCCCTCTGCAGCACTGTCGGTTTCTCCATTCGCTTTCTGATTATCTCTTCAAGGTGGCCTCTGACCTAACTCATCCTGCCTTGGATTCGGTTTACTAAACATGCCCTAGTCTATCCAGCACAGGGCCTTTCCACAGACAGAACTTTCAGTCTGGAATCTCCGTCCCCTACACAGTCCTTTAGCCTGGCTAACCCTATCACTCTTCACACCTCAGTTTTCCTATTACTTCTGAAAGACCTAATAAATCTGAGTCAGTTTCCGGTGTGCTACATTCCAGACCAATATTCTTTTCCTTCACAGCATGTATCCCATTCTCTTATTATTTAATTATTGGTGTGATATTTATACATTAAGTCTATATTCTTCCACTACTGTATGTAAATTCATTTTCCATCAGAACAAGCTCCACACTTATTGTCATAAAAAATATTTCTAAAGCATCAGGTCATAGTAAGGGATTAACGCATTCATAAGTGGAAAAGTGAAAGAAGCAAGGAGGTAGCAATCTGACCTTGGTCGAATTGCATGGCATCCAAGGTTTACCCATCTAGATACAGAGTTGCTGCAAATATAAATGAGAAACGGCCGTTAAAGCACCCATGTGCAGTGTTCAGCTAATGTGGGCATTGACTGGTGGTGTTCCCTTTTTCCTTTTTCTCTTTCAAGTACCTGGAACAGAGCTGGCGGCAGACGCTGGCGGCACAGTTGCACACTGTAGCCTCTGTACCCAGACCTCCGTAAGCCTGACTTCCACAACACCTACTTTTCCAGTGGAGGACGTGCATGATGGAGGAGGATGAATCTGGCTAAACTGCATTGTTCATAGCTTTTTTCCCCCAATGCTCTTTTTAACAATTCTCTTCAGTAAGCAGTCGCCAGAACAGAATCTTACTACAAAAGATTGTTTAATGTCAAGGTATAAAGGAGACGTAGATGACTGGTCAGGATAAGGCCATTTGTGTATTAACAACCAGTATTTAGATTTCAATACTCATACCCAACACACATACACACATGCCCCGAGCAGGAGAAAACAATAAATGGTGGGTGACCCCAATTCAAGGGAATGTATTTTCAGAGTATTGAGTATGAAGCTGGAGAGTGACTCTTCCTTCCAGAACTTCTGGCAATTTCTAGAGAAAGGAACCAGCATCTTAGCAAGTATTATGGATGCAGCCTCGCCTCACTAAATAGCCAAAGAGACCTGAAGACCATGAGGTGTGCATTAGAGGCATGCGCAAAGACCAGAAGAGACAAAGACAACAACGGGCAGGGTGGAAGCTTTTCACTAATGATTGCTTCCTGGGTGGGACATATGTAGTAGTTCTGGGATGCATAAGGTTGGTTGTACTCCATCCATCCCTCTCTGCTGGCCAGAGCTGGTCAGGCAAGCAACCGTGTGACCAGGCGGAGTGAAGGCACGCCTGCTTTCAGCCAGCATAGTGCTGAAGCTGAGGTTAACTGGGGGGATGTGAAATGCCTCACCTCCCATTTCCCCAGTGAACACTCATTCAATCAACAAGAAAGCATGAAGGGGTTGGGCAATCCCCCACCGACTTGTCAAGTTTGTCGGTTCACACAGAATGTTAAGCAAATACAGATGAGGTTTTTATGACCAAGAGAAAAGATTGGAAAGTAGGGAAGGGCTATTCTTACGACTTGCATAGCTAGCCTCCTTTTAAAAGTTAAAGAAGTAGAAAAGCAAAAATTCAAATCAACAATTTATACTGAGAAGGTAGGTCAATTATAATAAGAAGAACATAATAATTTACAAGATTCTAGAACTCAAGAGTAATGTCCATTAAGAGATTGCAGTTTTCTGAAATAAAAACACTGTGTATATATTGACTATCAGTTTATCCAGCCCCCAGTTTTATATACTTTTCTTTCTTTTTTTTTAAGTTCTCTCTTACATAAAATTTGATTCAACTTTATAAAATGTTTTACGATGGGAATTCTCAATCTGGTAGAAAAGTAGAATAAAGGAATAAATCTTACTTGCTACTCACAATTGCAAATATCTTGCCGATCTTGCTTTATTTTCTCTGTTGACATTTTCTATTAGAGCATTTATTTTGAGACCCATTCTCATGGAGCCCAAGCTGGCCTCAAGCTGGTTATGTATCTGAGGAAGACTTTGAGCTTTTGCTCTCCCTGTGACCATATCCAGAAAATTCTTATATTACTTTTAATTATTCATTTCTGTGTGTGTGTGTGTAAGAGAAGAAGAGATGGGGAGTGAAAAAGAAAGAGAGAGCATTCAAGCCAAACCATGGGTGTGTTATACAGTTTTATGTCAACTTGACACAAGTTAAAGTCATCTAGTAGGAGGGAACCTCAATTAGGAAAATGTTTGCATAAGATCTGACATAGTCAAGCCTGTAAGGCATTTTCTCATTTAGTAATCAATGGGGGAGGGCCCAGCCCATTATGGGTAGTCCGATCCCTGAGCTGGTGGTCCTGGCTCTATTAGAAAGGAGGCTGAGCAAACCATGAGAAGCAAGCCAGTATGCAGTATCCCTCCAGAGTCACTGCACCAGCTCCAACCTCCAGGTTCCTGCCCTGTCCAAGTTCCTGTCCTGACTTCCTTCCATGATAGACTATGATGTGGAAGTATAAGCCAAATAAACTTCCTCCCCAAGTGGTTTTGATTATGATGTTTCATCACAATAGAAACCCTAACTCTGACAATGGGTGTGCTGGTGTCAGAAATCATTAGAAGAGGGTATTGGATGCCCTGGAGCTGGAATTTCAGGCAATTGCGAGCTGTCTGCTATGGGTGCTGAAAACCAAACTCATGTCCTCTGGAAGAACGGCAACTGCTCTTAACCACTGAGCCACCTCTCCAGTCACTAGTCATGGAACATTCTTTAAGTGCTAGACATATCATTATTTCATCCTTTCAGAAGCTAATGAGTAGTTATAATAATAATATAGGTGTTATAATATATAATAATAAAGGCATTAGCAAAATCACAGGTATGCGTCATAAGCACTGCTATCAAAATCGGCATATTAATGTATAATCTAATTCACAATATATGTACCAATTACCCAATTATCCTCAGAATTGTCTGCTTACACACTGTCTTATGCTGGCCAGAATTAAACAAAGTATAGCATGCTACCTTAGAGCATTAGGCCTCTTTTGTAAAACTTAGTTCTAAAATGGAAAACATCCATTTTCAAACCTTCTGTGTATTTAGGCTATTATTTTTATTTTAATTATAATAATTTACTTAATTATTAAAGGGATAACACATAAATCTGACATTTTATAGTTTGGCTTCTAGCTGTGTGTGTTTCATTTAGAATAACAAGTATTACTCAGCTGTTAAAAACAAGGACCCTAGGAAATTTGAAGGTAAATGGATGGAGCTAGAAAATATCATCCTGAGTGAGGTAACCCAGACTGAGAAAGGCAAACATGGCATGTACTCACTCATAAGTAGATATTAGCTGTAAAATAAAGAATAACTATGCTACAATCCACAGACCCAGAGACACAAGGTAAAATCAATTTTCTCCAGTGGAGTGACACTGAGTCTATCAACCACATGCCAGGGCAGGCCCCATGCCCAGGAGTATTTGGCCAACACAAAATAAATTCCACATTTTTTTCATGTTTCCTTTGATAATTTTTTTGTCATTTGATGCTGCTGTTTTAATAAGGTTTTTTATTTATTTGTTTGTTATTGAGATGAAAGAGAGAACATGAAGTTGGGTGGGCAGATTCTAGGAGGAATTGGGGAAAGAGCATGCTTATCAATTGTGTGAGTTTTCTGGTGGAGTTTTTAGTCTTATGTACATAATTATATCATCTTCCAATAAATACACTTTAATTTTTCCTTTCCTACTCATACTTGTTGATGTCCTTCACTCTATTGCTCTAGCTAAAACTTCAAGCACTGTAGTGAACAGGAATGGAAGGAATAGATGCTTCCACAGTGGCTAGTTTTCACGGTGCTGGAGAGTGCTGGGTACATCATGGAAAGAGAAAGGTAATCACCAGTTTCACCCAGATGTGAACGCTGTGAGCAGAAATAACGACTGGCCTGATAAGACATGCCAACTTGTACAATAGTGGTCTGGATGCCATATCATTTCTGAGGGGGTTTAAGGTCTACTCCATAGGATGAAAGCCATACTGCTATTCAAACCAAGAACGGGTGGCTAGAGGAGTCTTAGACCAAAGGGAGAATCTACTATACTTGTTCTGCTACATTCATATACTATTAAGCTTTCTCCTTCTTGCTATATCCAGAGATTAGTGCACTTCTCAATTCTTCTCAGAAAATCTCCTGGCAGTAGATTATTATAGTAGTTATTAACACAGAGACTTGTACATAACTGGCCAAGGTTCAGAAAATAAGAGTGTTGAGTGCTTAACCCTAAATGAGCCATCTCTATCACAGGTCCCTACAAAGGGGCTGGAAAGACTCAGAACTATAAACGACTACAAGGAAATGATGTTTTCTGACACAGTAGGGCAACTGTACAAACGAACTCACAGCTGTTGTGACAGCAAGCCTGAGACCTGAACAAGATTAAGTCAGACAAAATCCAAGTATACAGAGGGGAGATGGGCCCAAGGTCCCACCCCTGGCTGAGCAACTCTTGGCAAGTGATAGCTGCCTGGAGAGGGAGAGTCAGTTCTCTTTAAAGGTGTGACCCTTAGTAGGCCAAGCACACTGCAGGGGTCAGGCCTGTGCCCAAAAGTATTGCATCCAGTACAAATTAGACTCCCAGGCTTAAAAAAAATGACTGTAGGTGGGTTAGGAGATAGAAGTGGGTATGGGAAGGATGGGGAAGGGATATGATTAGAATACATTGTATAAAATACTCAAAGAATTTTTAAATTTAAAAATTCACATGTGAGAGTATGTGTTTGTGTATATGTGTGTATGTATATGGTGTGTGTGTATGTGATTAGAGGTCAATTGTAGCCTTAATTAAGAACTTGAAGCTACATCAAATGCTAGCCTAGAGCACACATTTTTTTCTCCAATTTGGGCCATGAGATGTAAGTGGGTTGCTTCTTCTTCAAGGACAGAGAACATCCACTACCCCACATAGTCTCCTACTGTCCTCCATAACCTCAACTCTTTCTCCACCATCATTCACAGGCCTCATAGTCAGGATAACTCTACTCCCCCTCCCATGAGCCTTTCTGTGTGCCACTCCCTTCACACAGATGTCACGCCAGTCCCTGCTTTCTTAGCACCTTCCCCTTCTTCTCCTCTGAAGATGGATTGCTCCCTGGTTTTCCCTCAGGTGTCACAAGAGAGGTCTCCATGGGGTACAGAGTGGTGTGGAAAAATAAGGGGAAATGGAAAATCTTACAAGAGGATACCATTTCCGGCCTTCTCTTTGAGATCCATGACCCTCAGAAAGAAGAAAACTTGATTCCTGGTGCAGCAGAAACATGATGTGTACTCACTCATAAGTAGATATTAGACATAAAGTAAAGGATAACCAGTCTATAGTCCATGACCCAAGAGAAGGTAGACAACAAGGAGAACCCTAATTGAGACATACATGGATACTCCTGGGAAGGGGAAATAGACACGACCTCCTGAAAAAAAATTGGAACCATGTAGGGAGGGAGGGCAGAAGATGGGAAAGAGAACATGAGGGAACAGGATAGCCGAGTTGGGGGAAGATAGAGAGGGGAGGCAATGAAAGAGATATCTTGGTTGAGAGAGTCATTATGGGGCTAGCAAGAAACCTGGCACTAAGGAAATTCCTAGGAATGCACAAGAATGACCCCAGCTAAGACTCTAAGCAATAGTGGAGAGGGTACGTGAACTGCCCTGCCCCTGTAATCAGATTGATGAATATCTTGTCATCATAGAATCTTCTTCATCCAGCAACTCATGGAAGCAGATGCAGAGATCCACAGCTAGCAATGGGCTGAGCTCCCAGAGTCCAGTCGAAGAAAGGGAAGGGCGATAATATGAGCAAATGGTTCAAGAACATGATGGGGATACCACAGAAACAGCTGCCCTGCATTAGTGGGAGCTCACAGACTCTGGACTGACAGCAGGGGAACCTGCATAGTTCCAAAATAGGCCCTTTGAATGTGGGTGACAGTTGTCTGTGGGGTTACTGGCAATGAGACCATCCCTAGTGTTTGAACTGGCTTTTTGAAGCCCGTTCTCTTTGGAGGGATGGCTTGCTCAGCCTGGATATAGGGGCGAGGACCTTGGTCTTGCCTCAAAGTCATATGCCAGAATTTGTTGACTCCCCAAGGGAAGCCTTACCCTCTCTGAGGAGTGGATGGGGGTTAGGGTGGGAGGAAGATAGGTGAGCAAGATGAGAAGAGGGAGTAGGAACTGGGATTGGTATGTAAAATGAGAAAAGAATGTTTTTAAAATAAACAAACAAGGTGGAGGAAGAGCATTGACTCCCAAGTTTTCCTCTCATCTCATGTGTTGTGTGATAAGATTCCTCTCTCTCTTCCTCTCTCTCTCTCTCTCTCTCTCTCTCTGTGTGTGTGTGTGTGTGTCTGTCTGTCTCTGTGTGTGTGTGTCTGTGTATCTGTACGTGTGATACATTTTTTAAAAATCTTAAAGGCTCTACTCTTAAATTTCAGATAAAGGCTGACATTCTAGTATCCACCTTCCAATTAGAAAAACAAAGCCGGCCTGGGTACACCTTTGGTCTATAACACCTTCCTCCTTCACCCCCCCCAACACACCCAATACACACATACACCCACTGCACAGTGAAGATGGGTAAGATCCCAACCTGCCTCCATACACATTGATATTGCTTCAGCCTCCTGGAGCTGAGACCTGGCAACAGCAAGCAGAGGTAGGAACCTGGGGGCTTGTGTACCTGACTGAAAAGCCAGGTAGATTCGCTATAGTTGACAGGGACACTGTCTGTTCTGTAGAAAGTAGCCCATGACTAATAAGTCTCCTCTTAATCTAATGGCCTGGGGTTGCAGGTGAACCTTGGTTTTCTGACTCTTAAACAAAGGATGGCATCAAGGAGCTGCACATGGCCTGAGAGGAAGGGACAGCGGCCAGGCTGGCAATGAGATTTTTATCATGAATGTTTTTTCCCACTTGTCTAAGAAATTTTCCAGAAAGAACTCTGTCATATTCTCTAATCCTCAAAATGCACAAATATGACCAAGAAATGCCTTTGGATTTCCTTCTCATTCTGAGACTGACATCTACCTGTGGAGGAGGGTACAGCCACAGGAACCGCAGGGGAGAGGGGCAGGAGGCACCAGGCTGCATCCCTCTTTGTGACCCTGCAATTATGGGAGCCGATCATGTTTTGCTTACTAGGGGCTTAGGAAACCTATCTGATATTGTACTGAATATATACTTTGCTGAAATTACTTACGACAATTTTGTTCTAAAAAGTTAGGACAGATCAACCCTAATTGTTGGTAGCATGTTATTCTCTATATTCCATGAAAAGATGTTTGTTAAGCTGGCAAATTAGATGATAGCCTTGTGTCCAAAAAAACTGTGAGCTTACTTCCTACAAGATGGCAGACGTATGACTTTGCCAGTGAGGTGGCCAACACCACCCCCAACTGTATTAGACCATGTAAAAATCTTGAATTGCAGTGTTCTTGGGAAATCTTGGCTTGCTACTTAAACTCGCTGTTCAGTGACTACGGCCACGTGGTCTCTCTTAGAGTCACAGTTGTTCATTTTGTTTAAGACGGCAGGGGGATCAGGAAAAGTCATCACCCAGTGCATATGGAAGCCATCCCAGACACGCCAGAGCCTGTTTTTCACAGCACGACTTCACTTCCCTTAATCATACGCTATACTCTCCAAAAACAATGTGGAGGAAACATACATTATGTACTTAAAGATAGACCATCTGTTTTCTCTCTCTGCCAGGAGAGGAATTCCTTATTAAAATGAAAGCCTCGGGTCATCACAGGAAGCGGAAAGCTGAGATAAATGGCTTTCCCTTTCAACCTTCCCCCCGCCTCAAAACCCCATATGTCCAGGACGTTTCCCATGGCCACTCAGTAAAACAGGTGGATACACTTAGCGTTCACACACAGGCCAATAACTGAACACAAACCTACAGCCAGGGATTCCCTACCAGCAAGGTAGGATATCTGATGCAATGCTTGCAGCAAATGCTGAGATTTAGAATTCTTGCCATTGAGTATTGAATGAGGGAGGACAAGAAAGAGAGAGGTTTGTATTTATCTCTGTATCTCCCAAGCTTCTTGTTTCAGTCACAGACTGCTTCAATAAATGTGTCGAATGGCAATTGCAAAAAGCCAAGTCCTCTCTGCAAAACCTTAGGCTAGAGGTGACCACCGCTGCACATGACAATCAGCTAAGTCTTTGCTAAAACACAAAGGTGCCCAAGATTCTCCACTGACGCAAGCCACATGCTCCCTAACAAAACGGCCTTGTTGCTTGTTTAGCTTATGCTGAGGAAGGATGTTTAAGAATCGTAATTTTTATAACCCATGCCTGTAGCGGTCCATTCATACAGCTATAGCAAAAGAAAACTAGAGACTTGTGAAAATAGTCATTTGTAAACAGTGGAGGGCAGGAAGCTCATGGCCAGTGCTCCAGCAGGTTCTGAACCTGGTACAGGTTAAGGTTCTGTTTCCAAGATGGCTGAGTTCTCCAGGGAATGCTAATGCTGCCACTTCGCATGGTGAGAAGCAGATGGGCAGCAGGTCAGAGAGCGAATGACTTCCCCACACCCGTCTAGAGGGTACTAATCATGATCTAATGACATGTCAAAGGGTCCATCTTGTAAGGATGCCTTGTTGGTGAGACACTTAAGTAGATGGGCAAAAGACACATGAAGTCTACAGTGGGGTCCTTTCTAGCCTGTAGAACCCATATGAAGGAAGATACTTCAAGTAATAGAAACGAATCTCAATTTAAATCAATATTGGGATGGATGGCAGAAATTTAGGAGATGGTTTTGAAGTTTCAGGTTTTAAAACATTCCTTCTTAAACCAATTTTGAGAAAGATTTTAGCAAAATTAATGAATGCTGCAAATATTTGGCTTATTTATAACACTCTCAGATTAGACCAAACCTCAGGCGGATGATGTTTTATATATATAATGTTGTCCAGGATTTTCAAACCAAGAATGCCCTTAGAGACTTGGTAGAACTTCAAATCAATAGACTCCATTCCTCTTCAAAGTTAGTCTTTTAATGACACACCTAAGAATAACGTCTGGCTTGATTTGAGATACTTCTACTCCTGGTAGTTGGTGCTGAGACACCAACTGAATGAGGACCTGAACATTAATAAGACCCCAGGCCTTCCGTGTGCTGGTCTAGGCTAAAGCAATTTTGCATGCAGATCAACTATAGATCCCAGCAGTGATGAGTTTGCACATAGGGAGGAACCTGTTGAATCCCAAGGCAATACCCAACCTGAGGCTCTTTAAAAACTCTTTGCACTCACAACACACATGGTTAATAGTAAGCTGCTGGAAGGAGACTTTAAATCCCCAAAATAGATCATATCTCCTCTGTGGAGAAAAAGAAATGCCCGCATCACTTTTGACTTACGAATGCTGGGATGTTTAAAGATATAGCATGATGGGCCAAGCTGATGGGTCAAGTTGATGGGCTGAGCCGACGGGCCAAGCTGAGTGACAGGCTGTGCTCCCAGAAGGACTATTGCAGAGTGATCTGGCTCTGAAATGAGTAAAGAGAGAGAGAACTCAGTGGCTGGAGCTCTGTGGACAATGATCAGAGGCTTGGGGAGAACTGACAAGTGCTAGTCATGGAAATATTTCCCCCATCTTGTTCAAACTGCGCACTTGACTCCGGAAGACAGCCTTCTTCTAGCAGAGCCAGCCCCATCAAGAAGTGATCCACAATAGTTAGACATTAATAAATCCATCTATTTCATTCTGCTTGCCTTCAAGTCCAGTCTATTTGCTGGCTCAGAGTGACCCCCCCTGCGTGCATCGCTTTTTAGTCGACCCCCAAAACCCACTCTAAAATTTTAACTGCACTCCACTATTTGCAAAGCACACACTCAGCCCATTTTTAGAATTCAGCCTGTGAGAAATACTGTCACTGCACTGGCTTCTCTAAGGAGCAGCTTGGGGCTTGGAACCGGAACAGAATATTAGGAAATGTCTATATTCTCAAATAGAAGATAAGTTTATCCTTGAAATACACCCAAATGGAGCTCAAGAATGAATTCTTTCTGGTTATCTAGCTGTCCAGGCATTTGAGAGATGATTTCCTTAGCAATCCAGCCAGAAGAGGGAGAATCAGCAAATGTGCTTTGAACCTGGAGTATATGGATGTCTGCTGCCCACAAAAACAATGTGTCTGTACACTAGAAAGTTAGAACCTTTATAATTAGGATACTTTCAGTTCAGAGAAAAATCTTTCTTCCATCCTCCCTCTAGTGTCTACCAGTTAGTATTTAAGGAGAACTAAATCGGTGTATTTTCTGGTATGCAGTTACAAATCAATAGATGTAACCCTTCTCCACCTTGTCCTCATGTCAAACATAGAGGGTCGAGAAGAACTTCCTGTAGGAAGGTGTATTTTAATAGACTGTGGAGAGAAAGAAGGGCCTGTCACTCTACAAAAGTCGGGCATGGCTGGACTCCACGCTGGGTTTAGAAGAAACAAATTTTAACCGGTGGTGGTAGTGCACGCTTTTAATCCCAGACTCAGGAGGCAGAGGCAAGTGGATCTCTGTGAGTTTGAGGCCAGCCTGTCTACAAGAGCTAGTTCCAGGACAGGCTCCAAAGCTACAGAGAAACCCTGTCTCAAGAAAAAAAAAAAAAAA
>JABTXL010000003.1:7033088-7065739 GCA_025134845.1 Neodon shergylaensis | reverse complement strand
AGAAGAAGAAGAAGAAGAAGAAGAAGAAGAAGAAGAAGAAGAAGAAGAAGAAGAAGAAGAAGAAGAAGAAGAAGAAGAAGAAGAAGAAGAAAATTTTAGTACGTATGGATGAAAACAGAGACCAGGGGAGAAACCATGAGGCCAAATGCACTTGGAAACGTACTGATGGAGGAGTCTTGTGTGAAAAGAACACAGCTTTGAAGAAATCAAGCTAGGTGCTAGAGTGATGAGTGTCAGTGAATCTTTCAGGCAATATGCAGACTATTCTGAGTCTTTGTTTATACTACGAAACTTCGTGCCTGGAGATTTCCACTCACTCAAGAAAATGGAGATCCTCCATCACTGCTCACCCAGGGTTTGCCACAGCAGGTTTTCAAATCATCTGGTTCTGAGATTAAGACCGGAAATTCCCAAAAGGATCCTTTCATCCAGCAGCTGTTCTTCGCAAAGCCTGACACCTTTGGGGACATCCGTAAGCACAATTTGGAACAGACCAAATACTGGTCTAGCAGAGAGCAAGATCTTCCCCCAGAGGCCACTTAGAAACTAAGTGTCTGTGACACAGACTGGCTTCAAGTTCTCATCTAAGTGTCCTGGCCCATCCTTATTGGAAACTGAGAATGCCTTTGAGCAGGTGTGTGTGCATGTGTAATGTACATGTGTATATAATATATATTCTATATTATATAGAGAGATTATTATACACAAATAAATATATTAGAAAAATGTAAAATATATATAATATATAACAAGCCTGAGTTCCCTCATTTGACAAGAAAAGATAAAAAACAACCCAGGTTATAGTCTTTGCTTCCCAGAAATGCCAGAGAAGGCCCTTGGCGGGAATGTCTAAGATGGTGACTGATGGCTGCTGTTTGGCTGTAGAGCCACCCCCTGACTACTTTTGGAATTTGGTGATTCATTTCTATAAAAAATCCATTCTTTCTCACCTAGTTCAGAGAAAAGAAAAGAGCTGAAAATAACAAATCCTTGCGTGCAAAGTGCCTTTCTGTCTGTATGGTTCTTGCCCATGGTTTCTATTTGTTCATCTGCATATGAGCAATACAGTTGGTGGGTAAATGGCAGGTGCATCTTCAAATTACTTGGAAATTGAAAATATATTTTATTTCATAGTTTCTGTTTTACTCAAGGCCCTAAAACTTCTCCGAATAGAAATAACAAGTGTTTAACATAGAAGTGTCTTCCTACTCTTTTTCAAATCATGCCATTCTCTCTTTTAGGTAATCTTCTCATCTCCACTTGTATGTATGTCCAAAGGATGCTATGAGCACAGACGAATCCTTGCTGACGCCTTGCCGAAGGGAGCCTTGCCTCTTGCTTTACCCATGGTGGTTTGCAGGAACACAGTGTGTCTGAGATGATACCCAGGGAGGAACTTCATCCCCACAGGCAGGAGGCAGGAGGGGAAAGGGTGCCGCGGCTGGGGACTACCTTTGAGTTGCTATAGAGAGCCACATTCACATTGACTGCTGTGTTTGCTGATGTTTGAGGTGCAAACCCTGATTCTGTGGTCAGTTTGAAAGTATCAAAGTTTTGACAACACCGTCTTGTAAAGCCCAGAATGATAACATCACCTCTTAAGAGTGGCTTGGGGGATGATGGCTAAGCAGTCATTGTCCTTTAACGGTGGAATGACATCATCCCAAACCTGTGATCCAGCCTTCAGTGGGAAGTTCCGTCATCTGCTCTGACATAGACCCGTCTCGGGACCTTGAGTATCCATCGATATCTGCTGGGTGACATTCCTCTTGGCTTTCCCTCAACAGGTTTACAGTTGTTTGTATTGGAGATTTGGGGTTCACATCACAAGAAAGCAAAGGTACCAAAATTTGACATTTTACCTTGTTTTGTGCAAGTCCTTCATCCAACCACACTGTGTGGCAAAAGGACCAGGCACTTACGCCATAACCTTCGGGTTCCATCCCTCAGGCTTGCCCAGTTTGCTACTTTCTGCTTCCCCAAGTTGGCACCATCTTCCTCACTCTGGTCAGGGCAACATTTCAGTCCCTTGCTCACTGGGTATTTCCTGACTAGCTTAGCAGACTGAGAAATTCAGTTGGATTTTTGCTAAGCAGGAAGGTTTGTTTTTTGTGTTTTTTTTTGTTTTGTTTTGTTTTTTTTGTTTCTTTTTTTTTTTGTTTTTGTTTTTATCTCCACCAACCATTTCTGCAGAAGAATCACCAATTTGGAAAATGCAGTCTTTCTTCCCTTACACCACAGCCCATCTCTGCACAGGGAGAGTGCTTTGTTTTTTAAGACAGTTTCCCATAGATACAGCAATGCCTTCCATTCCCTCTCAGAAGTCCATTTTTATCTTGCTTTGTCAGAAGAAATTCTTAGGCATTACTGCACAGGTAAGCTTATCATGTTGGAAACATCTATGGGAAAGACTGCATTTTGCTAATCTACCACACAGCATCGTACTGATATCTAATAAAGTAAATCAAAACCGCTAAAAGAGTAAATGATAAATCTCTCTCTCTACTCTTCATAAATAGTGATAAGGAAGTGAGATAGGGTATGTGTTAATTCATTGCATCCACAATGTGCTTCATGCAGTTGTATAAAATGCTATTTCCTATATAAAAATAATAACACTATTTTTGTGATGCTGGGTCTTAACACGTGACTCTGACTGACTTGGAACTTGTTATGTAGACAAGGCTGGACTCGAACTCAAACTCAGAGGTCTGCCTACTTCTTCCCCCAAGTGCTGGAATTTAAGGCATGTGCCGCAGCATCTGGCTTATTTGGGGTTTAAAAACTATGTAAACTAATCAGAAAGAAAACGCCACATCAAAGTAAAAGAGGAAGCAGGACACCCATGTCAATAATGGCTAAATTTATCCGCCATTATTGATTCCCAGAGAGGCTCCTGCCTGTAAAGGAAGACAGACAGTCTTTACCCTGTTCTCGTGGTATTAATAAAGAGATTTTTCCAGTCTGTGCATTATTCCTTTAGGTTATAGACACCATCTGGAGGCCTGAGAGACAGATAATTTGAAAGGAATATTTTAATAAGTCTTGCATAAGCTAGACCCTGTTCTCCAGTCACAGAAATCATTCTCTCGATTGCCTGCTTTGGAAAATGCTTTCATAGCGTGAAAGTGTACCATACTATATGTTGCAGGAGCACATCATTGCAGCCAGCAGCTGTATGTACAGTTTGATTGGCAGCCGTTCTATCAGTGATACAAGAACTCTCTGAGGGCCAAGGGGCATTTCACCTGTGTTCGCAGAGAGATGGGGTGTGATTAAAGGAAAAGAGTGTTCTGTTGCAAGAAGCCCTTTGTTTTAAACACCACAAGGTTTAAATTTAAAATGTAACTGAACCACGGATCCATGGTTTGGAGGGGTGTTTCCCAGCCAGTGGCTGGCGACCTTGTAGGGAGTGGGTCTTCGGGGGGCAGCTACTGATTTGACCAGCAGGGAGTGAGAGCACCCTCTGCTGGAGCTCCTGCTCCCATGGAATGAGCCCTCTGAAACCAGGAACCCACATACGTCTTTCCTCTTGTAAGATGTTGTCTTCAGCATCGTGGACACAACAGAGCAAAAGTGACTAAATACAAGCCCCTAAAGTAGAGCTCAGTGAGTTGCTACCATGGCCTTGTCTGATAACCATGGTTCCCAGGCAGAGGAAGGATACTTTCTCCGGGACTTTTCATACTTTGCAAACATTGAAAGGGGCATGCCTTTTCAACCATGGTGGAAGAACTCCTTGTGGGGCTCCCAGTATGCAATTGAGAGCTGCACCCTTGGCTCTGAAGACGATTAGGGACCTCTCTAAGGCAAGGACGCTGCTTGGGACCCGAGCCAGCTGTACTTTCAGCCTCTCCCTCGTGGGACCTGTGTTTGGTGCGTGCCCCATAGAGTGGAAATTCGTATGTGTCAACACATTCACATACATGTGCACACCCACTCGTAGTGCGCACTGGGGCATAACAACATAACACAGCAGATTGCCCTCCGTCTCTCTGATGGCTGTGAGAGCTCTGAGGGGCAGCCAGGACTCACAGCGGGTCAGCTGGCATTGCTGTCGGCTCGGAAAGTGATCCTTTCTATATTAAACACCAGGTGTGAGGCCAGTTCCCGTCTTTGTGTTCCTCGACTGTGAGCACGCAGAAATTCATGCGCAAGTGCAAGATAATCCATGCATAATTCACCGGGCTTCGCTGTCCAGATGTGCAGTTACTCCTGGCTCCTCCTGACAGCTGGGCTTTGTTGTCTGAGACACAGTATTGGCCGCAGTCGGATCTGACTCCTGCATTCCAGGCTGCCTTGCAGCATGGCAGTGGCTGTCTGTCTCTTGTCTCCTGGCCCTGTCGGGCAAGTCCCCCGCTCCCATCCCACCTTATGCTGCCGTCTGTACTCTCCTGACCTTTGCCTCACAGCGACTTTTCATACTTCACTCATCATACTTTAGAGATGAAATTGAATTTACCTTTACAAAGTAAACATTTCTTTTCCAGTGTGGAGGATTTATGGTTTCCTTTCTCTGGCTTGGAAGGGGTCTTTTCCATGGCTGGGAAGAAACTTCTGGGGGATTTAAGATCGTGGTTTACTTTAAAGGGAGAGAAATATAGACGAATCCTGGTTCGTCTGTCCCAACAGACAGCACAGCTACAACTCTGAGTTCCCATTCACCTCCCTGGTTTATACCTACTGTGTTACAGCCAGTACAGCATATACCACACTTAGCCTTAAAGGAAGGCAAGCAGGAATTGCCTATTCAGGGTCTATCAGCATTCTCTTGGTTTCCAGAAAATGGTTCACAGCAACGGCCTGTGCTATGCCCTTTAAATTGGAACATACCTGATCCCCCAGGGTCCACATGCCGTCTGACCTCAGGAGGTCACCTGACCAGGTTTTATATGTTTTTTTGATTTTTGTTTTTCTTCTCTCACTGAAACAGATTCACTGGGGATTGTTATGAGAGTCAAATCGATACACCGTAAAGTGCTTAACTTAGTATCGGGCAACAATAAATGTTCTCTATTACTACATTTCAGCATTTATTTGGCACTGCCGTTGCTGCCTGAGTCCTTATTTTTAGCTATAAAAACACAAGCCTGGACTCATCCCATGTCATAAAGTAGGGGCCCAGGAGCCTGGCTAAGTTTATAGGCAGAATATCTGAATTCAAATTCCCAGACTCCACGCCGGTCTACACCACCCTTGTCTCTTGTCTTTCCTCCTGGAAATTCGCCTTGGGATCCCTGAATCCCAGCCTCACAAGCAAAGCAGCATCAGGAGCTATGTTTTGGGTATAATTGTCATCACTGTGACATCTGCCCATGGAGACAGGCCTGCCAGTGTTATCCAAGAGTCTAGGCCATGCAACTTTTGTTTGGAAAACTCACTCCCATGCTTTTCCAAAGCAAGTTAAATTGTCTGACTGGCCATGTTATTATTTATGCCAGTTGGGTATCCACACGCCATCACTAAGGGACAGTCTGTTCAGAATCGGTCAATTCATCAGTTCTGATCTTGTTAACAGATGTCATTTTGCAGCCACTCTGTAGAGGACTATCTGTAACCTTTGGTGTCTCTTCTCCCATCTGCAGTAGGCTTGGTAGTCCTGGCTATATGCCATTGGGTTCCAATACATCCTTTGATTTCTCTAGCAGCCAGTTTGTGAAAAGACATTACCTACAGAGAAAAAAAAAATGATGGTGCCCTTCTCTTGGTCTGGAGCTGATATGTCCTAACGCCTGAATTCATCTTTCTTCTGAGACATTATAGGGACTTTTCATTCTAGAGCTTTCTGAACTCCTAGTTCTTTGGTTTTCCTTGCCTGACCAAGAGGTCACAGAAAGCAACTGCCTTTAGCTCGTGCCTTATCAAGTCTTTGTCTTGATCAGATTCAAGGTAGGTTCCCCATCTGATGCAGCAGGCCAATTCAGAAGTATCTTCTTTCTGTCCTTTTGGCCTTCCCTTTCCCACGACATCCAGGTGCTTGCTAGTATTGTTTCCAGGCACCCTCTCCTTATCTCCAGTGTAACTAATTTGTCGCCTCAATATCAACGCTGTCCTTGGCACAAAATTTCAAGGGGAGAAAACCTAGAAGGAGGGTGGGCGAAAGCCTGACATGACAAACTACATTCTACTGACTTCATGCTGAAAAGATGTCCCTACGGGGAGGTTGTAGATAGAAATCTATATGGTCTGGCATTGCTGTGAGCATACATCATTTTGCAATTAATTCGGAGAGCTGAGCAGAAACATTAACTATTGATTCCAATTAGCTTTGGGCTCTAAATTAATTGTTTTCTTGCTTGAAAATCCCCGAGTTAATGACTGGGACGGGTGGAGGGACAGCAGTGCTACAAGGCTGTGCACCTATAGAATGGACATATAACGGCAGATAGGAAGAAAATTCTCTATTCAACTTTTCAATTCTGATTTAATGCTATCTAAATTAATGGTATCTCCTCAAAAAGTGCAAAAGCTTCAGGGATCTTAAGCCATGGTTCAGCCATAAACTCAGTCAAAGGCCAGCATTTTCAAACTCCTTTGGAGTTTTACTGGGGTTTGTGACTTAAGGAAAACTAGCAATAAAGGTCACTAAGCATTGCAGTTAGGTGTTTTTGAAATACTCCTATTGTTTCATAGGCCGTGACAAGTGACAACTTCTAAGCACACAGCACCATATCTTGAGCCTTATGTTCCTAGGATGCTCCCGTGGCTCCAACCACACCATTCACCCTGCTCTCTGAACTTTCTAAAATTTTCCTCATCCACATCCACAGCTGCATATTAAACTCATGGACCTGACACTGATTCTTGATCCTCTTCCATGGGATTGTGGTGTATTCGTTTCTCTTCCCCTCTATGCCAGTCAGAGATCTCATATAGCCAGAGACTGGCCATGACATGTATCATGTCTTAGAATTGTTTAAGTGGGAAATTAAGCTACTATGAGAGAAAAAGCCTTAAAACTCCCCCTCTATGTCTCTGCTTACATACATTACTTAGCTTTTAAGAGATTTATCATTGTTTCTTGTAGAAGCAAATTAAAAGGACAAATAAAATCCTTACAGATGTGTTTTCAAAGTGAATTTGGTTTTTTTAGGGAAATAATTGGATGTCTCTAAAAGGTGACAAAATGCACCCATATGTGATGGGTGTGCATGCCTCTCTGAGTTATAACATGTAAAAGGAGGCTAAATATTTCAAAACACAATTATTTAATTTTGCCGATAGATATTATACTGGGGATGCATCACATGAACAAAACTTTCCTTGACCGGACCCGTACTTCAAAACCCTGTGAAATGAGACTTGTTGCACACTGCCCATATCAGAGCCTTTCCTTTCGGGAAGGTCCAGCTGTCCCTGAACAAAAATGCACAATGTTCATGTCCAGACAATTACATGGAAAGATGCAAATGAAAGGAAGCTCTGGTCTTCAGGTGGATTTTTCTCAAGAGGAAACAGGAACCTTGCTCAACACTGGTATTAGCCAGGGCTAAAACTTTAGTTCTGTGGAACTCCTGGGAGATTTGAATAGGGTCTTCCACTCCTCCCAGTACCCATCTCAGGAGGTCCCCAGATGACGCTGAGCTAGGGATCCATTCCCACCGGTTCAAGTGAGGGGGACCTGGTGTGATCATGGTGGAGGCGTATGTGTCCCAGCCAAGGCACTTGTACTGGTTTTGCCCTGAGGACTCAGGGTAGTCATTTCTCATTCTAGGAGGAAGAGAGGGAGTGAGGAAGGCCCAATTCCTGTCCTAGGTATTATCAAATCCTCACATGAAAGAAGCTTCCAGGCCTTCCACCCAGAAACTGGCTTCACAATTTCATGTTTCTGTCATTTTAGTTTTGCTACCAATTAAAAAATACAAGTATTTATTACCAAACAGTTCTTTTTATATCCATAAAAACAAACTATTTCAGAACCCACAGTATGAAGTTAAACTCCCGAGGCAATTTCCTAGCAACACATTTGGTCAAATCAGTAGCTTGGAGACAAGACACTGTGTCTGCAGAGTGACTGAGAAACTCTTGAGTCCTGCTTGACAAAGACAGTTTTGTACCTGAGATAAACAAGTACAGCAGGGTCACACTGGCTGGGAACCCCAAATAATAAAGCCTTCACGTCTTCCCACAATCCTGAATTCCCTTACAGAAGTATTTTTATTCCTGATGTTTACTCTGCTGCTGCCTGAGGATACATGGTACCTGCGGGAGAAAACCATTGGTTTTCCTCCATCAGTCAAATATTCCTATTACTTAGAAACCTTGATATTTTTCATCTCTTGCCTTCTTAACATCCAGTTGCAGTGTTTATCTGCTGAGCTGCTTCTGAAATCGGATGGTTGCTTTGTACCTTTCCTGGTTCCCCTCCCCCCAGTATCCCTGTGACAAGTCACAATTAAAGACTCAGTCTTCATATGACTGTTTAAGTAGAATCCCAGCCATTATCCATTGTATAAAACAAACGCGGATGACACTATTCTTTTCATAGTAGAAAACCTTTTACTTTCCTAACTACATATATAATTAATATGCATTATAAAACTGCAAGACAAGAACTATAAAAAGCCATAAACAATCTACTACAAATACTCAATGTACAGAGCTGAGGCGAATGATGGCGTGCCATTCAAATGCTGACTGGCACCGTGTAGTGTCTCAATTTGTATGCGTGTGTAAATTTTTGCACGTATGATTTTGTTACACTCACATCACCATTAATTTTTACTTTTTCCAAAAAGAGTTATTTATTTTTATGCAGATGAGTAGTTTGCCCGAATGCATGAACATATACCACATGCATGCCTGGTATCCACAGAGGGCAGAAAAAGGTGTCAGATTCCCTGGAACTGGAGTTCCTAGTGGTTGGGAGCTACATGTGGGTGCAGAGAACTGAACCTGGGTAGATCACAAAAAAGGCAAGTGCTCTTCACTGCCGAGCCATTTTCTCCGGCCCCAGGACGCTTGTCACTTTTTAAGCTAAGTTCTTGAGTATAGAATTGCTGAGACAGTATTCACAGAGTTGACAGTATTCACAAGGTTGAAGCATCAGAATCAAGGTGTCAAACTGTCTAAGAATGAAGCCTGTACAGATATATTTAATTTATGAAATACTGTGTTTATCCTGTCATTTTCTTTATGAGCACTTGGAATTTATTCCTCACAGTTGTATGGAAACCATCTAAGTACATTGGTTCTGACATGAGCTTTTTAATACTAATATTTTAACCACATTGGAAACATTTAAATCCATATTCATGTTACCTATATGGCTTCTGAAACTGATTACAAATAAATTCTCCCTCACCGATTTCTGATATGGGCACTGAAAAACCTTAACATTTTAGTCATCAAACTTCATTCTTTCCCGTGCCCTTACAGAATCCCAGCACTTTTATCAGAATAAATAAATAAATAAAAGAGTATCTGCAATAAGTGCGTTGTTATTGTGGCTACCTCTTAAAAAAATAATTGGTTTTAGAAATGGAAGTTTTAATCAAAGACACATGTGTGAATTTGTCGACTGTTCTTTCCTGCTGTGTCTGCCAAATGCTACTTGAGTTCCAGTTCTGACATGCATGAGGCCCTGTGTATATTATGTGTGTAAATACACAAATCACAGTCATGGTGATACCTAGTCCATCCTGAATTTCCAGTCCCCCAGGATTCAGCTCTGCAGTCAGGGTCCATATTGGTGTTAAAGGTCATGCGAGTTATGGGATTGAGTAATAAATATTAACTCCATTTCCTGGTCGCCTCATTTATACTGAAGGCCTGTTGATAGCTGGGCTCTGCTGTGGCATCTCAGGGCTCTAGGATTTTAGTGAGGTGTGGCTCTTACTTTCTCATCTCAGCAACACGTGCAGCCTCCTTTATAAGGAACCAGATGTGGAGCACATAGCCAGGGGCTGAAGTGGAGACTGTGCAGTCTTGGGGTTCACTTCATAAAGGATCCCACAGTATTGGAAGTAGCCAATTAATTTCCCCCTAGTAGCACGGAAATACTGTGAAAGTCCAGGGACAATGGATGCTTCTTTCTCCGTGGTATCCTATCCACACGGTTTTGAAAAATACAATTTTAACTTTTCAAATGAATGTCAATATGACAAGAAGTCAGGAGAACCACCGACTGTCCACAACCACTGGCAAGCCAGGCTAGAAATTAGGGCGGCTCAAACTGGAGAGCCGTGCACGTGTGGCACAGCAGGGGAGGACGGCAAAGCTGTGGAATTCTGTTTTCCTGGTACTCAGGTGTTTTTCGGAGTCCCTTGTTCTCCTAAAGAAGATAACTCAGGTCACAAATGAAAGCAAAAGAAGCACCTGACACTTAAGAACAAATGTTGCAGGCTGATTAACCAGGGCATTCCTGTTGACAAAACGCAGGGTTTAATTCCTAAGTGACATGATTTTTGTTGTTGCTGCCGCTGTTTGGTCTCTTCACTGTGTTTACGAGGCTCTTGATATGGCGTCAATTCCTACTAGGTTTTTAGGAACTTGGTTTTCTGCAAGGAATTAGTAAATATTATTTCTTGTTTCTTCAGTGTAGGCATGTTTTTATTTTCATATGCAGTTGATGCACCAAATTTTTGCAAACATTTCAGGTCCCAGGCATGATGTTTTTATTTAAATATATCTTTGCGGGAATTCTCACAATGGCGCCTCTTAGATATATCTTTGCGGGGATTCCCACAATGGCGCCTCTTAGATATATATTTGCGGGGATTCTCACAGTGGCGCCTCTTAGCACAGCCTCATTGGGCATAGTTAGTTATGTGTGTGCATGTGTGAAGACCTAAAATCTAGTCCGCTCAGTAAGTTACATGTATTTTCAGCAATATGGATGAACTTAGAGGGCAATATGCTAAGTGAAATAAGACAGATAAAGAGAGACAAATACTGCCTGATATTATTTATATAAAAAAAAACCTGAAAACTTCAAATGTATGGAGAAATTCTCAAATAATGTTTACCAGGGATTGAGAGACAAGGGAAATGGGATGGCATCACCTTACACCCAGAGTTAATAGGAATGTATTGTATGTTTCCTACTTTTAAAGATAGTATTTATCCCCGCTTCTTCCCTAGAGGGGTTGGGATTCTCTCCATACAACATCACTGTGTGTGCACATACATTCACCATTTGACTCTTTTTCTTTACTTGACACTGGCCTGGAAAGCTCCAGACATGCTGTCCCGTCTGCGTGTTCCACATGACTTAGTGACTGTATGAACTAGACCAACACTATCTGGGTTACGGTAGTTAGACTGACATTCAGATGGTTTATAAGGAAACCCCTAGATGTTTCTAGAAACGGTCTCATCATTGCACCACCAGTCAAGTGCCTTTAGTGGCCACACCTGAGACTCCTCGCGTACTCCTTGGCTTGTTTCTACACCCCGACAATTGGAAAGCCACTCTTCTAGAACATTCCATGAAGCTTGCCCCTTGCAGGATCCTGTTTCTACTGCTGACCTCACTTCACTCTGGATTGAAATCAGGACCTTTCCCTGGATCTGAGCACACTCTTCCCGTTCCCCTTTGTCATGGTCCTGCCTCTTCACAGGGCACTCCTGCTTCTGCCCTGCATTCTGCACTAGAGATTTCTGACATTCTGGATCTCTTTCAAATATGCAACTTGTTAGAGGTGTTGGCATTTCTAACTGAAATCTGTGACAGGGAACACCAACTTCTCTGTCACACCCACCCCAAGACTCCCATGGTGGCCTTCTGGTGAACTGACTACTGGCAGCTCTGCTCCATGTCTCAGGACACTGCATGCCTTTGTTGGTATGTTTCTATGGACTTGGAAAGTGATCTCAGCAAGTGTGGACAGCACCTGGCATCCTTGTGTGTCCAGCACCAAACACAATGCTGTCACCTAGATAAAAAATGAGCCAAAAGTATCTTTGTGTCTCCCCAGAATCCTGTAGCCTAAACTATTCTGTTCCTATGCAGAGGCCAAGACATGAATTTGAAATTCTTTTTTTAAACATGTTTACTCGGTTCTTTGGTTGTTTCGTTATTTGTCTGTTTATTGTGTGTGTGCCCATACCACAAGACACCTGTGGTCAGAGCACAGCTTGCAAGAGTGAGTTCTCTCTTGTAGTTCCTGGGCTTGGGACTTAGGTCATCAGGTTTGACAGTGAGAGACTTTACCCACTGACTGCTCAGCAGCCGGATTTGGGAAGTCTTACTGGTTCATCTCTGCACATGTGCCTTCTAGTAGTTTCTTGTACACGTGCTGGTGAAGAAGAGCAAGGTGGCTTTTATACAGTTCACACGATGCCCTCCCTCACCGGCATCAGGTGAGGGCTCGCTTATAAAGTCATCCGTGAAAATAAGCATGCGACATCACACTATTCATATTGAAGAGACAGTGAGTACACGGAGACCTTAAATAGTAATTACAGTGTTGATTCATTAAATAATTGATGAATCACCGGTGAGATTGTTAATAATTCCTCAGAGAGTCTTTATAAATCACCACTGAGAGTAATTATGGTGCTTTCAGGGATTATTTTCTCCTTTTTTTTTTTCCACTTAAGAACCAGGCTCCCAGCCGAACACTGGTAAAAAGCAGAGCGTGACTCGCGTGGAATCCTACTCCCGAGTCACAGGAGGCTCACTTGAAAACTGGTGCATTATGGACAAGTAGAGTTAGATGACGACAACAGAGAAAGATCCTAGACTTGGGTGACCAGGAAGGTCAGCGTCTGAGCAGAAGTGACATCCGTAGTATAAGAACATGAGAATCTGGTACTTGGAAAACAAAATCCAGGCCAGAGAGATGGTCTACTGGGTTAAGGCACTTGCCAGCAAGCCTAGTGACCTGAGCTCAATACCCTGGACTCACATGGTGGATAGAGCATGCTAACATTCACAAGCTGTCCTTTGACTTATACACACAACCCACAGCATTCACACACACACACACACACACACACCATACACATGAACATAGTATAGTTTTTAAAGTTTTAAATATTTTACTGTTATTTTATGTGTATGGGTGTTTTGCCTACATGTATGACTGGGCACTACATGTGTGTCTGGTACTCATAGATACCAGAAGAGGGCATCAGATCCTCTAGAACTGGAGTTACAGGTAGTTGTGAACAGATGTGTAGGTGCTGGGAATTGAACCCATGTCCTCAGGAAGAGCAACCAGTACTTTTAAACACCCACAAAATTCTTTTAAAATTCAACTTTGTGGAAATCCTAGTGTCTGGGGTGGCAAGCTGACCTCCATATGTCTCTCTTTGTGACTATACAGTGTTTACTGAAAGGGAGCTGGATCAAAAGGGCAACAGACATGAGCTGCCCTCACACAGCTTGGCTGCAGGTGTCGTCTGGGTGTGTTGGACCACAGTTCATTACCCCTCACCATGAAGAAATGAAAGAAGAAAGATTATCTTAAGAAGAGTCATCTGCTGTGAAATGCTGTCAGCATGCAGGTCACTAAAGGTTAAAAAATAATCAAATGCTTTTGCTTCTGTTCTCTCACCCGAGTACTGTGGCTCTCTCTTAACACTGTAGCCTTGAATTAGACCATAGCAATGGTGACTGGCTGAATCAAGACCTGTACCTAGGCCTGGCTGGAAGAAAGCCAAATGCCTCTAGTCCACACACAAGACTTTTAATTAATGGCAATCAAGATGTGTTCCCTTACACTGAATTCACACTCAAGAACCAATTGTGCTAAATAAATTCACAACATTTAAATAGCTACATAATGCTTTTACAGAAGCCTAATATTTTTGGTACCCATCTTTATAATTGGTTAATCTGATTTTCAGAATGGTCCAGTTGCAGAAATGTTTGGGATGAACCATTCAAAGGAGAATGCATACCAATTAAAACTTGAAATATTTCGCAATAATCTACAAAGCAAACTATATTTGAGCTTTTTAAAACAAAATGAGGAGGGATTGTATTAGGTCTGGAGACAAGAAGGGCATGCTGAGAAGAAAGAGCCCCTTTCACCTTCTCAGGATTCCACAGGCTCCTTAAGAAAGTTAAATGAAGCACACTTTCCTTAAATATTGATTTTTACATTAACATTTGATTTGGGTCCTAGATTTATACTTCTTACAGTCTGAAAGTAATGAATACATTATGCAAGTGTGCCAAATTCCATTTATAAATAATCTAAGACATGAAGGAATATGTTTTTTAAAATTAATGTGTGTGTGTGTGTGCGCACGCGCACACACACAAGCACAATTGCTGAGGCGCAGCATGTGTGCAGAGGTCAAAGGACAACTTTGAGTAATTAGCTCTCACCTTCCATCTTATTGAGGCAAGGTCTCTTATTGCTACTACCAAGTCATTGTGTACTCCAGGCTAACGGATCTGTTAGCTTCCATCTCTCTCTCATCTCTGCTTCCCATCTCACTTCAGGGGTGCTGGGACCACAGACACATCCCATAGCATCAGGCTTGTGTGCATGAGTTCTGGGGGTAAAATCCAGGTCATCAGACTGACCCGACAAGCACTTCCACCCTCTGATCCATCTCCGTAGCCTAAGAAAACATCTTTTTAAAAGACCAAGCCTTGCTTCTTATTAAAATGGAAGCAAACCAGGTGGTGGTAGTGCACACCTTTAGTCCCAGCACTTGGGAAGTAGAGGCAGGTGAATCTCTGAATTGTAGACCATGTTGGTCTACAGAGTGAATTCCAGGACAGCCAATGCTACACAGAGAAACCCTGTCTCGGAAAGCAAAACAAACAAAAATGACACCAGTCATTCTCCTTCAGAATGTTTCTTGACAACAGGATTGCAGGTCAGATCCCACATCTGCTGTCACAGACTCTTGCAAGTAATAAGAGGTTTGCGTTATCTTCTTTCCCCCAACGCCGACTCAGCTGCCAAGCTTCGCAGACAAGATTCTGTCAATCTTCAACAGCAGACAGACTTCCCTGCTTTCCAGGCCCCATCACTGCTGATGGTGTCCCTCAGAGGGGGAGACCTGTCACATTGCCTCTGCTTACTGGAGTCCTTGAAGGAGGGGGAGACCTCAAAGCCTCTCTGACTCTCTCTACCCCAAGTGCAGTATCCCTGAGAATACGGAATGACTCTCATGCTCAGGATATTGGCAGCCATCTCCAGACTTGCCCTACTCCGTCCATACTCTCTGTGGAAGGAGCTACTCTTCAGGGATTTCACAACTTGCCTGGGTTGCCCCTGTAGGGGAACAACTACTCTGACTCTGCAAGAGGAAATTCACGAAATCCACCTAATTCTGACCCTCAACTAGCTGCTGACCTGCCTCTTGTGCCAAGTGCTATTCATGGCATGACTTTATTAGAAAGAAAAGTGTTTTTAAAGACACACTTCCAGTTTTCTCAGTTTTATTTTTTTTAGTGTGTGCTGGACTCAGGGAGAAAACTGAGATTTTTTTTTTAATTGGGTGCTTTTTTAGAAACCCTAAGCATCCTAACTTCTCCAAGTAAAAATATTCTCATTATATTGGAGCAACACAAGAGGCCCCAAATTATTATTAAAGATTGGATTCTTTGAGGTCATCAGAGCAAATGTGACTTGAAGTTTGGTGGTCTCAGTCAAAGAGCTGGACCTCAGTTAAGTCTCAGATTGTCATCTTTAGAATAAAATAATACCCACTGCATATATTTTTACTGTGCTTAACACAGTTCCACACATACAATGTGTATTTTCATGAGTTGACATTTTTAAAATCAACTTTTCAGTTTGACATTTATGACTTCCCAGAACATTTTCTCAATTTGTACCTCCAAAATCATTTCCATTATTCTTTAGCCATTTATATTTGTAAACAGATAATTTTTAAACTTTGTATTGAACATCTTCTAGGTGTCCTGTGTTCCAAAATGAATTTAGTAATAGTGAGGTAGATCATATAATCCCTGAGCTGAACAATGCACACTCTTCCAGACAATAAGAAAAGCTAAATCTTAAAATAATGCATGCACAAACATTTTCTTCTACCAGCGTGGTTCATAACTTACATTTTCCCACAGTAGACATAAAATGCACATTTTCCACATAGTAATATGAAACGTACTCTCTTATTTTAAATATAAAAAAGCGAACAGAAACAAACATTGGCAAAGTACTACCCTGAGGAAGGTAAAACTGCATAGAGGGGCCCAGAGAGGAGCTGGAAGGAGCTGGACTCTGAATGCAGCTTGCTTCATACATTTGGCTTTGGAATCTGTTCTTATTTTGTCCTGTGTGTGTTTTGTTTGTTTACAAAAACAGGAAATAAGAAAACAATGCTGGTCACAGTGCTAATGTCGTGTTTTTGATACCACTGTTAGTTCTTCTTTAAATAAAACAGACATGAAGTCATGTAGATTTCTCTAGCAGTGGGGGCCAACTTGAACACACCTCAGCAGCCTGCAGAAGGGTGCAGGTAGTTCTGAACCTGAATGGGCAGCACGTTCAGCCCTTGCTTAGGAGGAAAGACTGCTAACGTCATTTCCAGAGTAACTGTGGCTGGCAACTGATTATATGCTTCAAAGTGGCTACTAGAAGATTTGCAGACCCACTTGGGAAATGTCATACTTCAGATTATTTTTCTTAATTTGGATCTCAATTGTCCCCCAAAGGTCCATGTATTAAAAGCCTGGTCCCCAGAGCCACCTCTTGGAGATTGTGGAACAGTTAGGAGGTACGGCCTGATAGGAGGAAATTATTTTGTGGGAAGCATGTCCCTAGAAGGAGCGCTGGCACGGTCTGCACTCCTCTTCCTTCCACTTTCTGGCATCCACGCTACCAGAAGAGGAACAGCTGGCTCCACCTTTCATTTCCTGCCAAGATGCTATCTCACCTGAGGCCCCTAAGCAGTGGGTCCATCTGATCAAAACTGTGAGCAAAAATATTCCTTTCTGCTTCATATTTTACTTCAGGTATTTGGTTACATAAATAGAAAGAAATGACAACGGTTTGAATTGAAATACATAGACCAGATACCTTGGTCTGATCACTACATATTGTCCATATGTACAGATGTCTCCTTGTAAATATGAATCATTTTATACATCCAGCAGTATGTCTCCAAGCTCAATATACTAAAAGGGGAAAAAATGACAAAGTAACAAAGCTTGGCTCCTGTTTGTTAGTTTTGAGACAGGGTCTCATACAGCCCAAGGTGCTCTCAAGTTCGTTAAGTAGCTGAGGATGGTCTTGAACACCTAATTCTCCTTCATCTACCCACCGAGTATTGAGATTACAAAAGACTATCAAATGGAGTCTCTGGGTGAGACAGCAGTGCTCCCCAGACAAGCATTTCATTAAGAATGCATTCAATGAGAGGAAAATAAGTAAGCACACACCATAGGAGGAAGAGGCAACGGTCATAACTACACATAAAGGGATATTTTTCAAACACCAGGAAAGGGAAGAGGAGCGATGACTCTGTGGCTAAGAGCACATACTTGCTGCCCCTGAAAAGGAGCTGCCTTAGGTACACAGCGCTCACTGGCAGCTCACAACCCTCTGTGATTCCAGTTCCAGGACTCTGACTTCCTCTTCTGCTCTTCCTGGGCACCAGCCACAAATGCAGTGCACTTGCATACACGTAAGGCAATGCACTCACACACATAAAATAAAAACAGATACATCTTTAAAACACCAGGAGACAGTACTTTGAAGAAGAATTTGGAAAAAAAAAAACAACTTAATTGAAAACAATACAGGGCCTGGATAATCGGCTTACTGGCTAAGAACACCGGTTATTCTTACAGAGAACACAAATTGAATTCCTAGCACCTACATGGGGCAGTTCACACTGGACTGTAACCCCAGCTCCAGGGTATTTGATGTCATAGCAGGACCTCCACTAGCACCTCTACATACGTGTGTGTACACACACACACACACACAAAACAAATCCTATAAAAAAATGTGCCCCAAAAATAGACTTCTAAAAATACATCTAGTGTAGTCAAACTCTAGCAAATTAACTCAAAGACATGACTAGTTCTTAACATTTAGATGATTAACCTGCAGATTGTAGGTGGTTTTTAGATTTTTGTTTTTGTTTAGAAACAATGTTCTGATTCTGAAACATAGAGTCAGAAATAAGCAATGTGGGGGCTGGGAAGTTAGCCCAGTAGGCAAATGCTCACTGTGAAATAAGGAGGATCAGAGTTGGAATTCCTAGCCACCAAATAAGACCCAGGGGTAGCAGCACATATCCGTCACTCCAGCCCCAGGAGACAGAAGGACCTTAGGGACTTCTAGTGACATAGTTCACCCAATTGATAAGTCCCAAGTTCAGGGAGAGAGCCTGTCTCAAAAGATAAGATGAGGAGCAATAGAGGAAGATGCTCCATATTGATCACTGGCCTCCATATGTGCATGGGCACACATACACACATGCACACACACACAATTTAAGTAAAGTTATTTTTAGAACCTTGGGCCCTAGACTTGATTTTAATACCTGTTCATTCTCTGATTACAAGTAGGGAACAAATCATCTGTGACAAAGGACACTGTTTTGCCCTTTAACCTCAAATATATTTCAAGTTCTCCCTGACAAGATGGTCCTGCTTCCGCCAAGGGATTGGGAGCTCTTCTTGCCTTAGGTACCTTTCTACTGTATGTGGCCAGACCTCTGTCTTATTGGTCACAAGCAACCATTACCACAGTGACCCTCACAAGGGAGGGCTGTTCTCCCACACCCCGATGAGAAACAACCCTCCCATCTCTATTCAGTCTTAGCATGGGATCTCAGCCCAGTGGCTCACACATCCAAACCCTAATTTCTACATTTTCGAAAGGACAGCAACCCATTGTGAAGGTCAACAAAGGGTTCTCTTAGCAGGTACTGAGGGCAGCACACAGAACTCCTCCTTTCTCTGTACTGCCTTGGGCAGCTTCAGTTACATAAGGTTAACCATGATTCAAGAGCACTAGCTGTAAAAATACAGAGACAAATAGTCTGTAAGCTTTAAATAATCACTATCTCGGTATAGTCATATAATGTTATTATAGATATTGCTGTGGATTCCTTTAATGCCTGGCTTATAGATTCACCATAGGCATGTTGAGAAACATACAGTAAACATAACTTTATCCAAAATTTTAGATCTCCATTGAGAATCTCAGAACATGCACCCCAGGGACAAGGGGTCCCCACTGGAGTTCATCTCATTCTGGGTCCAGCGTGGCTTTCTGTGTAGCTCCTCTGACCAGACAATAGCTGAGCCAAGTGTCACAAGCCTGAAAATAAAGGTCAGAGGCACATCCCAGAGCCGGGGGACGTTTCCTTGTCTTACAAGAACAATTGTGAAACTGCGTTCTATTGCCCCCAGTACACAGGGCCCACGCAGTGTGTCTCGGTGTGTGAGTGCGTGGCTGCCTAGATCTAAGGTATTCCTGTCTCCAGCTGTTTCTACATGTCTCGTCAGTTTGGGTTAACACATAGAGAAAACGGTGAAGGCTCGTGTGAAGAAAATGGTTCATTTCCTTTAGAACCGTTTGACCCCGTCACTGAATCAGCACAAAAGGAACAACTACCCTTCCAGGGCCTTCCATTTGGAGCCCCCAGCAGTCTGAATGGGACAGCACAGCAGGATAAAAACTTGACGGCATGTTTCCTAGTAATGATTGCCCAGAGAGGCTGTTCCTTCATAATAATCTTATTAAGGGAAGAGAGTATATGTTTTTGTCTCCCCTTTGTGAAGAGCAATTTATTTTTATGGATAGCAAAGGAAATAAATTCTCCTGAAATGGTTCCTTTGTGGATCGGGGTCCATGCAACTCATTCTGTGTTTATAGATAAGCCAAAGGTCGATTGAATGTTATGTGTTTATGGTGTGGGCTTGCTTAGGCCTGCACAGCATGGTGTCGGAGGGAGCAAGCTAGCTCATTCAGCTGCTCCGCTAGCTACCTCTGGAGACTGGTGTGAAGGGAGATTTCTGTGCCAGAGGTTATCAGGGGAAATAGCAATCAATCATCTGTCACAAGGCATTTGCTTTGCTGGTGGGGTTTAACACACGGTAGGAGACTCAAATGTGTTGCTGTTGTCACTGTGGAAAACACGCGATTTTTCAGATGCAGATTTGACAGCTTCTAGAGGAATGGCATATGTGTCTCTGCGAATTAGCTTACTCTTCTCTTCTTGAGGCTATTCACACACGCGCATGCAAGCCCGTGTGTATGTGCACATTAGATTAGCATGCTTGCAGGTCCACGTGTGTGCATGTCTCTGGGGGCCAGAGGACAACATCAATTGGCCTTTCATAGATGCTACCAACCTCTTTTGGTTTTCAGATTTATTCTTTTATTCATATGTTTGCATGTGATTATGTTTCTGTGTGCTCTCAAGCACACTTGCTATATCACACACAGGGAAGGCAGAGGATGACTTCAGGACGTTGTTTTCTCCTTTGACCATGAGGTTCCCAGGGATCAATTTCAGGTCATCAAATCTGGTGGCAAGTGCCTTTACCTACTGAGCCATCTCACTGCTCCAGTCCCAACCTCCTTGAACCAAGCAGGCTAGGCTGGCTGGCCGGTGAGCCCCAGGGATCTGACTGTCTGACACCTCCCCCCTCCCAATGGAACTGTAAATACGAGACACTAAGTCCAGGTTTTCATGCATGGGTTCCAAGAACTGAACTCAGGTCCTTATGAATTTTAGGACTTTATCAGTTGAGCTATCATCCGACCTCCAGGTTATTAAATATAAAAGCAGGTACTTTGGGAGAAATAAAGAGAATCCAGTTGAATGTCTATTCAAGATGGTCTTTAACCTAGGATCCTGTCTAATCACGTATGGTATAAAATCACAGTTGGCTCTCTGTTGGGTATTCCTTTATGTAGCTACCCTAACCACATTTCCCATTCATTCAATAAATATTGAATTAACAGACACTGTACACATGAAAGTATATGCTAGAGGCAGAGAGGGCCCTATTCTGAAAATTTTAGTCTCTACTAGAGACAGGAAAGAGAACAAGAAAAGAAAGTATCTGTTGCAGGTCACCTTGCTGGTCATTAGGTCTAATAGCAGGAGAAACCAGAAAGATCTGTTTTACTGAATAAGCACCTATGCAGCCCAGGCAATATACTGGGCATCCTCACAAGATTTTTCTCACTCTATCCTTGACAATATCCTCATTGCCGCTTTTCCGGTGAGAAGCCAACATACAGAGAGATCTTGTTACTATGAGGCAGGTCACTATGGTTACTATGAGGCAGGTCACTGGGACCAAGAAGTGGTAGGCAAGTGTTGACTCTCCCCATGCTCTAAAGCCAGGCCTAAAGGTGTCTGGGCCAAAAGATTGGTCAAGAGGCTGGCGTTGCCAAGAAACTGACATAGCCAAGATGGTTGAGTTATATGGGGGCCAAACGAGTTGAGGAAAGGGGTAACTCAGCCTTAAGAGTTCAGGATTCCTGGCAGGGTATGCCAGCCAGGATGGCCATGTAACACTTATGAACTGAGGGAAACTGGGAGAACCTGGTGACCAGAGTCAGCTGTGATACATTAATGGGCATCTCAGCCATTTGTCCCAGGTTTGAGACCTAACAATAGCTGATGTCTGTCAGTGTACCGTGCACACAACCATACATTCATTTCCTAACATTCTGCTCGAAATGCACAGTAGCCAGCAGTTAGGAACAGAATGGAACCTTCCACATGAGCAAACTCACAGCATGGCCCTGGCTAATCCTTCTATCTCCTGCCACTCTCCCGAAGCAGTTCATCATTCTAGAAAGTTCAGTTTTAGACTCTGCCCTATCACACCAGTGCTCTCTTGTCTGCTTTCACTGTAATTTACCCTGTCCTCTCTCTTCATGGTCAAGTCCTCATAATCTTATAAAGTAAAAACTCCATCTCATGGAGTTCATGGAACTTTCCAGGTCTCCGGAACTTTAAATCTTTAGGGTCCTATGATCACAGAAGGATGAAAACACCTGTGTCTTCTTACCAGCTTCTTTTTGAGAGACCCACTCTGGGTTCAGGCTCTTTATTTCTCCTACCAGCTTCTAAACTCGCTGAGAATCAGGTCCTTAGCCCACGGGATATCTGCATGTATCTCCGATGTTCTCCACCTGGCAGGGCCTTATATACAACCATTGTTTTAAGATCACCTCCCAGAACCAAAAGAAGAGAGGCAATTCTAAACACACCCTCTCTCTCTGGCATGAATCAGATTCTGGCCATTGTTTACAGAGCAGGCTCAGTGCAAGTCAACTCAGATCCCGCACACCGAGCCTTTGTGAGACTCCTTCCCAGGTGGCCCTGTCTGCAGGGCGATACCTGCCCTGACTGGCAAGCCAGCTACCATAGGACATTGCAATCGCAAGTTCAGTTAGGGACTGTGATTCAGTTACAGCATCTGATATCTGTAATCGGAGTCACTTGGTCTTTGGAGAGAATTTTTGAAAAATAGCCTTCCTGTTATCAGAAGGTGTTGCTGAGTCATCCAGCGGCCCTCTTGCCATTTACGCCATTCCTCTTCACCGTAAAACTCATTTCATACTGGTCCTCACTGGCCCAGATAGTAAACGCTGTCTGGCGTTGTCGACTTAACTAAATACCTACCGGGAGGGATTATAGTCGACCAGTGGCCGAAACTTGAAATCCTACCCACTTGCGTATGCATACTTCATGCACCTGAATGGCTCCACTCAAATGCCCCAAAGAAAGAAGGCCGTTGTGAGAAGAGGTTGCCTCACCTGCCCATCCAGCGGGATGGATTTTCATCTTGATGAAAACATTAAACTGAGAAAGACCCATGGGTGGGAAGGTTCTGGCTGACTTTGCCAATTCATCCCTGCCCTGAACTCTAATAGTGGGCTAGCTTTCCCCT
Source organism: Neodon shergylaensis (assembly GCA_025134845.1). Classification (NCBI taxonomy): domain Eukaryota; kingdom Metazoa; phylum Chordata; class Mammalia; order Rodentia; family Cricetidae; genus Neodon; species Neodon shergylaensis. The sequence goes on along the minus strand of JABTXL010000003.1, from coordinate 7,042,932 downwards.
TCTTCATTGTCTGAAAAAGACAGCCAGAAGTTACAAAAAGAGTGGGATTTCCATATCAATGTCTTTTAACTCTTCCAGTGCCTGCATGGGTCCCTCCAGATGATCCCTTTGTGTCTTACAGCATCGTGTTAGCATCGAATTGCTCCTAACCACTTCCAGAGAAGTATAAAGTGGTGACTAACACTAGTAAATTACTCACAATTTCTCCACAAGTGAAGACACAATAGAGGGAGGAGACCGTTGAACACCCCAGGCATTCATTATCATACCTGTAATCTTCTGAACTGTGTGCTGGAAGCTTCTATAGCCTGGCTTCCTTGGCAATAGCGTATACCAACAATAGGATTCTAAGAAAAAGACTGTATAGAAGAACATCAAAAGTGGCCATTTCTTGTTTGGAGAATTAAGAGATTTCTGATAGTGCATCTCTTGCCACATACAGCATCCTCGCCTCTGAATGCTAGACTCCTTGCTGTGTTTTCTAACCCAGGCTTAATCTCATCAATCCACAAATTCCTTGATTAGGGATTCTCTATAAAGCATAAAGAAGCCTACTGACCCTTAATTAAACTTGTGTTTCACACACAGTGGGCCTTCAAAACATAGATGTTAATGGATGGATGGATGGATGGATGGATGGATGATTATAACTCAATTAGACAAGAGTCAAGACTTCAGATTGTTTGACACACTTGCTCCTTTGCAATGCTGAGATATTTTGAGTATAAGAAGCATAACAAAATATTTAAACACATTTTCTTGTTCCTTAATCTTTTCTTCCCAGATTTCTCCTCCGATTTATTCTCTCTGCCTGCTAACCCAGCCTATCTTTTCTCTGGCTTTGCTATTGATCATTCATCTCTTTATTAGGCCAATCAGGTGTTTTAGGCAATCAAAGTAGCACAGCTACACAGAGTTAAAAAATGCAACATAATAGCATGCAACACATCCTTGCATCATTAAAACAGATGCTCTACGAAATAAACAAATGTAACCCCTGTTAATATTCCACAACACTGCACTTAACCCTCCACCCCAGTCTGCTTTTATTCATGTCACTGGTGTCTTACCTCCTTTGTCCAGGAAATTTGGGATGAGGCTATGAACTCTACAGCCAAGCTCCCTAAGAGAACATCCCTCGAAGAGAATGGAAATCGCATGAAGCACTGCCTATCGACAGCCTTTTAACCTCAGAACTAGAACCTCAAGTAGTTGCCAAAACAAGAAATAAAAACCATCAAAACCATGTGGACTCGGGTCACCACCAGCACTGCCAGGAACTGAATTAGCAGTGTTCTTCACCAGGCTGAGTTGCTTTTACTCTCTCTCTCAGCTGGATCATTCTGCTAATTAACAGTCCCATCCCCAATGTGTTGATTTCCCCATCGCACTGTAGAGCTCACAATTTATCTGACACCCATGGAAGTTAGTTCCTAGGGTCACCACTCTCCCAGATCAGCATTACTCACGCTTCCAAGCAAATGAGGCATGGCACAGCAGTGTGTCCCCTCCACTTTTCTCTTCCCCAAATGTCCTGGTAAATTGGTATCAGTCCCATGGGTAGCAGTGAAGGTGAATGCGCTCACTCTGGGCTGCTGCACTCCCCACCTGAGGCCAGTGATGGCAGAACAACGCTAAGGGCACGTGCTGAAAGAAATGTCACGCACACACGCACAGGCATGCATGTACACATGCATGTATGCACGCACACATTCAAACATGAAAATGCTCATCCTTTTGGAAGTGAAACAAGACCCAGAAGAACAAGGGAAGTGCCCACATTTATAGGCCATTTTCCTTCCTAGCTTTTCATGGGCCCTTGAAAATCTTTCTGAACAACCAGACTGTGCAGCGACAAATTAAAACAGACAGCAAGGTGAAATTTTGTGAGGCAAATAAAACTGTGCTGAATTAAAATAGAAATTCTCTGAGTCTGGGGAACCACCCAGGACATCCTCAGAAATGTCAATAGTACAAGGGCTGGCCTATAGGCCACAGGCTTATTAATATATCAAAAGTCAGAATTCTGTACATTATATATAAAAAGAGGTCAAGTTTTTGTCCTTTTAGATGAATTGCAAACATTCAAGTGCTCCCCTTTCCAAAGAAGGATTTTCCCAGTGTCATCGTTATGGACTAAATGTATACACCTCTCCAAAATAATGCTGATGTAGGAGCCATCAGTAGGATATTATGTGGGGATGCTGTCTTTGGGAAGTAATTAGGGTAAAAGAAAGGCTCTCTGTGTGGTACATTAAGGAGGACCACACTAGGGTCTAGCAACACATCTGTAATCCAAAAAAGAAGGTCTTTACCGAGAACTATGACCTTGCTCTTGGACTTTTAGCATCCGGTAATAAATCACTAAATTGTTTAAAGTCCCCAAGTTATGATATTTTTTCAATGGTCACATAAGCTAACCAATGCAGTCAATAACCTAATAATGTCGACTTTAAATAAAAACAGACAAGGTGGGATCAAAAGCTATGCAAGGTTATTTCCCAGGTTGGGCGAGGTTGTCACCTAATCAGAACAGCACCTCTGAAAGTGGCTCTCATATCCACCCTCAGTTATACTCCTATTCCACAGGGTCAGACACAACAGGGGCTCTTTGAGAGGTAGGTGTTTACTATGTCTGTATTCCGCAAAGGCAAGTTCAAAACACCTGGCCAGGTAATGTTTCTGGAAAGCGACATCTGGGAGGAGAACACATGGCTATTGTAATTATTGGGCAAGGTCAGCCTCTGAGCTTTTCTTCCAACATGTATGCATGCGAAAGAGTGTCTTCAGCACTCTTTACTGTATAAGTGAGTGTAATCCTTCTTAAACTTTCAATAGAAGGGCAGGAGTGTGGCTTCCAGTGCTGGCTCTGACTGAATGGACCCAGGCCATGAGATGGCTGTATTTATCAGTTCTTAGTGCCAGTACCACAGATGCCACTTCACACACACGCTGATAAACATTTGTGGCGGGAACGGTCTGCACAAAGTCCTCAGCAATGACATTGCGCTGTTCAGCACACAGCCCTCGCGCCTGCCATCTTCCTTCCACTGGCTGGGGTTGATTTTCATGGGAGCCTCCCAATTTTCTCCTCCCAAACTGAAATACAGCTTCCATTTTCTCCAGCCCTCCCGCAGACTCCAGGCTACAAAGCCTCTCCCTCCGTGAATCTATAAAGATTTTAAGACGCATATAAATAGAAGCCCACTGATAGATCTGAAATCCCCCTTCCATGTTTGCGCATAATGCAGTATATCCTCTAATGCCACAAAGAGCAGTTTCTGATGATTGCTTGTCTCAGTTCATTGTGTCATTACATTTTAATCTCCAGTAAGGATTCAGTCTATCGGGGAGGGGGGCTTATAAGGTGGTACGGGTCTTGCAGCCTTGTGAGGCTCTCTGTGTGGGATTGTCCTGCATGCCGGAGGCCTCAGTATGCAGCTAAGCCTTTATCAATTGCTTTTTCAGGTTGCTGCAGCCGGAGCATAATCCCTCTGGAATGTTCTCAGCCGTACCCTCCACACGACCTTGTAAGAAACCAGAGTACGGAAAGATGAAATGCTGGAAGTGCTCAGAAACCTGTTTGGAAGCTCTGAGTAGATGATTGTGGGGATTAAAGGGAGAGAGTGGCTTACATTGTGTCCGCCGCTGGACCGCTAAAACTGGTACAACAAGTCTACTTCAAAAAAAAAAAAAGTCGAAGAGAAAACCTTCCCAAGTTTCCTTGCTTTCTATCTATTTTCTATCTATACCAACCCCAAGGGTCGACCATACAGGGGGCCCACCTAAAACTAAGCAACACAAGCCTCCATGCTAGCAGAGAGAACTTAGCCCAGCAGCTGGCACACCCCATCAGTTTCTCATATTAAACAGAGGTAATGGCACCAATCATATTGTAGACCTTCAGGACTCAACGGGGGAGTTCCCAAAAGAGGGCTTTGGCACCTTGTGACCCTACAAATGGCACCCAGTAGGCCCTCAGCAAGTACAAGTATTTGTATTAACAACTACAAGGAAGATCTTCCCTCTTCTCGCAGAAGCCCCGTGCAGGGCTTGGAGTAAGGAAACAAAGGGGGTCTTATGTGGAAAATAATCTGCACATTGGATGGGATTAGATGAAAGTCATAACGCGGCACTGAAATCATTCCGGCCATGTGTCGAGAGGTCTGGGTTTCATTCTCGGTGGAGACCTCCAAATGCCACACACTGTGCCCCCGTGTCTGTGCTCTGTGTGCTGGCACCCAGTTACTGAGCCTCGGGCAAGGGGCTGGAGGTTAAAATACACAGACACACACAAACAGAGAGACAGCGACATGGGTCATCCTTGAATTCCCCAAGAATGCCCCTTTATTGTGTTCAGGGGCAGATTATATAGAGATAGCCACGCCCCAGCCAAACCCACCAGAAACCACTCTCCTGCCATCAGGAACTCCTGAAGGTCTCATGCTCAGAGCAGCTGTAGGCACTCAGATCAGGGGATTACAAGAAATTCAGGATCTGGGGTCTCACTGCTCCCAACAGAACCCAGTGAATTCTATGACTTCGGTTGAACAAACATTTTCTGGGTGCCTAGCATTTGCCAGGTACTGAGGCCTCGGAGTTCAGGGAAGCACTGTCCCCATTCCGCAGACATTTACTGACTTGTAAAAGGGGAGTTGTGTGAACATGAGGCTATCACTCTCTGTGATGTACACAGGAAAACAGTTATAGAGAAGAGAATACTTTGTATTTTCTGTACGGCCAAAGAAGCGTTGCCGAGGCCTTTGGAGAGTGAGATGGGATTTAGCAGAGGTGAGCAATCTAGGTAAGTGGTGGTGGCCTAACAGATTAGTACCTTAGACAAAACTGAACTAGATGAGCTATTTATTGTGCCTTAGGCCTCAGTTTCCCCTCTGCAAAGCACTGGTGCTGCTGGATATGAAGAAGGATTAGGACTGAAGCACGCAATGCACCCATGCAGGAATCCTTCTTGTGCGGAGTGTCTAGCATGCAGTAGAAAGACAGCTGTGCAGCCATGCCCTCTGCAGCCACGGCCAACCCTGCTGCTCTTAGCAGCTCTGTGTCAGACCCAGAAGAATGTGTGTTGTCACCTCTGCTGGGGCTTTCAGGGCTGCCATGAACTTTACACATTCCGGGAACTGCGAGTTTAATGTGGAAAGTCTCACAAATAGCTGTTGGTTCATGTAGAGTGCCTGGGTGCACAGACCGAGCCGTGTTTCCACATCTCAGCAGCTTTTCTCGGCAAGGGCAAGGCAAAGACTGGTCATTCCCTCTGGCTTGTCTTTCTCGTCTCTGCGGTATGTTACTACAAATGACCAGTTATCAGCAGCCCTATTCTTTTCTTCCTGGTGGGCGGTGAGACAGCAGGCCAGCACTCTAAACCCAAAAGGAAAACATCTCTGGAAAGAATATTCGAAGTCTCTAACTCTACCCAAGCCAAAAAAGACACTCTTCACCAGATGGAAAACCAAAATCCACAACTGAAGTCTTACTCACAGACTCTTACCAGGGTGAAAAAGGCAACTGTATTACAGCAAGGAATCCACGCTCTACCAACGTAGAGCCGTACAGGAAGAAAGGAAGCCCAGAAATCCTTTGATTCTTGTTAGCCTTACAAACGAGGGAAGCCACACTACAAGAAGTGCAGTGATTCAATACTGTGCTTGGTTAGCTTTCCAAACAATCATCCCGTTAATGTGCCCACAATGCCCCAAAGTAACCAACCTCTCTAACCCTCCAATGGCATGTTGCAGAATCGTGGGCATCGGGGCCACACCTCTGCAATTTCAGCATTCGTGAAATGGAGTGGGTGGGGGGAGTAGTTCAAAGCCAGCAGAGTCACATAAAGAAACCATATAAAACAAACAAATTTAAAAAAAAATAAATGAATAGTAAAACATGGAAAGAGGAAAAAAACGACCTGGGAACTCTTGAAAACAAGAAGACACGAGGACAGCTAAGAAGACGGCTCAGTGGATAAAGCATTTGTCACAAGGTAAGGACCTAGTTCACGGATGATTTAGAGAAAGACACAGAAGTAAAAGCCACATTTACCGCACTGTGTTAAGGGTGCCTACCCTCGCGGTAACATACTATCATTGATGCTGACGTCACTTCCAGGGAGCATCCATCAGATTTCTGCACTGTAGAGCCACTTCTTTCAGACACTTTCTACACAGGGCTATTTGCCAAAGTAACTGTGTGTAAAATCCACTTAAGGAGTGGGAAGTCTGCTATACTCGTTCTATATAATATTCATCTATTATTAGCCATTTATTTATGCAATCCTTTCCAGGGCTGAGCTATAGATATTTTTTTATCATTTGGTCTATAACAAATACCGCTCTATTTTGTTGCCTATGTTTTCATAAATTTTGTCATATGGAGCATGTAGGGTTTAATAGCATGCTTTTCTCACATGACCCTAAAATTGTTCTTCTTGAATGTGTTCTTATTTCCAGACATTATTGGAGGTTGGCCTTGAAGTTTAAAAGGCACACACCATTCATTCCCAGCTTGCTCTCTGCTTCCTACTTGTAGTTAAAGATGGGAACTCCGGCTTGCTGTTCCAGGTTCCTAGCCTGCATGCAGCCAGACTTACTTGCTATGATGGTGGTTGACTCGTAACCATCAGAACCATAAGCCCTAATAAACCCTTCCTTCTAGAAGGTGGCATAGTCGTAGAAAGTGTCATCACCCACTACTGACAGGCTTAATTGTTTAATCCGAAAACTTTTGTGTACTGGTATCAAAGTTGTTAATGCCTACTCATATGAATTTCTTTTATAAACTTGGAGTTTTATTTGCCTTTTGTCTTAATGGCTCCACTCATTTCTGGTTTTGCTTAATCTGCACTTTCTCGTGCGTGACCCCAAGTGGCAAGCATTAGAGGGAAGTCACCGTTTGTGCTTGCAGTTCAGATGGACTCTTGTCACTTGGTGCGCTGTCTTTGACTTGTGTACATAAAGGCTCACCCTTGTTCTCTAGAAGTCTATAGTTTGGGACCATCCATACAAATGTTTTATTTCCTTACCCAACAAAACCCTGTTTCATTCATTCACCACTCTGCCTTATTCTGCTGAACTTCTCAAACCACCAACCTTGTAAAAGTCACTGAGAGTTTGTGTTCTCCAAATAGCCAAGTAGCTGTATCATCTACTGCAGAGATTTCCATATTGACATCTTCCACTTGTAAATAGGCATTTCATTCTTCTCACGTGGCCCTTTTGGAATTGAGAATGTGGTTCTTTCACTGATGAATTATATTCCATTCTAATAATGTTAATCAGTTTGTACATTCATTCCTTTGTCAAAGATAAATTCTCGTGATCCCAGTTTAGGGAGGGTTATAAATAATGCTGCCATAAATATTGGTAAAGAAGTTGCCATGCGAGCATTGGTTTTCATACCAGTTGAATGAGTATGAAGGAATAAGACCCTAGATTATGCTTATCAAACTCAGACCATCTTAATAAGCAGCCATGCCATTTCACTTGCCCGTAGTAATAATGCTACCTCTCTGATTTGTCTTTACTGCAGACATGGGTCTGGCCAGTTCTTTGGGTCTTAGCCATTAGCTTTTGCCATTCCTGTCAAGGTGGAGGCAGAGACATTTGGTTTACAGTCTGAACTATAAAAACACTGTCTTCTTTTGTCGCTTTGGCTACCGGCTCCAACGTTTGTCATGGGAAGCAGACAGTCTACTATGATGTTTTCTCACATGCTCCTAAAACTGTGTAGCTGTGTGTCTTTTATTTCTTCTGTTGAGCTGCATCCATTTGCCATTTCCTGATGCTGAGTGATAGTTTGGTATTGAGTTCTACTCTAATTTTGTTCTTATCTGAGAATTTTTTAATATTCCTATTTTTAAAGAACACTATTGTATGGTATGTTTTCTGTGGAATGGGGCCTGTGTAGTGAGTGTACCATATGAGTGTGCAAGAAAAGAATGTATATTTTGTCTGTAGATGAAATAGCCTGTGGAAGGCAATTTCATGGAGTTGATTGATAGTTCAGCTCAGGTTAACTTTATCCTTATTGATTTTCTGCTTGCTTCTTACATCATCTTTTGAGATAGGAATGTTTAGGTCTTCAATTATAATCATGAATTTCTCCTCACAGTGTTAGCTGGACACATTTAGAAGCTCCAGCGGCACATCCATATTTAGGATTATTTTGCAACCGTAGAGACTTAGACCCTTTATCTCAATGCCATGTCCTCTTTACCCTTGATAACTTTCTTGATTCTGAAATTCACATTTTCTGAGATTTAATATGGCCTCTCTGGCTTTCTTTTGACTCATGTTAGCATGATATATCAGATGTACTTTTCTCTTTAATTTTAACCTAATACCAGTGATCTGGATCCTCATTACGATGTCAAGTTTCTTGTAGATAACATATAGTTAATTTTTGCCTTTCAATTCACCATGAAAATCTGTCCAATAAATATATTTGATAATTTATTTTTTATCTCTGTGTGAGTGATGTATATGTGTATTGTGTGTGTGGCGGGAGTGGAGGTCAGAGGACAGCCTTAAATATTGTTCCTTGTCTTCCACCTTGTTTAGGACAGGGTCTCTTGTTCACCAGTACACATGTGCACATACCAGGCTAGTAGTTAGCTGGCAAGCTTGTGAGGCTGTTCCTGCTTCCACCTCACATCTCTCCATGGAGTGCCTGGGCTGGAGCCCTGCCCTAAAGCATCCAGCCCTGCATGTGTTCTGGAAATCTGAACTCAGGTTCTCGAGATGGTACAAGCTCTTTACACACTGAGTGATCTCTCGCATCCCACTAGCTTTGAAAACAGCCATTGATAGACTTGCAAACACACCCCCCCATGTGACTTTCTGTTCCTTGCATTCATTTGTTAACTCTTTTAATTTCCTGCTCTCTTTGGTTTTATTTGAGTTTTACGATTCTACTTTTGCTCTTCTCTTAGAACAAAAACTACACATTTGAAAATCAGTGCTATCCCAGAACTTGTAATGAACATTTATGCTAATTACAATGCTACCGTTTAATAACACTATTTTACTTTCTTTCTAATATGGTTTTTATTAAAATGAAGTCTCAGTTCCTCCCTATCCTCCCCTGTAATTGTCTGATTGATTTCACATTTAAGTATAATTATCAAATACATACTTATTATCACCTCACACAATTAACTTTTAAATAAAATTATCAGCTTCTCCAGACCCAATTCATACACTAAACATGTTGGGTGATATTGTAAGGAGATAATGGAACCTCTCACAAGGTAGGGTCCTGTGTCAGGCCTATGGGTCATTGATAGTGAGCTCTTAAGGACTGTGCACTTAAGGTGCCCAGAATCCTTTTCTTTCCTCTTGTACTTTCTGGAAACAAAGTAAGCAGTTTTAATTTACAGTGAGTTCCCACCATGAGATGCTGTCATCACATTCACCAAATCAGTGAGGTATTTGATTGTGTGCTAAACCCCACAAAACTGTGAGCCAAAATGAATCCTTTTTTTCATTTTATAACCTGTTTGTCTCGGATGTTTTGTCATAGTGATGGAAAGCTAACTAATAGGGAAGATCCTGGGGAAGGAATTGAGTTTTATTTTGACAGCAATGGCAAGCCACTAAAAAAAAAAATTAGAGATGACAATAGTATGTTCATGTTTATATCTTTGAAAGGATGTACATTCAAAGCAGATGTATGCACAATTACCTGTGGTGGGTGAGCAGCAAGTGGGAATTGATAAGTGGAGTATGTCAGAAAGAAAGGAAAGAAAGAAGGAAGGAAAGAAGGAAAAGGAAGGGAAGAAGGATATTAGGAAGGAAGGAAGGAAGGAAGGAAGGAAGGAAGGAAGGAAGGAAGG
>JABTXL010000003.1:7018492-7033078 GCA_025134845.1 Neodon shergylaensis | reverse complement strand
AGGAAGGAAGGAAGGAAGGAAGGAAGGAAGGAAGGAAGGAAGGAAGGAAGGAAAGGAGAGAAAGCCATTTGCTTTAGGCTATCTAGGGACAGACTAGAATCCTTTTTCTTGTCTCTAAGGTGGAACCCATACTATAAATTTCACAGTTCTACTGAGATTAGCTGTAACAATATAATAGTGCCAATGCAAAGGCTGACCCAGACAAAGTCCTTAGTAATAATTTGCTGATTCTTCCTTTGCCAACACTTTGCCGATAAGAACACGGGTGAACCCCTCTGTCCCCCAGAAAGCAATAGCTCCCCACTGCTTTTGCCACTGTCAGGGCCCAGTGTCTCCTTCCCTATTGCTCAAAGGATTCTATATCTGATTTGAAAACAAGCAAGGAGAAGCTGACTGGAGCTTAGAGGCTGACTGTGGGCGGGGTTTCGGGAGCAAAATAGCACAAATCTGGGTGCAGAAGAAGGAGTATAGCTTCGAGAAGAGTTGATTCATGCACCCCACTTTGCACATGGGGCTTATTAAGCTGTAAAATATCTAACCTATTGCACAAAATGGTAAATTAAATTTGATAAATGGCAAAATTAGTAACTAAAGACCATCAATGTATTACAAGACAAATTTTCCCCAGGAAAATACTCAAGTTTCAAAGAATACTTACACTTTCTCCTCAATTTAATACCACAGACCCTTAATCAAGCTGATAATTTTATTTTCTGTGTAATAGCCTCATATTGATGATGGAGGGCTTCCCAGTTTTGTTCTGACATGCTTGATTTACTTTCTAAGTTCTCTGAAGCAACAGATGTCTTCAGTAATTTTATCCACATTTATTCAATCCTGGTTCCACTTATGTGCTATTTCTGAGGGTCAGAAAAATGATACAAAGGATGCTGGGATCAGCAAACCTTGAGGTAGCAAAGGGATCGACTAAATGATATATTGTGTGATTTGACTAGGGAAAATACATTTATTTAAATGTACATATTTAGTATTTATTTATAGAGATTATGCCATATTAAAAGTAGAAAGAAAAAATAAACAATGGATATTCAAAAAATGTGGGCTAAGTTGAGGCATACCATTGTGTCTGTAAAGAAAAGAAAATTATATAAATTATATTTGAGAAAATCACAACCAAAGAGTTGCAAATCTAAAGAAATGTGTTCACCCACACATCTAAAATGCTCAAAAAAATCCAAGTAAGATAAATACAAAGGGGGGCTGGAGAGATGGGTCAGTGGTTCAGAGCACTGGCTGCTCTTCCAAAGGACCCGAGTTCAATTCCCAGCACCCACATGGCAGCTCACAATGGTCTGTAACTCAGTTCTAGTGGATTTGACACCTTCACACCAATGAATATAAAGTAAAATAAATTACAAAAATAAAAACAAACAAAACTCAAAGCCCCTAGTGCACTGTTGTTATTTTTAAAAAGAAAAAAAGATAAATACAAAGAGTAAGATAAATGCCTTGCTTTGATAAAGTGTTACGGTCAAAGATGAAGATAAATCCTTGAAAATAACAAAATAAAAAATTCATACACTAGGGAATTCCAGAAAAATTATTGCCTGACTTTCATTCAAAAGCACAGAAATCAGACAGCAGAGTGGTTGCAAAGCCCTAAGGGAGACAGAATCCCCACCAATATAATTCCCAGGAAAATAATGCTATTAAAAATGAAGTTTAAATAAAAGTAATCTACAGAAGGTTAAAAACTGAGAAAAGTCCCTAATGACACACCTATCCTCCATGAAATGCTAAAAGAAATCATTCTGGTACAGAGAGACTTCTGGTATGAGAAGCCTACGTAAAGAAAATGAAATCTATGTGAAGAAAAACCAGGACATCAGCTACCCTATCTACTCAGTAATGATAAAATATACCACCATAGCATAGACATTGTCTTTTATCTTACCTGATTTAATTAAGAATTATGTTGGACAATAGACACAATTGTCCTTTTGACCTCCTCACATGTAGAACTAATACATTAACAAAAGTACAAAGGATGCAGTTGAGAATAAGCTTGTTTGGAGTACCACACACATGCACACACACACACACACACCTTCTGGGGAGTCTAGAGGACAGCCTCCTCCACCTGTTGGCACAGGGTCTCCCTGTTGCTTTGCTCCATCACAGACAGCTCAGCTGGCCCATGAGTTTCATGGTTCCTTCTGCATCTGCCTCCCAATTCTCCTGAGGTTCCCCAGATTACAGGCACATTCCTGTGCCGAGTTTTTATGGGTTCCGAAGATCCAAATTCCTTATGGACTGAGCTATCTCCTCAGCCTCCTACTTTTCATTTTTCCAAACCGTCTTCACATTTGGTATTTCCCTTGATAGAAAGGAGAAGGTGGATTTTGAAAAGTTAGAAAACACATTTCCAAAATAACTTAAATGATAAATCACAGAGGGACTCAGAAAAGTACTTAGAAGAATGACTGCCTTATTCAAACAGTTAACAGCTAGCAACAGACATTAATAAAACCTGCAGAGATACACCACTCGGGGAAGCCAGGACTCAGGTCTAAATCCCTTGGGTGTGTCCAAGGGGGGGGGTCAGTATTCCCCAGTGGGAACCTGGAACAGTCAAAAGGGTACTGAAAAACAGGACTATCACATTATTCAAATGTTTCCCTGTCTCCAGTACTAAGAGAGAAAGAGCCAGGGCTGGGCTTTTATATCCACCCTTCCTGACAGCTCAGAGTTGCCTTAGCAGTGGGGGCAGGGTAGAGGAGGCTACATCCCGACCCCACTCTGATTCCATGATTTTTTCCAGATGTGTGTGTTTCCTGCAGCCTGATGTATATGTTGTTTGGCCAATAATTACATGACAAATATGTATTTAAAGTCTGTGGGATAAGAGCGAATTCAGTATTTAAAGGAAAATTAATCACGTGAGCAGGCTGTATTAAAAGAAAGCTAAATAAATGACTAAGACAAAGTAGATAAAAATTCGAAGAAAAAGGAATAAACATAAGAAGTATGCAAAAGGAAATAAGATGAGAGAAAAATGAGAAGAAAATACAATACAGAGAACTGATGATGACAAATTTACTTCTTTGGGGATAAATAATATAAATAAAATGATAAGATAATAATAAAATAAAGCATTGTGAAAGTGAAAAAAAAGAAGGACCTTGGTCTGGGGAGAAGCTCAGTGCTAGAGAGTATTAACCCAACATGTGACAGAATCTGACCCAATTTGCACCATGAAAAAAGAAATAGAAATAAAAACAAAATAGAAAAAATAATATTCATAGTTATATTAGATATTAATTATATGAGAGCATTTTTACACTCCACAGTAATAAATGTGACTGCTGGTATAAACAGGAAGTACCCTTGAAACTCTACTTTTATCGAAATCAATGCACTAGTTACTTTTCTATTGCTGTGATAAAACACCATGACCAGGGCAACTTATAGAAGGTCCTGTTTATTTGGGGCTCAGTGTTCAGGGGATTAGAGCCCATCTGGGTGGAGCAGAGGCATCAAGCAGCAGAAAGGATAGCTAAAGATGGAAGTATGGAGCTCAGGGTTCCGCATCTCCAGGCATGAACAGGAAGCAGTGGGAAGCAAACTGGGAATGGGGGGGTAGCATTTGAAACCTCAAAACCCACCTCCAGTAAGGTTACATATCCTGAGACTCCCCAAACAGGGTGACCAACCTGCGGCCAAGTATTCACATGTACAAGACCACGGTGTGTATGGCGGGAGTGCGGGGGTGAGGAGATCATTAATTCAATCCAGCATACTTATTTAAGAAAAAAATATTTAAAAGCTGATAGCATTATAGACATGAAATAAGTGTGATTATTCATCATAGGTTTTATGTAATACACCAAGAGCAGGACATTTTGGAATCTGTTATTTTTTTAAAATGAGTATCCAGAGAATTCTGCTAAATACCTAAGATAAATTGTATAAATACTGTATGAAATTCTTAAGAAAAACTTAAAACAGAAAAGATGATTTAATCTCAGATACAGAAACCACTGAAGACAGCACTCTGAGCCAACAGGAGTAGAAGGACCACATGAAAACTGCATAGCAAACAAAACTGAGCCAGGAATGAAACACTTTCCGTATAAAACCAGTGGTTGAGAGCACTCCCTGTGTGCCACAGAACCCCTGAAACTCTAGATGATGCAGTAAGACGAGAAACAGCAAGGCATCCAAGATGGAAACACAGAAAGCACAGGTGTCGTCATGGGAACAGGTATGCTCACTTAGGTAGGCAATCCCCCACTAAAACAATGGAAGCACAAGTTATGAAAATTCTTAAGACTCGAGGCAGGTTGCTTGGCGTGACGTCAGTTGCATTTGTCCCGCAAAGCATAACCACGGGATCCAATTTTAAATAAGGCAGTGAGCGTCAGAGTGACATGGAGCAAGGAAATGAAAAATCAAATCTAAGGTAAGACGTGCAAGATCTTTTGAGGAAGATGGCAAACGTATTCAAATGGCACCTGCAATGCACAGAGACAGGCAGAGATGCTCAGCTTGTGGCACACAGCCTCAACGCCACAGGATGTCAGTTCTTTACTACTGAATTCCATACAGTTCCAATCTATAAGCTGCTTTTATTCACGAATCTTGGCAATTCAAATGCTTATCTGGGAGTACAGAGATAGGATTAGCATGACATGTATAATATGTATTTCCCCACAGAAGAAGGTAAAGAAACTTCATCATGGTAATCAAGACTTCTTATCAAAGAATGAGTATAAAGAAATGCATTCTCTATGTAGAAATAGAGAAACAAGATCGTGCAAAACAACACACACATGTGCAGAAGCTGATTTATGGCATGTAGAATTTGAATCAATAAAAAATGGATTTCTTAATAAATAATGCTGAGACAATCGAATCGTTCATATGAAGAAATAAAATTGAACTCCTACTTTACACCATATAAGAGTATGGATTTAGTCTGAATTGTAGTACTTAATATATATTAGCTTATTTTATAGTCAAGACTATACAATTATAGTTGCTTTTAAAATTAAACTTAGTTTACAGACGATCAAGTTCCAGCCAAAGATAAGTGACCTATTCAAGCTATAATTTATTGAAAGTTCAGGTGTCCTGCCTTTTAAATTTTTTTATCCTTGCTCTTAAACACTTCTTAGACAGCTTTTTATTAAATTCTAGGTAGATTAAAGACTTAAATGAAAAAAAAAAACAACCTAGCTTTAAAACTTTTAGGGAAAAGATATATGAAAATGCTCTTCTTGATGTTGAGGTAGTAGAAAAATTTTCAAAAGACTGAAAGAACACACCCTATTAAGAAAAAGACACACTTTCCTCTATCCCAGAAACTTGAAAGACATACACATTCGAGCCAGAGAACTGGCATGTGATAGATGAACATTTATGTCCAAGAGAAATTGGTATTCAGAATTTTCACTGAGTTAATAATGAAAAGTGTTTAAGATTATAGTTCACAAGCAAAAAATTTAACAAATTGTCTACACAACCAGTTTACACAAAGAACCCTGAAATTGTCAATACACTGAAATTCCATATGTTTCAACTCATTCCCAGTCAGGAAAAGGCAAAATAAAACCAAAGTTAGACTACATATTTAACCAACAAAAATCTAAAAAGTCTGTGATACCAGTTGCTGACAAGGCCAAAGAATGCCCGGAGCCTCTACTAGCTGATACTCAGAATGGGAGTGTGGTCAACCAGCTTAGATACTGCATTCCTTACCCAAGGGAGAAAATACTCCTGTCTGTCTACACAGCAGTTCCACCCTTAACCCACATACACGGGTATTCTTGATAGATACATCCAAAAAAAAAAAAAAAGCCACATAACAGTTTTTCAACAATGGAACAGACATAGGCATTTAGATACATTTGTTAAACTAAATATGTGTCATATAACAATGGAAAAAGGAACTCAAAGGCACTGACACCCTACTGCTGGGGTGGTGGACTGGATTTGCAAAGTCAGCCCTGAAGGGTTGGAAATTGATTCCATCTTTAGGACATCACCAAAAGAACAAAACTATCGCAACATAGAGTAGGAAGGACACATCAGTGTTCACCAAGGGGAAGGGTGTGGACATTTCTGAATGTTGATCACAGTGGTGGCTTCATAAATTGGTACCACGTGTAAATCATACAGGTCCATGTGATGCGGTCGCAAGCATGTCAGTTGTACTTTATCACTGACAAGGGAAGGGGGACAGAGTGGAAGAGGAAAGAGAGGAGCACTCTGTTGGCTGTGAGGGCCTGTCTGTTTTATAATTCAGGCTCCTTAGTTGAATCCCAGAAGGAAAAAAATGAACATTAGTGAGAAAAACCCATGATGCCTAATTGGAATCATACTCTCGTTAATAGTGTTGACTGATTTAAATATCTAAATTTGATAAATGTGCTGTATAGGAACAAGACATAGTACTATTAGAAAAATCAATAAGGAACTATGAAAATACTTCCTATCCACAATTTTCTGTATATCTCAAATTATTCCACCAAATTATTGACATAAAATATCCAAAGACAACTGTAGATACTACAACTTTTATTATGAAAAACGGGTAACAGAGGGATTAAGCAACATGTCTCAGTAGGTAAAAGGCTTGCTGTGCAACCATGAGGACCTGAGTTCAAATCCCCAGCACTCAAGTAAAAGTCAAGGAACCGAGCACTGGGAGCAGGGGAAGGAAGACCCTGAGAGCTCACTGCCCATCCAGCACAGCTGAACGGTGAGCTTTAAGCTCAATTTCTGTTCCTAGGGACAGCAGACATTCTCTTCTGGCCTGTGCATTGGTGTTCAAGGGCACACACACACATACACACATGCATACACCACACATGTAATATTTACATACAAAGTGGAGGAGGTACATACTTGTGTGTTCGTATAATAATTGTGTCTCCCAAAAAAGACCCACACAAAAAACACAGTTGCTTCTGAAAAGGAGTTGATCTCTGGAGAGTACATGTGTAGGAGAGAATTTAAATCAAGCAGTCTCTATGTATGTAATTTTATACCTAATGAATATGCTAGCTATTTAAAATAAAATATTTTTTAAACCTAATTTTGTTGAGTTGGTTGATTAAAGACCCTGCGCCTTTTATACTCTGGTACCCAAGGCCGGATTTCCTGGGGATGAGTTCCTCACGAACAGACAAGGACTTGACTCTGTGTTCATTTTTGATGTTTTTTGTTCCCTGTAACAGTCCTGCAACTCATGATTCATCTTCAGCTCTTTAATCACCTTGAACTCTGGACCATGTTCCACCTGCCCCCTCTACTATGGCTCATAAACACTAGGACATCAGTAAGGATGTACGAACTTTTCTAGTTCTGTTATTTTCTGTAAATCTGTAGTTACTCCATCAAAATGTTTACATAAAATATCCAAAGACAGCTGCGAATGCTACGGTTTTTTTTTACATGGAATTCTCCTGAGAGGGTCTCACCAAGTTATGGCAAGAGGGCCCCAAGGGGACTGTCCCTAGAGGTAGAATGAGGAGCATGTGCCCTGAGAAAGGTTGTTTTCATTGACAAGCAACACTTGTAGGGGGAGAAGTCACCCACCCTCCTCACTAACTGTGAAAATGCTGGACCCCTGCAGAGCTTTCAGAGACAGAGCACCCTGTGGGAAACCCTAACTTGCAGTCTGCATTCTTCCCGCAGGACGTGGAGGGAGCAAATTACTCTCCTTCTGCACAAATCACTGGACTGTCCTGGACCTATGAAATCAATCCATCTCAGAAAACAAAGGGGGAGGGGGTGGGGAGGGCAAATTGCTGGTAGTTATCTTGTAAAGTGGGTTTATTATTCATTCTTAAAATCTTCACTTTTGACAGAGCCATCCATAAGTTTCAAGTACTAGAGAGAGACTAAATAACCCTTAAATACTTCTTCCTTATCTCGGAACTCCTTGTGTGGGAAGGAATTAATTGCACACCTGCAGGGGTTTGACTGAGAGGGACCAGGAAGTCTTTCCTCCATTTCTAATCCTCTGTGTTTTTCATGTTCTCATTTCCCAGGCTGCTGCTAGGACCTGGACTGGCTTTGAACTGAGGAGTCTCAAGGTGGGAAGCTTTACAAAGAGCAGAACCCAAGCAGTGCTGCAAAAAAGCTGTGGCTAAAGGCATCCCTGTTGCCTGTGCTTATTACCTGAGAACAAACAGCAAGGTGATCACAGAGTGACAACTGGGTCTTGACTCAGGTTGTGCACCTTAGAGATGGACGAAGAACCCAGCACTTAGGATTTCCATAGTTATGTGGAGATTCATGAGGTGTGGATTGCCATCAAAACACGGCTGCCACTGGGCCTCCTGGGTTAAAATACCTGCCTTGTATGTTACCCTGAATGTGGAGGATGGGGACATGTTGGGGAAGGGAGGTATACAACTCTGCAAAGAACAGACTGAGCAAAGCTTCATTTCCTCTGCTTTTCTCCCACAGAATGAATAAGGCTTCACCTGCCCACAGTAAACTGCCATTGCTCCTCCACATTATTCAGGCCTACTCCTCTGTGACACCTCTGCCTGTGAAGAGGCCTGCACTGAATACTAAAGCCGCTGACTGGCAGCATGCATTATTCATCCTCATCATCCCTTCTGTTGTTAATGGGCTGTAAATAGTTGCTTCTGACAAGAACATTTAACACCAGCACCTAAGGGGAGCTGGGGAGGGTCGAGAATACCCATCAGGAGAGATGAGGCTTGGGAACAGCTGACTTAGGACAGCCTGCCAGCCGTTGGGTAAATACCCAGTACGATATAGTTAGATCATATAGAATTCTTTTTATTAATTTAAAAATAATAATATTTCAATTAAAGACTAGCCAAATAAGAGATGGCTTATATTTTGGAAGTTCAAACCTCACCTCTGGCATTGACTCCCTAGTATTCTCAGGGAAAATTATCAAAGCTCCTATATTAGTCTCACACAATAACATTCATGAAACTGGGTTGAATGACTTTCATGAGGATTATATGCCCTCAGCATGGAATAAGATATAGAATCAATGCTTAATAAGTGCATCCTACCAATAGGCTTAAGGAATGTGAGGTAAATGCTTGCAAGTTACTTATGTCTTAAGTTGCTATGTGAATCCTATCTGATATGAACTGCAAACTTCTTTCCTTTTAAAATGAGATCAAATAAGAATATTTCCCTCAAAGGTTTACTGTGGACAAACAATAAGATGAAATATAAGAGCTTGAGGAAGAGATGATCGGTAGCAGTTACTCCAATGCCAGGGATTCTCGCCTGAATCTGCTGTGGGATCCTCATGACAGTGCTGTTACAATTGCCAGCATCCCCAGGACAAAAGAAGAAAGAATGACCTGGATTCATTGCATAAAGGGTGAGGAGTACAAACTCATAAAAACTTCATGTTCCTGCGGTGAAAAGAAAATTGAATAGAAACATATGTTTAGTAGAATCCTTTTACTTTGTTGTGGGAAAAGTTTATCAACTAGTCATTAATATTATCAATGAATGCATCCTCTAACAAGTCTTGCTTCCCATCTCTCTTTATAAGCTTTATTGGAAAAAGATTGCAAATGAAAGAGAAATCTCATGTTACTCATGCTAGAATTAACTAGACCCAGTTACCATTCTCAACTAATGACAGCCATTCCGAAGCTATGGAGAATCACACTTCACTATTAATCCTCACTATGAATAGATTTTTATGCACTTATCTACCACAAAAAAAAACGTAAAAGAAAAGAAATTTCCTTGATAAAATTAGAGCTAGAAAAATAACTAGCGCACCACATCTCTTTCATAACTCATGTCCATTACCTGCATTCACTTACACTCTCTAAAGCAGTGGACGGCTATGTGCTTTACTATATCCCTACACAGGGAAGGAACCTTATCTGTGCCCCCCCCATCATTGTAGTAAGAATTTCTCACGAACTGGCATCTTACCCTACTGAGTTACATTCCATTTCTTCCTCCTCAGAGAAGCCTCCATCCCTAAGATGGTAGATAGAGATGTGTAGTCAACAGAACCTAACTCCTAACTTAATGAATTGGCAAATTCTGGGCCCATGCCCCATAACTGGGGGCTGGAGAATGCAGACATGCCCTGGATAATAAGAAGAGCCATTTTTTCCAGCCAGACCACAGCAGAACTGAAGATATCTGAGATTGCTCCACCAGGGTCGACAAAGAAGAGAAATTCAGCAACTAAACGGGAAGGAAGAAGACCAGAGAACAGGACATATGAGCAAATGATGTGCAAAGGTACCTAATGACTTCAGAGAACAGAAGCCAACTTGTCTAGTTATATAAGTTGAAGATAGGTTCTCAAACCTTTGAATGCCCTACAAAGTGATCAGAATCCAAATATTTCAACCCAACTGAGAGTGGAGTTAATTTTCTTGATCCGGATGAACCTGTAAGTCTCCGTAGGTACAAACAAATCACTTGGCCAGCACAGTGTGTAAACCAGGCTCCTTCCCCACAGTGCAGGATAAAAATAAGTGGAATGCTTGTCCCATGCAATGAGGTTTTTCTTCCAATAAACCTTTCCACTGGTAACTGAGTGTCCAGGGGAATGAGCAGGGCCTCTATCCCTGGAATTCCTGTGGTCAGTAAACCTTTTCAGGGACGCTCCTGTCTAGACCTGGGTGACTGTTACAGTTACTTTCAAAGCTCAGGATTTTTATTATCGAAGACTTTGGTGCAAACTAAGGGATGAGTAGGAAACTTCAGCCACGGAAGGACACAGTTTGACATTTGTGTCCACATGTATGACTCTTTCAAACACTGCAGCTTCTGCTGGCTGAACCCAATCATAGCACTCTGAAATCAGTTGACAGTCAGATCCCATTTGAGGTTTCTCAACATACTGCTTTATCAGTCATCCAGTTATACAGCCTTGGGCATCTGTAACATGTCCATTGAACTTTAATTAATATAAAATCTTTAGCCTTGTTCCAAAAATAAAAGACAAGACCATTGCCATAATGAAAAAATAGAAAGTCAATTCTGTTTGCCACAGCTTCTGTTGGAGCAAATACTATATTTGGGGGGAGTAGAATTTGCATTTGAGAGTTATTTTTAAACAACATGTAGGCATGGTCTTTCTCCAAAATGATGAATTACAAAGGCCAAGACTTGTATGATAAAATCCCTTATATAATTTAATGATTTAAAGAATGGTTTGACCACAGTTGAGGTGGTTGGATTTATATACTCTCTATGTATTAAGAAGCAGACATGAGCTCAGACTTGTCCAGTGATGAATGGGCTCAGGGGCCTGAACAGTAACTATTCATATAAGGCCAGTGACTCCTCAAGTCAATCCCTGTTTGGGTCAAGATGTACACAGACTATTGCAAATTCTCTCATCACCTACTACAAATGTAAATACTACGAGGTGGTAAAGCCCATAGCTTAAAAGGAAAGGCATTCCATGGCTTCTCACCCTTAGCCCAGAGGCCTCTCATGGGATGATGTAATCGTGGGCACAAGCTCATCTTTAATGCCATGTAGGTCACACTCCAAGCAGATTCTGAAGGGGTCTTAGCACACTGTCTTTGAGACATCTTCCCCTGCCCGAGCTTGGTTCTCAGTCAATTGTCTGATCACCAGGGCTTTGAAGTTTATGTAAGAAGCATCACGGGCCATGAGTAACAGCCTTTAAGAACTATTCTAAATCCAGGAACACAGTCCTTCTGTTTTTAGAAAAACTCAGTTCCCTTCACTCAAAGACACCCTTTATTTCGGCATTTTATTCCTGGTACTTAAGAACAAAGAAGAATAGCATTGTATCAAGATAAATAGATCATAAACCAAATCAATGAATCTATTGATTTTCTACATCTATGCAAGGTCAAACTGCAAAGATTGACTTCCTCCACTAAACAGTCTAGCTTGGAATGCTGGACAGTACAACCCTTAAAGGATTATTTTAAAGGTATAGAGAATTGAAATGCCATAAACAGACCAAAATAAAAACCAACCATCAAAGAAACAAAAAAAAAATCTAAGCGCACATGGCCTCAATCCTACACAAAGAACTATAGGCAACTGAGAACAGCTGGGAGCAGGATAAGAGATCTTCCCCCCAGAGAAAAGCATACATACCAATTAGTTGTCCAGTACCAAATGGCCAACCCTGAAAACATGCATACAAGCAACATTCTATGAAAGCAGCAGGTTATATTTGGGAACATATATGTACATAAAATACATATGTGCCTGCAATGAGAATTGGTGAAAAAAGGGTCATAAATTGAAGAAAAGTAGGGAGGGGCATATGGAGGAGTTGGAGGGAGAAAAGAGGAGACATGTTGTAATTAATACACAACAACAACAACAACAAAAAATGGGACTGAACCAAAACAATGAAAGAACCCACAGAGGATTCCCTACACACTGTTTAAAGTAATCATGGCTTCCTCACTTTGATGATGTCAACAAAAGAGTGGATTGGGAAGGTTGAGAAGATGGGAGGGGGTTAGCACAAAGCAAAGGCAAATGCAGGGAGGGGATGGGAAATAAAAAGGCCACTGGCATTTACTCTTCAGCAAGTGCGTGTGTCAGGGTTGTGCCGGGCTCCAACACTGCTTCACTCTCACATGCCATAGTTTATTACATGGGTGTTTTCATCTCTGTATTCTTGTTACTGTCTCAGCAAGAGCAAAGATGTTCTAGAGGGTGTCACTTGGGCTTGTTGGCTATCAGGCCGTGAAGACAATGGGCCTGAAGACATTGGAATTTCCCCGAGCCTCATATGGAAAATGTTGGTGCTTGGTGCCATCAGAGGAGCCCATCTCCTGGGACGAGAGTATATCATTCTCTCAATTTTTCAGTCTGCCTTTCAGGAAAGAATCTAGACGATGATGAGTCGGTGACGGATGACATCACACGAAGATCAGAACTGCATAGTATTGTCTACATCGTGCTTTCTATCAAACCTGAACCTCACGTCAGGACCCCTAAGATGGATTTGTACAGTCACTGGACCTCTTTATATGTTCTCTTCCCCTGTGTTACCCCCCTGAGGAAATCTCTTTTCTCCCATTTTCATTATTCCTTGTCCCTTGAATTGACTTATTATGAACAGACATCTATGCCCAACTTGTTAGAACTGCCAGAGTTCCCAACTTTGACCCCAACAACTCTAGAAAAGTTGAGATCCAAAGTTGACTTACAGCAGAGTCCTATAACTTACAAAGTAACGTGCAGATATTAAGTGATAGAGTCAGGGTTTGAATAAGAACGCATGCTGCTCTTTTCTGGTGTCCCATTATAAATCTTTTCTGATTTATAATGCAGCTTTCATTTCTGTGTTCAAAATCTGATGCGATAGCACACTTAGCATAATAATAATAATAATGATAATGATGATGATGATAATGATGATGATGATGATGATGATGATGATGATGATGATATACCCCAGGGTCTGTGCCTTAACAACCATGAGATCTTTGCCAGAGTTAGTATCAGGCATGTATGTCCTCTGTGGGATGGAACTTAAATCCAATCAGAGAGCTCATGGTTACTCCTATAACGACCATACCACTATTGAACACACAAGCAAATTTTGCCACGATGGTTGTTATTACTGCAGCTCATGGGATTTATAGTTTGGAAACTGATTTTGATAACTTTCTCCCCAGCAGCCTGTATATGACACCTTCCAGTATATTGAGAGCTAGCCAGCAGGGAGGATGCTTCCTGATCAGTCCTGACTTGATTTCCCCATATCCTATGACCAACGTATTTGTTATCTTTAACTGTGGGTTCTTGCCATCAAGCTCTGGAGGGAACCAAGAGCTCTGGCAATAGCCTGCATTATTCAGTGACTCTCTAGGACACCCCTGACCAACAATTTCAGAGACATTATCCTTCCTATAGCTGGCACCGGGCTTTCTATTTGACAACATATGGCTTCCAGAAGAAGGCCTATCTTCCATGTAGAATATCACAAATTAAACTCTTTCTTTATTAATCTTATTGTCATTGTTTTAATAAATTTATTCATTTATTTAGTTATGTTTATTTATTTTACATCCTGGCCACAGTTTCCCCTTTCTCCTCTCCTTCCTGTCCCTTCCCCTCTCTCTGTTCTGTCTCCATGACCCAATCCCATCCTCCTCCATTTTTATTTAGGGAAAGGCAGGTATCCCATGAGTATCAACAAAATATGGCACATCAAGTTTCAGTAAGACTAAGCAACTCCCCATGTATTAAGGGGGGGGGGGCAAGGCAAGCCAGTATGAGAAGCAAATTAAACTCTTTTATGTGAAAAAAAACACTCAGATGCATGAAATTTGTAAAATAGTATGCTTCCATCTGGCTTTTGTAATTTAATATTAGCTATACCTTTCCCTATCCCCTACCCCATCCTTCCATCCCTCTTATTACTTAGCCCTCCCTCACCATTATCTCCCATGTTCCTGCCAACTTCCATCAAAATTTGTATTTCTTTACTCATAGATGAACACAGTTCTCAATCAGAGAAGTTTCTTGAGCAGTGGCGCCTGGTTAATGCCAAAACGCACAGCTGGCCTAAGCATGGAGAATAAGTGTCTGTTGAGATCTAAGCAACAAATGGCACACCTATATCACATTCTTTCT
>JABTXL010000003.1:7005856-7018482 GCA_025134845.1 Neodon shergylaensis | reverse complement strand
TTCTCCCTGAGACCCACAGACCATTTGCGGAAGACAGGGTAGAAAGACTGTAAGAGACAGGTCAGGGAGAGCCACCATGGCAGGGCCATTGCACGCATGAATTCACAGCAGCTGTGGCCGTCTGCACAAGTCTTACACAAGGTCAATTGTGTCAACACTGCAGCTTGGAGAGGACAATGGGCTCTCGAGCCCCACACCCTGGTGAAGGAGCGTTTGACAATGTATGACTTCTAGGGAAGGAGGAGACAGTTTTCTTTAAAGGTATGGCCCCTGGCAGATTGACCCTGCTCTGGTGGGTGGTTCAACACCAATCAACAAACTGAGCATGATGGGTTATTAAAATTTTAAAAAAAAGATGGCAGGAAGTTTGGAGGGGATAGGACATGGGAGGATGGATTTGTAAGGAGCTCGGCTGATGGATGAGAAAGAATACGATCACAGCACGTTGGATTCGTGTACAACATTCTCAGAGAATTAATAAAAGTATTATAGCTTTCAAAAACCTAACTGAAGGACCAGTGAGATGTCTCCAATGTCTCTGTGGCTGAAAATGCCTGTCATCAAGCCTAAGTTGGATTCCTGGGGCCCACATGATGGGAGGAGAGAACTAACCACCAAAAGCTGTTCTTTGCCCTCCAGAAGGCACACATTCAAATGAAAGGATTTAGAGAGCAGGACCACAATCCCACAGAATTATAATCACACAGGGGAGCCTGAAGACCAGCAGGCTAGCCTTGAACTCCCAGCCCCCATCCTGCCTCCCAAGTTTCTAGGATTAAAGGTGTGCACCACCACACCTGGGCTCTATTTGTTGTTAATTAAAAACCACTGAACACGCACTGCGATCCTTCCTCTTTAGTATTCAAGTTAGAGGCAAGAAAGTCGTCATTGTATAGACAAATACTAAGGAGAGCAGGGCAGCTGTGCATGACGGGTTGATGACAGAGGAATCTACAGGTGCCAACTCCGTTTGGCATGTGGGAGGTTGTATTCGACAGGCGTCTGGTACATGCTGCATTTTGCCTTCAATTTCCATCCTTTGGCACTGGACAGCTAATGTTTCTGAATCCTTCCCAGAATCCTTTACTCTTCAATAAGACCCATGAGCACGATTATGGGGGGGGGCGCGAAAGGAAAAGGGAAACCCCCAAAAGTTGTGCTGAGCTTCAACTCGCGTCAGGAAGGCTATACATACTAAAGGCATGTTTTCATGCTTATAAAAAAAATGTTGATTACTAGATAGTCCCAGCGAGATATCTAAATCTCCAAGATGTACATCGATCAATATGCTAAAAAAAATTAGGAATAAAAGAAATTCCCAGCATGTGTACAGAAGAATGAGTTTCCTTTCTATTTGCAGCTATCTGGTAAATTATAGAGATAAGAGTATGGCAGAACCAAACTTGAAGAAAAAGAAAAGTAGCAATAAAGTAATTTATTTTAGCTAATGTTTCCAGGAGCAATAATTGCCAAGATTTCTGTTCAAAAAAAGGCTTACCTAAATTAAGATGTGTGTGTGTATGTGTATACAATATTAAGAGTTGCTGTCACCTGTTCAACAAGATCACTGTTTATTCTTCTGTTTTATTTTTGTCATTGTTTTAATTTTAGTACTCTCACGTTCTTGAAAACTGACTATGTATTACTTTACGTAGAAAAACAAATTTCTGTTCTAAAATAAGGGGAAAATTCTTCTTTCAGACCTTCACCTTGAAAATACTCCCAGGGACTCTGTGACTTACACGCCAGGCGGTATTGCTTTTCAGATTATCTCTGACAGAGATTGAGTTATTTTAGTCAATAAATTTCATCTCAGGAAGGAATTTCCCTCAAGGCCTCTTGGCAGGCATCGCCTGTGCTTTTCACTTTTTCAGGGGAGGGTCCTGGGAGGGGCTCTTCCTCATTTGTACCCATCCATCAACTTCTCACATTTGACAGAGACGCCCCAGGACAAGAATTCAGCTGTTTCCAATCCAAACTGCCCCAAGACGTCTAACTTGGCTCCCTCTAAATCACAGAAAAATGCCTGACAAAGAGTCAAGAATCCAAGCTAAGGGGCAGAGAGGTTGCGCAGATGGAAAGGCAACGGCTGTTACGACGATCGCATCTGTTTATTTTTCTTATTTGCAGAATAGTTTTAGATTTATAGAAAAATCCTTAAGCTTCGACAGAGAGGTCCCATGGAGCCTATATCCAGTTTCCCCTTGCTATTCATACCTTAAATTGTAGAAGTACATCTGTCCTAACAGATAAGCCAACATCAATACATCAACTGTTGACTAGAGGTCTTGCCTTATCCACCTCTACGTGGCTGTTCCTTGGTCTCTTTTTCCTTTCCAAGAGCATATCTAGAGGCCACAGTCCATTTAGTCTCCATAGACTTGGTGGGCTAGAAAAATATGATAGCTTCATGCTAATCCACCTAAGGTTGGAAGAGCTAAAGGCAAGTCGTTTATTGTTGGTGCTCATACTTAACTCTTTACAAACCTGTTGATGACGAGACAGACCCAGGAAGATGTCTGAATGCCCAAGGATGTATATCCACCAATACAGTAAAGAAATTAAGAAAAAGATCCTCAACATACGTAAAGAATAATGAGTGTTCTTTAATCTTGCATCCATTTGATTAAATTAGAGGAGTATAGAATAGCTCAAAAAGCATCTTTAATTGAATCAGGTCAGTAACTGTCAATTTTAAATTCAAGGTTAGGGCCCACTCCACAAGAAAAAGGTGGAACAAACCAAATGGCTGATGTGGTGAAGTAAGGAGGATACAGCAAGGGCTCACCTCAGTACCTTTCATGTGTGTTGCACGGGTAATATCAGTAAATGAGCCCAGCCCTGACAAAGTACTTGCCAAAAGAATCTAGGGAAAGATGGCTCTGCTTTGGCTCACAGTTTGAGAAGACAGTCCATCATGGTGGGAAGTTGTGGTGGCAGGAGCATGGGGAAGCTGGGCACACTGTGTCTGCAGTCAGGATGCAAAGGCAGACTAGTGCTTAGCGAGGCTTCGCCTTTTCTCCCAGCCCATAGGTGTCAACCACACTTAGGGTGTGTCTTACCCCTCAATACAGTCTAGAAAGTGCCTCATAGACATGCTCAGGGCTTTGTCTCCTCACTTATTCTAGATGCTGTCAGTTTATGTTTGATATTCACTAACACAACACCGCAGTGCAACGTCATAGTGCATTCTAGTACGCTTGGGTGGAAGCGGCTCTGAATGTCCAGTATCTGCTCGTGAATTTCTCTTCAGTGCACACCTAGGAATGGAATTGCAGGGTTCTGAGGCACAATGATTTTGAACTGATTCTCCCAAAGAGTTTTTCAAAGTGGTTTCTGCTTTTTCATAGCATTTTGAACCTTGGTATAGTGTACAGTGACCCTTTCCTGTTAGGGACACTATATATTCTGATATGGGTGGGATTACCTGGCACGAGTGACAAGAAAACAGGGACCACACAACAAACCTGCTTAGGAGTTTATTAGAGGGGGTGTGTACAGGCCTGGGAAAGTCAGTGTGTGTGTGTGTGTTGGGGGGGGGTGCATCCAGCTTTTAAAAGCTGCCTAGTGCATGCCCACAGGAGGGTTGACATGACTACGTTATACTCAGATGACGGGGCTCACTTAGGCATGCAAGGGCTTAGCTGAGTCATATGTGGATGATGCAACCATGCATGCACATAGGCCACACGAGGTGGGGTGGGGCTTTAACATCCCTGGGGCCATTAGGCACTTCTGCCTGAGGGCTTGTCCGCAAGTGTATGTCCCTAGAACCCGGAAGTGTCAGCCTTATTGTGGCTGAAATCATAATGATGGAGCTACCTGTGATTTTAACCTACACTTTCTTAACGCTAAATAAACCTAAGTGTCTCTATATATAGTTAATGATTTGGGGATCTTTTTATGAAATATCTATTTAATTCCTTTCCTCATTCCCTCACTTACCAACATTTGTGGGCAATATTTGTACTTTAAACTGGATGGCTAGGAATAGCAGAAATATGTTGTCTCATGGTTCTAGAGATCAGGAGTCTAAAGTCATGTGCCAGCAGGACCATATTTCCTCTGTGCTGTACAAAGAGAACAAATCCATGATATTTTGGGGCTTCTGCTGCTGGATGTCTCACCTTTCCTGAGCCTGTGACTGCATTATCCCCGTCTGCCGGAGGTCTTTTCTCCCTGTGTTTAACTCACATGGCATCTCTTTTCTCTCTCTCTAGATAAATTTCTCTACTCCCTTCCTTACAGAACAGCAGTCCTTGTACTGAGGGAATCACCATTTCACTAGGATCTCATTTTAATTCACATCTCTACTATATTGGACCTTATTTATAACTGAAGGTCTCATTCACGAGTATCAAGAGTTAGTTCACTTATCTTTAGGGGGAACACAGTCCAGTTCCAAAAGTGCCTCACACACAGAACACATTGCCTAATATCCTAATAAAGAAAGAAGAGACCAAAATTCGGCTGATGAAATCCACATTCCAGGTGAGAAGCACAGACATACAGGTGGTAGGTCATGCTTCTGTAACCACGTGTTTTCCAATCCTGCGGTTTCTTGGTACCCACAGAATTCTGCTTTTGAAATACATAATTAAATAACACTGTGCTAAATCTCACAGTAATTCCCTCCCAGGCCTTGTGTTTGTATCCAATTATGAAAAGCCCAAGGCAGAACCTCAAAGGCCAAATTTGAAAACCACTTTTCTTCTTCCTGAGTTAGTTGCTACATTGAGCATACTAACTAGATGAGTCTCCATTCAGCTACATAATATTTGATAATGGGAAGGCAAACCAGTTCACTGTACAGATATCCAAATTACAGGACAGAAGAAAGTAGCAGTGCTGGAGACAGGGGCTCTTTGTTCTGTTGTGGTACTCCCTAACTTTTTGACGTATGTCATTGCCTTCCACAGCCTCACCTTTCCCCCCATTAGAGTAGAGCCAATGAAAGGAAGCACCGTGAAATCAGGTGACAGATCTGAGCTGTGGGGCATGCAGAGATGGTTCAGCAGTTAAGGGCACCTGCTGCTCTTCCAGAGGGTCTGAGTTCAATTCCCAGCACCCACATGGCAACTTACAACGGTCTGTAACTCCAGTTTTAGGGGATCTCCCGCCCTCTATACACACCAGGTATGCAGGTAGTATAGCTATAAATGCAGTCAAATATCTATACACATAAAATGAAAAAGATGTTTATTGTAAAACGGTAATCTAAGCATTCCAGATTCTGACTTGCACAATCGCTTTCCTTCGTCATATTTCAAAATCGTCGGGCAGCCACAGTGATTTTAAGCAATGCAGCCTGAATGCTCATTACATGCTACATTTGCTACATTTTCCAGCTGGCATTCATTTCCTCGGTGCTTTCTGATAGTGCAACACACACACATGCACACTCACACACTTGTGCGTGCACACACTCCTTCAGCTCAGTAAGTGAAAGCCAGTCCGGTATTCTTCTGTTCATCATCCTCTTCCCAGGCATGAGAATGATGCTAAATCACATAATCTGTTTGCAGCCCATACAGACATAAAAAGAAATGGGAGGGGGCACTAATATCTCTGTTAAAGAAATGATTGAAACCACAGGCAACGTTGTGCGTATTTACCATACTTTCAAAGGCAGCAAAGGGTGGCATCTTGAGAAACGGCTGCCACTCTTCTACTGGGCACGGGAAGTGCAGGAGGCTGCAGGATAAGAGGTGACACTCACGTGTGGAGAAAGAAAACAAAATTCCGCTGTACGCTTTCCAGGCAACATTATATATGGGCCAACCACACCTGGTAGAAAGTGACTGGTGCTTGGCTCAAAATATCACTTCTGGATTTAAAACAGTTATGATGGGTGAGTATAGCGAGGCACTTCTGTAATCTCTGCCCTTGCAAGGCTGAGGCAGTCGGATTGCAAGTTTGAGGCCAGCCTGCTAGCAAAAGTCAGCTTGCTAGCAGTTAACTAAAGCATTTTTAGGAGGAGCTATAACTTGCAAATATCATCATTTGAAATGAAAACGATAGCCTCTTCTCTTTTATTAGATGACTGATTACACATCAGACTTCAGGCAAATGCCTTTTACCACTATCAAGTGCTTTTTTGTTTGTTTTGTTTTCTTAAATTCATGTTTTACAGACAAGGAAAACAGAGCACAGAGAACTGAATTACCTTTTCCTGAACAACCCAGAGAAGCGGAGTGACTGATTCCCTGCCCACTCTGACGCTAATGGGGTTCAAATACTCATGTACTCATGTTCTTAAGAGTTTACCACACATGCTATACAAGCCCATGGTTCAAAGGATAAGGACAGGTTGCCACAGCCAACAGTACTGTCAGATGGGAACGGGGCAGGAGGGTACAGAGCAGTGCTAACTCCAAGGTCATACTGAGCAACCGTGTCACCATCTTGGAGCTGTTCTAGTGACACATCACGATGTCTCTCTTTGGGACGGACCCTTTGGTCTCTTATTCTTCTAGCCTTTAGCTTTTTGTTTCATTTGCAGTTCTGAGGACTGAAGACAAATTATTATGGGTAAGAGGTGAGCACTTTACATTGAGCTGTACCCCTATCCTTCTTTTCATGTTCTGAATTTATTTTCAAGGACTCACTAAGTTACCTAGGCTGACTCTGAGCTCACCACGTAGACCAGGAAGACCTTGAATTTGCAAACTTCCTCTGCCAGCCTTCCAAGCAACTGCAATCACAACCACCAGCCTGCTGTTTCTCCTTTCTTATTGACTTGCAGGATGGCATCTGAGCCTCTGACCTCCTGGGGCATAAGACCTTTCTCAGACAGTTTCCCAACCGGTGTCGTCTCAACGTATTAGTCTGTCATCAACACATGAAACTCTTATAAGGTTTAAGCTATGGACTCAGGGCCATTTCCAGGACAGCAGTCGCTCCGTCAGTTCTATCCTATGCTAGTTTCTATCTTTGATTTTATTTCTTTGTTGCCACCAATTCTTGCTCTCTGTTTCAATGCTAAATGCTTTGACCTTATTAGATTTTAACTGGAGAGCCATTCATTCAGCATCAATAATCTGAGCCCCTTTGACTAGATAGGAAGGTAAGCCACCTCTCAGATTTGTACTGCTAGACACTCGATCGCGAGTTTGTTGCTTAGTTACAAACACAAGTTATCATTCACCGATTGTCACTCTTATTTTCATCTTTTACTTTAATAAATTGAAATATTTGTTTCTTTTCACACAACATGACTCTGAAATGTCCTTATTTCTTTCATTCCCATTTGTAAAGTGGTCATTTGTTTTGGTTAAGCTTATTCTTCAGACTTTCCAACTACAGTAACAGCCCCTATCACATGATTGTTCTCAGTATTTCTCCTCTAGCCAAAACTCACTGTTATATGATTTGATCTCAACCCTGTAAGGGTGACCAGTCTACGCACCATTCTCCACTCTGCACTCACCGTGGAGTGAGCTTCAGACAGAGCCCTTGCCAGCAGCTGAGTGGTAACCGAAATTACCTGGTGCGAGTGAGGAGGAAACAGGAGTCCAAGTATTTTTGCTTCACTGCTCGGCAAACTGACAGCCACCCTGGGCCCAGCACAGCCTAGTGACAGGGTTTGGAGACACTGACAGCGTCCCATCTCAAGCACCACTTATCATCTTTTCAGATGGAGGATTTGCTTTTTTCCCTGAAGGCAAAAGCTCTCACTCAGGTACCTGCAGAACATCTCCAGGGTGCTGCCCTCACTAATTTTCAGTCAACTCCTTCTTACGCAATTTGAAATAATATTAGGTATACACTATTGCATTTTCATATCCTCTCCTTGAATCGATTCTTTCAGCAGTATGAAATACCTTCAGCAATGCTTCTTGTCTTGCACTTTCTTTGATTGATATTTATTTAACACCACCAGTATTTTTAGTCATTATTTGTCACTTAATTGTTTTATATTTCAACTTTTATTTTAGTTATACTTTTAGGGGGCTGAGTGTATAGCTCAGCAGTAGGGAGTATCCTTAAGATGTGTAAAGACCTAGGTTTAATCTCCAGAGCCATCTGCACATAAACACACACACACACTAAATATATCTTGTTTCTTACAAACAGTATATAGTTGGGCCAATTAGACTGCTATGCTTTCTAGTCCCTTGTGGTATATTAATCTGTTTACTTTACACAGATTTTTATCATGCTACTTAAATCTAAAATTCGATGTTTAACCAATTTTGGAAAGTATTAACTGTTTGATATGTTTCTTCAGATGGACTTTTCCTTACCCTACTTTCTATCACCGCCTGAAACTTCAACTAAAAGTGTATCATCTTTTTACACTAGCCTTTCTATCAAGAAACACCTCCTTGAGGTGTTGAAACCACTCAGCCGTTCTTTGAAAGCATTCTAGGTAATCGTGTGGGCATTGTCTTCAAGTTTCTAATCATGTCTATCATTATTTAATTCTGCTTCCAGTTTCATGTTCATTTCAATTATGGAGGTTCTGGGTCATTGCTCTAAAACATATTATGATTTTGTAATCATTTTCCATGTTTTCATTTCTTTAAACACTGATACCATTTGCTAATTTGTGCATCTAGCAATTTGAAAAGTTGCATTTTGTTATTTATGCTAGCTTTGCTTCAGGGTGCCATGTTCATTTGTGCTTCCTGAGGTTTCTTTTGAGCTCTGCATTCCTCTCAGAACTTCACTGTGATACAATCTTCAGGCACAGAGCAAGCGTGTCTTCCTCCAAATAGTGATTTGAAGATTGTGTTTTATTTTCCGGATACACTATAAACGAACTCAGCCATAAATCCATGGGAGAGCTAGATTCTGATTTTGAAGCTCAAGAAAAATATTTTTGTTGTTAATTTTTTTCTCTCTTAGTCTTTGAAAAAGGTCAAGAAATTCAAATCAAGAGGATGCTGCTCTCTTCCTCTTTCTCTTCCTCCTTTTCCTCCTCCCCCTCGTCTTCCTCTTCTCTTATCTTTCCATGAAAGTGGAAGTTGATAGCTTAACGTGGTCCTCACATCTCTTGCCCATTGGTTATTTCACTTCCCAGCATGTTTCCTTGTAATATAATATTAACTGAATCAGGACTGAGGTTCTAATAAATGTTCAGAATTACCTAGCCGGTAGTACGGATATCATCTAACTTCAGATATTCCCTCTAGTTCTACTAGAGCTGTGGGCTTTAGCAGAGAAAACTGGGAGGGAGACATCTTAGCTCATGCTAATCCCTCATTTGGCATCACTGCTGCTGCCTCCTACTGCATATTCTGTGTAATGGCCAGGTAGTTTGTTGAGTGCAGTATTTGGTTTTCCTTATTCTAGATACCACAAACAAGGGACCTCCTTGACATGGTTCTAATGCCCACCTCTCTGAGCTCACATTCTAAGGGATACAAACATTAATCCTTTGCATAGAAATCAATATATCAGTCTGGTTTCCATGTGAAAGGCTAGAGTACCTTTCTCCTAAGCATTAGACATCAGACTTACTGAGATGTTTAGGTACTGAGGCTTAGTCAAGCTCCTCAGTTTTGGTATATCACATGTCTTCTTTTTTTCCTTACATGGGCCTCCTATTTGGTGTTTTCTTCAGTTTAGTTTTATTTCATTCTATATTTAGCATGTCTTTGCATGCACACACCCTGGTCATGAGGCTCAGGGGACACTGAGATCTTGGATTTAGTTGGTACTATACCATTTTCATGTGAACATCCTGGAAATAGCTGAAATTTCAAGTAAACACCATATATCACAGTGTTATCTCAAGACAGGCAATAAATGGGCAACACATTCTATTGCAGTAGCTCACAGAGAGTAGCCATTCCTATGCGGGCTGAGCTGTTCATACTTATCTCATGCAGAACCATGGCTTGGAATGCTAAAGCTTGAACTGGGTGTGTTGTTTGCATCTGTGACAAAACATTGGAATATTCAGCAGAGTCTGACTTCTGTTTCTCGCAGACTTGATGCAGATACTCAGTGGGATGTCTTCAATCATCTCCATCTTTATATGTCTGTGTCATGATCTCTTTCTATAAAGACAGCAGTGATATTGTAATAAGGTCTGCCCTAAGAGCTTCAGTTGAACTTAGTCAACTACTTACAATTATTATCTTCAATTATTATAAAGATTATTATCTTCAAGTAGTTACGATCTTTGATACTAGGCTTAAGAACTTCAGTAAGAGATCTGAGAAGGACATACCTCTGCCCAGCAATTGTTCATTTACGACCATAGCTACTCTCTCCAATCATGGGAACATCTTCTCTTGTGTATATTTTGCATAGAGGCTAAGAAGTTTCTTGTGTGTAATATGCGGTAGGCCATCTGAGGGCATCACTTGGCATGGGCTGGAATTCACTTCTAGAAGGGTCAGTGTGGTGGTTTGAATGAGAATGGCCCCCATAGGTTTATAGATTTGAATACTTGATCACCAGGGGGTGGCACGATTTGAAAAGATTAGGAGGTTGGAGGAAGTTTGTCACTGCGTGTGGGCTTTGAGGTTTCATAATGCCTATTCCAAGTCCAGAGTTTCTTTTTTTTATGCTGTCTGAAGATCCAGATGTAGAACTCTCAACTATTTCTCTACTACCATATCTGCCTGCCTGCTGGCATCCTTCCCGCCATGATGAAAATGGAATAAACTTCTGAAACTGTAAGCAAATCCCAATTAAATGCTTTCTTTTAAAAGAATTGCTATGGTCATGGTGTCTTTTCAAAGCAATAGAACAGTGACCAAAACAGTCTGCAAAGTGGATAAGTGTCCCACTCCCCTGCCATATTAAGAA
The DNA here is from genome assembly GCA_025134845.1 of Neodon shergylaensis. Classification (NCBI taxonomy): domain Eukaryota; kingdom Metazoa; phylum Chordata; class Mammalia; order Rodentia; family Cricetidae; genus Neodon; species Neodon shergylaensis. Next base: position 7,007,718 of record JABTXL010000003.1, on the reverse strand, counting down.
GCATGAGGAGCAGTGCAAAGCTGAACGCATGGACTCACCTTTACATAAAGTGAGTGCAGGGAAAGACACGAGCCAAAGGAATAGACATTATGGTTTATAAATGCACCAAGGTGGACTCACTGACAAATATTTAGAGGAGCACAATGAGGTGCCCAGAAGTGCAACAATTGGAATGCTTGCTGGCCCTAAGTCAGGGTGGAAGGGACAGACAAATCCCACTTAAGCTCTAGCTGATTTGTGGCTTATTCTGCAGTAATCTGTAAGGAACACAAAACTAACATCATTCTGTAGCAGGTTTTATCCTGCTCTAAACCTAATGCACTGACCATGACCAGGGCCCTTCAGAAATTGGCCCATGTCCTCCTTTTCAGTCTTCTCCTGACTACCACTTCCCTTATTTATTAAGGTGCAGATTCACTAGTCTTTCTCAGTGAACACTGTATTCTGTCTGCTTTGACATCTTCATATATAGTACACATTTTGCCCATTTTCTAGTAGGACTATTCCTCCTTGCTCTTCTGGTCTTGGCTTAACACCTCCTTGGAGTCTTCCCTGAGTCCAGAGTGTAAGTGCCTGAAAATGAATACTAGCCTGGTTGATTTTTTAGTATGCTGTTAATCTGTAGTGTAGTGGTTTTTACGTGTACATACACTTGTGTATTATATATTTTTTCCCTCAAATATTTGGCACTCAGTTCTCTTGCAGAATACCTGTATCATGTAAGTCATGTGCTATTTGTTGTTTATAAAATTCTTTTAAAAATTATGAAATGCCACACAGTTATTAGCCATTCTCATAATCTTCTACATTCTGATTTGCTGAAAAACGTTTATAAAATATGAAGATTCCCAAGAAGAGAGGAAGACAGAAAAGCAATTCTGGGTGAGGAATTCTCTGTTTATGCAAACACTTGCTTACTGTACCCACTGCTCCCTAGAGTAGGTGAAGAAGTCAGCTAAGGCACTTCTGTCTACACAGCTTCTCCATGGTCCAGAGGCTACACTGCTGCCATTCACCAGGTGACAATGGCTGGAGGGAATCTGCACTTCAGGAAAAAGTGAGAATGAAGGAAGAGTGGGCAGCCAAGTAGTGCAGGCTGCCTGTGAGGAGCCATTGCTGATCTGGTCCTCAGCCACATGTGCTAACTCTTCCTCCCCCTGTTTCACAAAGGAGAAAACTAAGAAATGATAAGCACTCTTGTCTTAGAACACTTACCCGTGACATGGAAGGTTAATTCCTTTATCTCCAAAATTGAGCCATAGACATTCATTATAGGCCTGGGTGGACTGCTTGGCTTTTCCTATCTGTATTCATGGTCCTCCAACCCCTGACAAAACTTCTGCTGTGCAACCTGTAAGCATCTCCAATTTGTAGAGTTGGTTGCAAAAATCATTCTAAAGTCAACACATTCCTCAGAGTCTCCCTACATCAATTCTCTTCAGTAGATGTTTAGTTCTAACACAGAGATGGCCTGTTTTTTCCCCAAAGCAACTTAAACTATCCCTAATAGCTTCCTTTATTTCCACATCTAGGCTAAAGCAAGAAAAGGATGGGGAAGGGTGAGGAGGCAAGGAGGCACTGAGGGAGGGAGAGAGAAAGAAAGAAGTAGGCAGGGAGAAAATGTATGGAGGGAAGGGGGAAGGAAGCAGGGAGGGAAGAAGGAAGGAGGGAGGGAGAAAATAGGGAGAGAGGGAACGAGGGGCTGGGGGGAGGAGGGAGAGAGAGGGAAAGAAGGAAAGAGGGAAAGAAGGAGAGAAATGGAGGGAGAGAGAGAAGGAAGGAGAAAGAGAAGGAGAGAGAGGGGGGAGGAAGGAGGGAAGGAAGGAAGGAAGGAAGGAAGGAAGGAAGGAAGGAAGGAAGGA
>JABTXL010000003.1:6971596-7001653 GCA_025134845.1 Neodon shergylaensis | reverse complement strand
AGAGAGAGAGAGAGAGAGAGAGAGAGAGAGAGAGAGAGAGAGAGAGAGAGAGAGAAAATAGGAGTAGGTCGATATGAGGAGGACCAGACTTAGCCACCCAGTTTCCTCCTTACTCTTTTTTTGCTTGAGTGTGGTGGCAATTGTTTAATAAACAGGGTCTGATGTTTGCTTATTGGCTATTCAGTGGCCACTGGCTTATTTCTAAGAACTGAAACAGTTGTTGTCCCCACTAAGCCAACAAGGCACAGAAACCATCCTCATCACTGAAGTTTAGGAAAGGTTAAATGCTAGGGAGATGTGAGTTGTTTTCATTGATGCAGATCAGCTAAGAAATTGAAGATTAAAAAAAAAAACAGGCTTTGGATTCTGTCAAATCAATCAGTACACAAACTTCAGTGTATCCTTTGGAATCATCAGACTGGGTAACTCTACAAAACTAAAAACACCGATTAGAGTGTGCAAATAAAGAGTTCAAAGTGGGCATATTTGTGTAGCATGGGTCCAATCAAAACAAAATTCAAATAAAATAGAATGGCATAGATAAATGTCCCATACTGGTGCCTCAACATGAAAAAACATACCGATCCTTCTGGGTCTACATCCCCTGACTTCACTGGTTTAGCGCCAAAGTTTTGGATTCTCCTGTATCTTCCTGTGATAAAAGCTTGATCTCGTGTGGGGGGGGACCTTTGATATTCCTTATCTGCAGGTGTTACAAACCTGAGCTCTCCTGTCTTGTCGTCTCTGACAGCTCCTCTCCCTGACCCAGCTCTTATCCTGGGAATCGAGGCAAGTCCCCTTTCAGTTTCGTGGGCGCTGATCAAGCTACTGTTGAAGCCACATTCTAGCCCCATCTTCATGACGCACCCATGATGGAAATGACTAGACATACTAAGAAGGTTCCAGACCTTAGGTACAATTATATGAATGCTTCTAGGCTATTATATGATTGTAGCACTATTCAAAATCTAGATTTTGTTTTTTGGTTAACAGGTATCTAGACTTTTTTTTTCCAGTGCTGAGAATTGAACCAGGGGCCTTGCTCACATGGGGCAAGTACTCTACCACTGAGCTACATGCCCTGCTCTTCTCATTTGAGAAGTGCCTCAGTTGCTTTCCACCGAGGGATTACTGCAATTGCAGGACATTACGTAACCCTCAAGCTTTCCTAAAAGCCACAGAACACTGCACCATTTAAGAAACCATAGCTCCCTCACCTGCTTGTCCCCTAAACTCCCCCAGATCCCTTTATGTAGAGGACACCTAGACAGCAAGGCATTGACTGTCCCAGGACACCTCGGCTTCAAATCTAGCTTGAGGCAGTTTGCCAAACTGTGATTGGAAGAGATCCTCTACCATCGGGGACCATTTGGCATGGTCAGCTCTGAGAAGGAAAATTTGAAACCGTATGAATCGCCTAGAAAAGCAGGGCTAATTGGAAGACCTGAAATATGGCCAGGTCAACTGACTTCTCACAACCATTCCCAAGGCTCAGGAACTTTGGCTTGGGTCTCATCTAATAGGCACCAGCTCACAGAATAAGGCTGCTAATTCACCAGTAAACACAGGACCAGGTTTATTTCTTTCACCCCCTCTAAGAGAAACAGCTGCACCTGAACCAATTTGCAAGGTCGGGCTCGCGCGCAGTTGATGAAAACTTACCCTGATTCCAGTTTTAACAAAGGTTGAAGACAAATCTGACCCAATTCCCCGAGTTCGGCCCCCTGCTGGGTGAGGTGGCTCCTACTTCATCGCCAGCATCCTACCCTACTCCAGCAAGGCTTGCTTTGGACAGGAAAGAGACTTTCTCACAGTTTCTCCTTGCGTCCGCGTGAGCCTCTTCTGCACCTGGGTTCTCCCTGGGGCTTCTCAGTCGACGTCTGACTAAGCCTGACCTCGCCTTGGTTTATGAGGGTAATGAAACCCCAAGCCCCAGGTGGAAAGGCTGCAGGTGCACTTGGACAGCCATTTGGAGTCTTGTTATTTCTACAATCTGTCATGAGCTCGGGGTCGTGCATTACCACTTAACGAAAAGTATTTTTCTGGGTATGACAAATCTCGGTCCTTGCCAATCCAATTAAGTTTACGAAATTCACCTGGAGAATCTTAGCGAGGTGGGCTGCAAAGTAGTTGCTTTGCCCTCTTTGTGGTTTTCTCTTGTTTGAAGTTGCGGAGCCGGAACTGGGCGTGGCTTGGTAAAGCAGAGACTGGTGGGAAAGGTTGAAAGATCTAATTCTATTACATGGCTCTAAGTAACTATTCTCTATTCCTTGAGGATTCGGTCCTTAATAATAAAGTATTGCATTGATCCTATTAGTGTCGATAGTACCTTTCCATTTGTCACTCAGTGCTCCAACATAGCAGATGTCTGCCAGACAGTACTGCAAGGTGGATGAAAGGTCAATTGTACAAAGCCGCCAGGCTTCTCAGAAAACAACGGCCTCTAAAATCTGCATGGACACTTCCCAGATTCATAACCTACTTTCTTTTGAGAAAGGGTTTTGGGTATCTGAGGGTTGCTGTCTTAGTTAGGATTTCTATTGCTATGAAGAGACACCATGACCACGGGAACTCTTAGGAAGGAAAACATTTCATTGAGGTGCTGGAGAAGTAGCTGAGAGGCCTACATCTTGCAGGCAACAGAAAGTCAGCTGAGACATTGGGAGGTATTCTGAGCATAGGAAACTTCACAGCCTGCCCCCACACCCCCTTCAAGAAGGCCATATATACCTACTCCAACAAAGCCACACCTAATCGTGCCACTCCCTACCAGACTCCCAACTACATTCAAGCTACCACAACTACCTCATCATCCCCCATAGCTGAGGGTGACCTTAAACATCTGATCCCCCTGCTTCTACATCTTCAGTGCATACCTGGGGGAAGCTATCATACATCTGAGCTGAGTAGTCTCTTTGAGAAAGCTTCTATGAGGCAAGGTGGGGTTCTAGACAGACTAACAGCTAGGGTGGCCATACTGAATCCTTTTAAACCACGTACTTTCCCCCCAAGAAAGTGCCAAGGAAACTTGTGTGTTTCTGAGAAGGATCCTACAGCACACAGAACTCGGCCCCTTGGACCTCGGTCTCGAGACCTTTCAGGTCCTGGCTCTGTCATGTCAACTAATTTCATCAATATTTCTTTCTTTAAAGAATACTATGCTGTTTTTCAATCTGCCTAAAAAGGATATTTGAACTGAGTTGTCCAACCTTTTATTATGAATATTAAAATTAATCTCAAAATTTTGTCACAAAGTATTTTAAAGATAAAAGCAAAAGTTTTCCCCATTAAGCTATTCCAACTAAGTTTTTCTTTAAGTTAAAGGTTTACTGAAATAGGATATGGGGTGGAAGAATAAAGCAATCAAAGCTTTATTCTTTTTAAGTGAGTTTCTAAAATGTAATAGATTCAAAGGAAAAAATCAGTACTTAAAAAAAAGCATTTTTCTATTTTTGACACAACTCCTACTTTACTTAACAAAAATGTAATTATTAATTTTATTAACAGCAAAACCTATTCATATGTGATATTTTTCCAAACTGAAATTGCTAGGGGCCGGGAACTTGACTCTGCCAGTAGAGTAACCATTGCCTAAGCCTGAGAACCTGAGTTCGGGTGCCTAGCACCCACAGGTTTTAAAAGCAGGTGTGGGGGTGTGCGCTGGAACCCTGGTGTTGTGGAAGCAGAGATGGGAAGATCCCTGGGTCTCAGTGACCAACTAGGTGTGTTGATCTGTGAGCTTCAAGATCACCGAGAAATCCTGTCTCAAAAATTAGGATAGAGCAAGACTGGGGAAGACATCCAATATTGACATCCATATTCATGCAAACACAGACACACACTCACATGCACATATACACACACTCACAAGAACAAACTTATGCTTGCAAAGTAGGAATACTGTTATTCATACATATATATTCAGATATACAAATGTCAATAGTTTAAATAGCTCCTTCCCCACTCTGGTCCATCTCTATATATTCATAATTTTTGGATTGTTTGTTTACTATCTCAGACTTCAAGATCTTATTTTATTTCTCAAAAATATTCACTTTAGTCCCTTGTCATTATGCCCAATGGCACACTGCTGCTATATTGAAAACAAAATAGGACCATGATACACAAGGTTTCCATTATATGTATTTTCCAATACTGTCTCTGTCATTTAATTCAGGTTCTCCAAAACAAATGGGAAATTAAATTTAAGTGCCCATTTCTAAGGAATAATTACAATTATACAAGCCAGAGTTTACCTGAGAAAATTTGTAGAATATTCAATATTACTGATTTTATCTAGATAGACCTTGAAATGTCTAGGTTATAATAGATTCTCTTGGGTAAAGTGGTAAGTGATTAAAATAAATAAGTTTTACAAAATAAGCTTTTTTTTTCAAATGACAAATCTTCAAAACTTGTTTCTTTGGGGCTGGACATAGCAGCAAGAGAGTTGGCCCCAAACCTCACCAAAGATGAAAGAAAGGAGATGCAAAGGGATGTTTTATTGTTGTTTTGTTTGTTTTGGGGGGTCGCTCTTGTTTTTGTTTGTCTGTTTGCTTGGATTCTCACGTGTTTATTAGGGTCAGAAATACATCAGCAGAAGTGCTGCTGAGGGAAACGGTTGTCTGTCCAGGTGTGCGGAAGAAACAATATCACAAGATAGGATGCCCTCTTGATATCACTCTTTCAGTTTCATGCTAAGGACACACCATGTGCCTGGCCTGGGCTCCACTTTTGGATGTTGGGGAAATCCCTTTTATCTTGGTTTTGCAGGAAGTCAGCATTTCCAGGTCCTCCTATGCCTCCCAGTAGATCAGACCAAGTTAACATCTGGCAACTAGAAGGAGCACTAAGGAGCATGGATGCTAAGCAACAGAAGTAAAAGCGGTTAGAAGTCTTTCATCTGAACCAGATATTGGCAAGCTGTGTTCCGCAAGCCAAACCCAGCCTGCTGCCTGTTTTCCATGGCCAGCAGGCTAAGTGTAAAAGGTGAAGACAATTAGTCTTCAGAGAACAGTTGCCTGGTTTTGCCTCTTGGCCTGCAAACACAAGACAATAATTACTTCTTAAAAGCCTAAACAGTAGACTAAACCCTAGCGAGTCCATGCAGCTCCCCGAAGCGTTGTTGTCTTCTCCCAATGACTTCCATCTCCTGAACTTGGACCACTTTGTAAGAGTGGTGCCGTCAGATGCTAGCTGTGACTCTTCCCTTTGACAACACAGAAGGAGTGAGAATTTGCACCTGCCATGATGATGCCATTAGTTGCCAAATGCTTTCCTTTGGTCATCCAGCCTTCATCAGATTCCCAAGCTAGTCCTCTGGCCAATAGCAAGGCAGGAGAGGGAAGTAAGTGGGGCTTCCAGGCAGAGAGAATGAACAGGAGAACTCTAGGTTCAGGAGAAAGAAGAGAAGAGGGAGGAGTGAGAAAAGGAGAAGGAGAGGAGGATGCCAGGGGCTAGCCCACGAGCCACACAACCAGCCATAGAGTAAGAAGGGAAGAAAAACATACAGAAATAAGAAAAGTAAAAAGCTCAGAGGCAAAATAGAGAAGAAGAGAAACATGTTAATTTAGGTTAGAAAAGCTGGCTAGAAACAAGCCAAGCAAAGGCTGGTCATTCATAAGTAAGAATAAATCTCAGTGTATTTATTTGGAAGCTGGGTGGCGGGCTCCCAAAGAGTAAAAAACAAAACAAACAAAAAACCACAACAGTACTTAGGCCTATGATGAGCACACTGCCATGTGCAGCCGGGATGTCACTTTTTACCAGGGCTGGTCAGAATGTTCTCTAGAGCTGCTCCTCCTGGGTTTTAATTCTAAATGCTTAACCAAATGGATCACAAGACCTAAATGAGGTCAAAAAAATCTTTGGGAGGCAACGCTCCCTTCTAATAGATGAGCTGCAATGAAAACCATTTCAGAGCTGACATTCGGGAGTAATGAATCCCCTGTTTCTAATCATTAAAGTCAAAATTATAATAGATAGCATTCGGCTCCACTGTTCATGAGATTTAACCCTTCAGAGGTCATCGTAGACACAGCCTGTTAAATAATGCAAGCCAGACAGTGCTGACCGAATAAAACCAAAATGTCACTTGGGGTTTAAATTGATTTTCTTATTTGAAGACCTCTTAGCTTGCAAATCAGAATTACCTTAGATTCTCACGTCCGATGGAGGTTGGCTTTCCCAGGATGAGTTTGAAAAATGCAGATTGATGGAAAGGGTTTGTGTTGGGTCATGGAATGGCCTTCTCTCTAGGAATTGAATTATTCATAAGTGTTCGCATGTTTTTTGTCTCTTGCCTGACACTATAGAGAGTGGAGATGGAGAGGAAGCTGCACACAGCTTATCTTCTGAAAACAGGGTTAGCAATTAGAAGAGGGTGGGGTTTGCACAAGAATGGGCCAGGGGTGGTTCAAATCTTACAGGAATTCGGATCAGTAACCCTTGAAGCGAAACAACTAACAGCCGAGGGTGATCTAGGCTTAATTTTATCTACCATTCGTTTTGACAAGCTGTGTTCCCCCACGTGCACACACCTTGCTTTGTCTGTGCACTACCCATCTCTTGGGGCATACTGGAGATTAAACCCAGGGCCTCGCACATGCTAATCAACAGCTCTAGCCCTGAGCTGCAACCCACAGCAAGTGGTGTACACTGTATGCGAAGGCAGGGAGTTATAAACCTGCCAGCTGCCACCCTCAGCCCCTCTGATGAATGAATATGATGGCTTTGGCTGTCTCTTAAGATGACCTGAGGTTTCATGACTGCCTGGAAAGGAGCAGGTTTGCTACAGGAAGACACAAGCCAAGAGAGCCTGAACCACCACAGCCTGCCCCTCTGATTCTAACGCTGGAGCACATCCCCATCATTTCTGGACTCCAGACCATTCTTGTAGAAAACCAATCATTTCAGGGCTCCTTTTCAGTTTGGAAAAGAAAAGTTTAGATGCAGAGCACTTTCCTTGAGCAAGACAGGGAAAAATCAGGCCGCTAGACTGAGCGGGGACAGGAAAGGAGAAAACCAAACCTGCTATTCCTCTGAAAACCAAGAATTCCTAGGTATGTTCCCTGACCTCTGTGATGGACACAGCTCTCTTTCAGAGCACCTAGGGAGGGAGAGAATGACCAATATTAGGAAATACGCAGAAGAAAGGATTCTTGGATTGTTAGACCACAAAAGCAACTGTTAAAACTAACGTAATTTAGGAGGAATATCAGCTTACACCAACAGCTGAGCACTGGGGGCAGGGATTTCTCTATCCTCATTTTCCTTGCTATATAAATACCTGTAAGGAACCAGCTGCTTTCTCTAAAGCTAATGGCAACATTATTGTAGTCATGTAATCTAGGGTCAAGGAGAAGTTGTCCCGGGTCCTCCGGGTCCTTACTATGTTCTCAGCACGGGAAAACAGCACACTTTTATAATTTTTCTTTTTGACGAAAAGAAAACGTATCACCTTTGAGCAGAGTGCGGGTGTTATCTGAGGAATCCGGCCAGGAAAAATATCCAGGGACAAACCTGCTCAAACTCCAATTACAGTAGAAAAAAAGACAACAGAATGAAAGACACCATGACCCGTGACCTTAATACAAAATGCAAAGAGATGGTGGATCTTACAACCCAAATCAGGAACGTCTGAAGTTCAATTCATCTGTTCATACTGTTAACTAAGGGCATGTGAACAACGGCCTTAAAAGTATGGCATTCCTCGAAACTGGGGGTGGGGAGCGGATAACGACTGGCTCTCAGGATAGCCAGTGAATGACCCAAACCTGCACTGCTTATATACGCAATTACCCCAAAGTTTGTTATTTTACAAAGCTGAATTCTTCCCTGCTGAAGTCCAGCACAAAGTAATTAAACACAGAACTGTACTTCATCCCGTCAAAATGCAGAATAGCAGAGGTTATGGAAAGCACTGCGCTCCTGAGCCGTTAATATTCCAGTGCTGTCGGCAGAGGTTAGCAGAGGAGTACAGCAGGTTAGGACTGTACGAATCTATTCAGCCCCTCATAATGAGCCTGGGGAAGAGCGGCTGGAATGTCTGATATCAGTCACTGAGCAGAAAGGGAAGAAACCCTCGTGCCTGCTCTGTGGGCTTTGAAAGAACTGTTTATCTCATGAATTCTCACGGGCTTATAAACATCCCTACTGCGGCAAATTGCTAATAATTGTCAAGCTAAATGAACTCAAGTTCTCTCCCTAGAAACTTTCTCCTTTTGCTGCCACAGAATCTCCACATTGTAGCTTTCTCGACTGAGGGAATTGGACACAATCTGCTGGCCAGGGGACTGAGATCCTCCTCCACTTTAATTCTCCACAATACTCGCCTCTCTTGAGGCTCGTGTTTATCCCTCTTGAATTCAGTAGCTAGGTGTGATGTTTCATGTCTTTTTTTACTTACTAATGTGCACTAATTGTGCATAGCAGTGGGGTAACGTGATATATTTCTAAACATGCATATCAGGCTGTCTGTATCAAGCCCCACCACCCTTTCCCACCATCCCTACCCTTCCCAAATTCTATGAGGACTGTCACCCTTCCGCTTTCTTTTGACATCATGTTTTCATTGATTATCAGGGAATTTCACATCACGAACCCTGATCACACTCACTTCCCAGTCCTCCCAAGTCTGCCTCCCCACAGCCTGGTGGCCTACTCCCTCCCCCACTCCCAAGTGTTTTTGCCAAGACTAGGGTGTCTGCCAAGCTTCTATCTAATGTAGAGGTGTCATACCTATCTAACCATGAACTAATTAGAATGATTTGGGAAAACTCCACCAAGTATGCTGGCTAGTCTTATGTGAACTCTCAACTGAGAAAATGCCTCTATAAGATCTGGCTGTAAGGCATTTTCTTAGTGTTGGATGTGGGAGGGCCCAGTCCATTGTTGATGCCACCCCTGGGCTGACTGTCCTGGGTTCTATAAGAAAGCAGGCCGAGCAAGCCATATGGAGCAAGCCAGTAAGCAGCACCCCTCCATGGCCTCTGCATCAATTCCTGCCTCCAGGTTCCTGCCCTGTTTGGGTTCCTGTCCTGACTTTTTTTCATTGATGAACAGCAATATAGAAGTATCAGCCAAATAAACCCTTTCCTACCCAACTTGGGTTTTGGTCATGGTGTTTCATCATAGCAATAAAATGCCTAACTAAGACACCAAGGAATAAATGCCTTTTGACAATGAACAGAGTGGCTACCCATCAGGGAGAAGTTCCATACATAGAGTGAGTTGGTCTCTGGAGTCCAGTCATATCTGCATAGTCTTCACAGATCCCTGGGGCTGTAGAAAGGAGCCACACCCAGGTGAAGCCTAAACTGCTGTCAGTCCTTCATTATGCCTCCAAGATGCAAAGCTATTGCCTATTTGATGTGATGCCTTCCTTTTTGCTCCTATATTAGGAGTGAGCCCACATCTGAAATAAAAACTTCTAGGCTAGGGGGCTGGAGAGATGGCTCAGCAGTTAAGAGCATTGCCTGTTCTTCCAAAGGTCCTGAGTTCAATTCCCAGCAACCACATGGTGGCTCACAACCATCTGTAATGAGGTCTGGTGCCCTCTTCTGGACTACAGGCATACATGCAGACAAAATATTGTATACATAATAAATAAATATTAAAAAAAACTTCTAGGCTAGAAGAACTTAAAGTTGTGTGAACAGGAGGCAAAATTTTTCTTAGTGAGTTATGAGTTGTAATACTTCCTGTCCTACATAGCATAGAATCATCAATAAACTAGGCCCTAATCTTCTCTACCTCAGTCAGGGAATCATAGTGTACTCCTCATGAGGCTATAGGTGCTTGCTTGGGAACAGAAGGTCCTGTAACAAGAGTGAAAATCATAACCATTTGGAAAATTTCTTCATGTAACTTTCTTGTGCCCTCAGGACCAGCTTGGGTCCAATTGCATATATATTATTTCCATTTGATAATTGATTGCTGCTGTACCCATCCTGTTTTATGGTTTCATGGGTCAGATAAAGGCCGGTTCATGATGAGCAGATCAGGTTACATGGTAACTTGGTGGCCCATTGTTAAATGTTTAGTTTCCACTAAGGCCCAACAGCAGGCCAAGAATCTGCCCTCACAATCTGGGGCAGGAATCCCATGGAATTCCTGGACAGCTGTTAGCCTTCAATCTACACTAGAATCCTGAAGACATAGGTCCTAGTATAAACAATGGAATTTCTCAGCAACAGTATAGATGAGTGAACAGGTTGGATTTAGGGTGAGTCTTCTGACCCAGATGTACGGTGGCTCCTCTATCTCAAATAACCCAATGAAGAAAATTCCCCCACAAGCATATCCAGCTGTTCAGTTTTAGTAGATTCCAAACGTAGTCAAGTCAATGACCAAGACTGCCCACCCCACTCGGAGACAATCAGTCCCCTCCTTTGCAAGCTATATGCATGACTTTGCATTCGATCTCTCTTCTTGGACAAGCTGCTTTGACTGGACCAGTCACTGCGACACTGAAATTATATGACTTTAGCCAACGTTGAGCTGAAAGTTGTATCAGCGCGACCCATCAATGTTTCACCACCTCTGTCAGATCACCACTCCCTTAGGACGAGTTCTGATGGACCATGGACAATGTCCTATCCAGTGTGTGCTCTTAGACAGAGAAACAGGACCCTACATCCCTCAGGAGTAGCTCACAACCAGTCAACAGCTTTCAGGAGTAAACAAACTCCCTACCTCTCTGCTTCAGCTGCACTAATTCCCAGCCTTGTGTTCAACGCTATTTCCGTACCCTCTGAGTAAAATACCATTGGCCCACAATGGTGACAGGCTTCACGGGACACAGGCCATTTGCCACCTTGCCTTCCCTGCCTCATGTCCACTCAGTGCAGCCCAAATGAACCATTTATATTAAGTGATGTCTCAGCGTAGGCTTCTGAGGAAATCAAAACCAAGAACCAAGACACCCTTATTAAACTAAATTGAAAGTAATGTTTCAAGCATTTCTATCTCTTCAATTCTTTTCATTTCTTTTAAACTCTAGGGACCAGAATGGGGAATGACTCAATATTCAGGGAGGTGCCTGGATAAATTGTATGTTATCACCTGCCTGTCTTCCCTGCAGAGAAGATAGCCTAACACATCAATATATAAAGACACGGTGCAGCTGCCTCATGCACCCAGGAAGTGTTTCATACACACTCATATTATAGCATGCTGTGCGATTCAGGAAGTCCTCAGAAGAGCCGAGGCTTGTCATTCACACAGCAAACGCAGTATTACGCCTCTGACTGGAAAGAAAAGAGAAAGATCAAGAATTTTCAGCTAATAAAGCAAGATGTTCTTCATGTTCATAAAAGGTAATAATCCTGAGACCCTGAAACATAATGCATTTATAATTATCGTCTTACTTAATCTCTATATACTTATTGGTACTAGAAAATCGTATTGCCCCAAGCAGCAACATCTAAGTGGAATGTGGTTGGTTTGAAGAGATGTGTTGTGAGAATAAACTACAATGTGGCTCAAATACCGGTACAATGAAAAGTATGTAAGATATTTTTTTAACATTTTTTTTTTACTGATTCCTTGTTTAACTTAAAAGACTTTGGATATGTTAATTTAAATATTTTATTTTTTGTTTCTTTTTTGAGTTTTTGTGCTTTGCCTGTGCATAAAATACGTGCACCACATGCATGCCTGGTGCCTATGAAGGCCAGAAGAGAGCATAGGATTCCCCGGAACTGGAGTTATGGATGGAGAGGAGCTGGGACGTTGAATCTGGTTTCCCTGGCAAGCAGCAAGTTCTTTTAATCACTAAGCTCTCTCTCCAGACCTGATATGTTCATTTAAATTTGTTGTTAATGTTCTTCTGATGTTATTCTTTTCCTTTAGTAATATTGTAACACATAATTACCTAAATGGCTCATATTATATGTTATAATATATACTATATAATTTCATGAGACTTAACTTGCTTTATTATGCATTAATAACATGTAACTGATTTCTCAAGAGCAAATTATTCAAGAATGGTCAATTTCTATTCAGGGTCCGTATTGAAGAAGTTCACATATACAAGCTCCTGGGAAGTGGGGTGCTCCATGTAATCTCTCGGGGATCTAGGCAGTTGGAGAAACTGTCATTTTGACCAGGGATGTAAATAAAACTTCTTTCACTCATAAAGAAGGAGAGAATGTCGTGTGATCCTGACCTGGTCTAAAAGGCCGTGACTTAGGAGGAATACAGATTACATCTACTCATATCCCACTGTCGGAACATATAAAACACCAGCTGCCAAAGGACAAGGAGAGGGCAAAGAAAATGCCACTGTCCAGTGAATCAGATGATGTGCCATAATGGATAGAGGTGTCCTCCCTAAATGTCCACCACACAGCTTGATTGACCTTTCAAGTGCCAATATCATTCATCGCAGGCTAAAGCACAGCAACATAAATCTGTCCAGGTGGTACTGCAAGATGTTAGCCATCCTCGACACCTTCACGAGCATCACCTAAGCGTCCTTTCCGGAAGACTTTGAGACCTGGCAGATGGGCACTGTCGGGTGAGAGAGCGAACCTGCTCTGCATCCGCCAAGTGAGAAGCACGGAGGGCAAATTTTCCTAGCCACTCAATTTCTGTCTGGCAGGATCCTCGGCTGTGATATAAATTTCAGTTGAGCAAAATGAGATCAAATATCACTTAGCAAAGGCCAGACGTTGGCTCTGACAGAACATGAAGGGTGAATTCTAAAATCTAATTGTCAGGTAGCCTTTGTTGGAACACTGAAAATGACTCCCTCTCTCGGGAACAAAGCCATATTTGAACAGAATTCCAATATAGTAGTTGAAGATGGCTTATTATTGGTCTGCTTTGTATTACCATGACAAAACACTTGCTAAAGCTAACTTAAAAAGAAGCCAAGTTTGTTTATCTCACTGTTTGGCAGGCTAAAAAATCCCCATGATGCAGTCTTGACAGTTTGGCCTCTGAGGAGGCCAATGGACGAAACACATAACGGGAGAAGTCAGTATAAGAAGCTGTGGCCATAGCTTAAGGCCAAGTATATTAGTTACTTCTTGCGGCTGTCATAGAATAACATTGGCAAAAGCACCTTAGAGAAGAGAGGGGTTACTTTTGCCTTATAGTTCCGGAAGAATAGATTTCACCATGGCAGGGGAGAAAGGATAGGACATAGCAAGGGGAAGCTAGCCAATCACATTTCATCTACACACAGGAAGCAGAAAGAACAGGCAGGGAAAGGAAACATAAACTCTCAAAGTCCACTCCCAGTGACGTACCTCCTCCAGCAAGGCCCCACTTCCTAAAGATTTCATAACCACCCCCATTTCAAACCAGATCCAAACGTTAAAGTACATGCGCATGGAAGACTTGTCTCCTTCAAACCAACACATCAAGGAAAGGGAGAAAAATGATGCTCACCCCATGATTATTGAAGAGACCCCCTCATCCCATGATGGATAAACAAGCCACTAAGGCCTCCCTCTTAAGCTTTCAACCACCTCAAAATAACATTACCCTGGGGACCAAGCTTTCACCGAGTGCACCGTTGCAGGACACGGTATCTGACTTTGGTAGTGGGACAGAAAGACCGTCACTCTCAGACTCACAAGCCCCTCCCCTTATTACAAGGATAAAATTTTAGATAGGAAGTTGCGACAGCTTAATAACCTGAAATATGCCGGGCGGTGGTGGCGCACGCCTTTAATCCCAGCACTCGGGAGGCAGAGGCAGGCGGATCTCTGGGAGTTCAAGGCCAGCCTGGTCTAGAAGAGCTAGTTCCAGGACAGGAACCAACAGCCTCGGAGAAACCCTGTCTCGAAAATCCAA
Source organism: Neodon shergylaensis (assembly GCA_025134845.1). Classification (NCBI taxonomy): domain Eukaryota; kingdom Metazoa; phylum Chordata; class Mammalia; order Rodentia; family Cricetidae; genus Neodon; species Neodon shergylaensis. The sequence goes on along the minus strand of JABTXL010000003.1, from coordinate 6,987,844 downwards.
AAAATAAATAAATAAATAAATAAATAAATAAATAAATAAATAAATAAAAAAAAATAACCTGAAATATGATCAAATGTCAAAGGCAGAGACTTGAGTTAAATCCAAGTTTTATAGAACTGGGCCAAGGAGAATGATATTTAAATCTGCTTGGCTGGGACACCACTGGAAGAGGACACTTCAAGCTAACGATGACCCAGAGGGCTATCTAGTCTATGTTTTTGACACTGAGACATCGCTACCATGGGATTTCTCTGGAGTATGCCCAAGTAGCGAGGTTTCAAATGTGAAGTGTGTTTGCATGCATCCTGGCTGTCTCTTTGAGATGACTTTCCAGAAGGCCTTGAGGGTCCTTCAGGATATCCCCACCTCCTTGAGATGCCTTCGTTTTGCTGTGCATTTTTGCACTTGCATTGTGTGCGCTCTCACTATTGTAACTCTTGGGCACTGCTTGCCTTTACAAGCTCTCAATGGCATTTGCTCAATGCCTCATAACATAAGGCGATGTCTGACTGGGTTAATGCGGTTTCTTTATTTCCTATTTAAAATTATGCCGCATTTGGGCTTAGAGAATTGATACACCGACAAGGGGAGAAGATTTAAATTAGTACTAATAATTTTAGACTGTATGAACGATCTAATCAAGCCAATGATCTGCCTTTCGCTTTAAAAAGTTAATGAAGATAATTTCCCTTTCAAGTTTTTCTTCAAATGCTAATTCATTTTTGCTGAAAGGTATTAAGATTTTTATCTAAATAGAACGAATTAATCAACTGTCTGGCCAGAAACATCTGCCATGCATATATCTACAAGCATTTTCTTTTTTAAAAAAAATCGCACATTTATGGAGAAATCCTCTGTTGCTTGTGGCTTTTCAACATAACAAAAGTGAGTAAGTGTATTCACTGCTGCAATCACTCCAAATAGATGATGAACTTCTAGGTATATAGAAGGCAAGTCTACAGGTATAGAGCTAATATGAGTCATATTTACAAGTCACAAGCAGTGTTTAATACCTCACAGCTCCAAAACCAATAGACAACCTCCCTAAAAGATAAATGCATCCTTCGCAGACGTATGGCTACTGGTGGCATTCATTCTTCTGACAGTTGTAGAGTCAAACAGAGGAGTCATAGCAGGACTAATTCACTCTCAAATTTTTGGGTTAAGCACTGTCCTTCATGGGTCTTTCTGTTTTTAACACCAACTATACCAAGACTCCATCAAGAGAGCAGTTTTGATGAAAATCCACAGCGAATCCAAGAAAACCTTATCTGTATAAAATTGTAAGATAATAGGCTAGCTAGTTTTGTGACAATTTGACACACGCTGGAGTGGTTTCAGAAGAGGGCATCTGAGAAATTAACCTCGCCAGATTGGCCTGTGGGAAAGCCTGTGGAACACTTTCTTAAACAGTGATGGATGTGAGGGAGCCCAGCCTGGGGGGTCCAGCCCTCGTATGGTGGTCTTGGATGCCATAAGAGACCAAGCTGAATGAATGATGAGGAGCGCTCTAATGAGATGTACTCTTTCAGGGACTCTGCATCCGTTCCTGCCTCCTTGAGTTTCTGCATTAACTGTCACAGTGAAGGACTGGGATGTGAAACTGTAAGCTGAAATAAACCCTTTCCTCCCCAAGTTGCTTTCGATCATGGTATTTTATCACACCCACAGAACCCCTACGTAAGACAGATACCCAGGAGAGGTATACCCAATAGAAACCAGGACAGGAAGCTTGGCATTATGGGGAATGTGTCATAAAGAAGAGGCGAGTAGACTTTGTCATTTGTTTTCACATATTCATCCTTAGCAAAATATTACTGCAAGAAAGTATTGGTGCACTAAATAGAGAAAGTATGCATTTATTCTCCTTTGCAATCCCCATACACACTTTAATTTCAGCACTCGAGAGGCAGAGGCGGGTGGATCTCTGTGAGTTCGAGGCCAGCCTGGTCTACAAGAGCTAGTTCCAGGACAGGTCCCAAAGCTACAGAGAAACCCTGTCTCAGAAAAAAATAAATAAATAAATTAAATGAGAGAAGATTTATACTCTAAAAACCACAAAAACATTTTTTAAAAAAAATTTTAAAAGAATTAAACAAATAAAGTGAAACTCCATGATCAAGGATCAGACACCCTAATGTTTTTTTCTTTTGTTTTTGTTTTTTTTTTTAATCCTTGTGGAAACTGCTATGGCTTGTGGTTGATGCTGAGGCTACAAATTGAACATGGTCTCACACAGGAAAATCATTTTCCTGATGAGTAAACTCAGCCCATAGAAGCCTTGATATTACTAAGATAGCAATAATCATCAAATTGATCTTCCAATTCAGAGCACACAGAAACATCTTTCAAAATTTGGCAAGTTTTTCTAAAATCACAGAAACAAAATAAGTAACGTGGTCTTGAAAAAGGAGAAATAATGATGTAGAATTCACACATTCCTGCTTAGAAACCTACTTCCAAGCTAAGGAAATCAGCTCAGCATAGAACTAAAACAAGGTTGACATATACATTAGTATTAAAGAATTTGCAACATTGAAACAAATACTCATCTTTATTTGTCATTAACAAACACGCTACGGGAATTGGATGTTCAGTAAAATTATTTTTGGAAAGTATGCTAGGATGAGCTAGTGAAGGAAACACACTTTTCAACAACTAGATATCAAAAATGTATGATGTTCAACTTAGTGAGCATCACTGATAATGATATGTTACAACCTTGAAATTACTGAAAGGGCATATCACAAAAAAATCATAACTATGTGAACCAACATATCCTACAAAGTATACACATTTTATAACATATTTTGCACAGGTATGTGCAATTGTGTTTACCAATTGAAATTAATTAGTTAAAATTTAAGCTAGAATGACTTGGGACCTCTTCTCATGTCATATAGGAAAACTACCTCAAAATGGATCTTACATCATACCTGAAACTATGAAAACGTAGAAAAAGATAAGAGAATTTTTATGATTTAGCCCCCCAAGTCATAACAGCTATCTGCCACATAATCACATCTGGTCGTCAGCAGAATGTGCACACCACAGCTGGAAATTCCATTGCCTAGCACCTCAGAGCCAGCTCAGGTTGTACACATACAGTTTATGATTTTTTCATAATGATGAAATCACCTCACAATGCATTTCTCAGGCTATATTCTCACTATTAAATAATGCATATTTATATATACATATATATGACTCCATCAAATCTTAGAAATTGTGTTTCCAAGGATATTATCAAGAAAGTGAAACTATAATCCACATAATGTGGTTTACCCATCCTACATCTCATAATGGTTTAGCTCCAGATAGATGGATCAAGTTCATATAAGTTAAAAAGAGAAAAACGAGTACCCAACAAAATATAAGCCAAAATAAAGCCATAGGCATCTCTCCAAAAAATGATGTACATATGGCCAGAAGAAATGCTTAGTGTTATTAGGCACCAAGGAAATCGAACCCTAAACCACAAAGATGCCATTTCAGTTCTGCTACAAGTGGCTGAAGTTGTGAAGGCAGACAATGACAAGCATTGGTGGGTTGTTAAGCAATTGAAACTCTCATCTATTAATATATGCTGCTGGGCCTTCAATCCCAGTACTTGAGAGGCAGGCAGATCTCTGTGTATCCAAGGCCAGCCTGGTCTACACAGCAAGTTCCAGCACAGCCAGAGATGTATAGTGAGAACGTGTCCCAAACGCCATAAGAGAAAAGTAAAGGAAGAAAGAAGCAAAATGCAGAGATGCGCTGTGTCGTTCCAGGATGTCAGAATCTGTGGGAGTCTTCCCTTCAACATCAGTGAGCAGGCGTGGTCCAAAGACTCAAGAGGAAAAGCAAAGCCTATCTTATTACCCAGGACATTTCAGATAATTAGAAACTGCCTCTTAGGACCCAGGAAAAAATTCAGACCTCTCTTTCTGTGAGGCCACTTTCCATAGAGCGGAGAATTATGTCTTAACAAGGCTATTATATCTTTAAAGTGACAGAGCAGCGACTCCAATTCCTAAGGCTGTCTATATGCATTATAAGATAAAAATAAAAGTGCAAGTCACTTTTAAGAAAGTTTCAGTCAGACATTTCAGAAGAGTCATTTTTATTTTTGAAATGGTGCCAATAAAACAGAAATCTAATTCATTGGGAATTAAAAAAAGACAGAATGGTTGCAGAATTGCTACAATGGAAATACAGACAGACAGCTACGGAACATGAGACTTGTGCGTGGCAAGAGGCTCTCAAGAGAGGCTCCCTGAAAGCACCAACCTCAGAAGTAGCTACAGTGTCAAATGACAAGTTGTTAACAGTACACACAGCATAGGAATGAGCTCACTGAAGGCACCATCACCAGACCAGAGCATATTCAGAGAATCCATATGGAAAGTCTGACATTGCTGAGGGAGGGTAGTCTTTAAATCTCTAGACTTTATGGAGAGGACCCGTCCTAGAGTCAAGGCAGGACCCTGTCTCCAACTGAAGAGCAAGCCACTCCATCCATTATGAGTGAAAGGCTCTGCTCTGTGCATTGTGAAAACTAATGCACTGTGGATCCATTTGGAACACTTGCCTAGTCCCAAAGGAAATTATTTCAGTCATTGATTCCTCTCACAGATATGTGACGATAAATTCTAGGAACAATGACTTGGGGCAGGTTCTTCTTAAGGACTCTATGTGTGCGTGTGTGTGTGTGTGTGTGCGTGCGCACACACACACACACGCGGATGCATGCTTGCACCCAGATGCTCAAGGAGACCAGAAGAGGGCATCAAAGTCCCTGGAGCTGGACTTCTAGGTGGTAACCTTATGAGCTGACTAATGTGGGTGCTAGCAATCAAGCTGAGGTTGTCTGAAGGACCAGCATGGGCTCGAAACAACTGAGCCATATCTCTGACTCTAAAGAAAGAACTTTAAGGGACAGATTTCAGTTAGGAAATCAAAAGCCCTATGAGCCCCCTGCCTTACGAGGAACCAAGGGACTGAGGAACACGTAGGCCCAGTGCCTCTTGCCTACATCTGAATGGAGTTTATCTTCTCAAGAGTGCTGTTTGCTCTTAAAAGCAAACATAAAGGGAAAGTCATTAGTAGAAGGCCTTCCTTCCTTCCGTGGTCAAAGCCCTATGATAAATATGCAAAAATAAGAGAGAGATTGTGAAGTAAAAGTAAACAGGGAATTCCCCATCTCAACAACAACAAACAAACAAACAAAGACCTTCCTTTGTGCAATCCCAAACCACAGGACAATAAATAAAAAACACTGACCTGAACAATCCTTTTAAAATAAAATGGGCTTCAATGATTGTTGAATTAGTTAAAAAATAAATTTGAACATCTACTGATCGTGTAACATTCATATAACAGGTATTGACACCATGCCTATGAATTAATACTTCATTTAGTCCTTGATGACATGGAAGTAAAAAGGTAAAAACAAAACAGAAGCCTATATTTAGAAATTTTATAGCTTGGAGACAACACAGGTAATAAGTTGCAAATGCATGCACTTGTTGGGCATCGATATGTGTTAAGAAAGTAGATTCACACTGTGACATGTCCATCAAGGAAAACAGAGGTGAAAATGCAGTTCGGAGTGCCCATGGAGGAGAAGCTCAGTCTAAAATGTTCAATCTGGGAAAGCCTTGCTGGAGCAGTGACATTTGGATGACATTTCCCGTGGAAGATGGCCAGGCAAAATCGGAGGAAGTGCTTCAGGCAGAGAAAACATCAAGTGGAGCCAGCCAGGGATGGAAAAAAGATGGGGATTTAGAAGCAAAGACAGAGAGCAGTGGCCAAGGTCAACCTGCACAACGCTCATAGGCTACAGGGCAGAGGAGTGAGGGTTTCACTCTAAGGGGCGACATGATGGGCCAGGTAAATGACAGTCCCTCTCTGACTTCTCGAGTCTTGCAGTTGTAGGCTGTTCTTCAGACACAGAACCCACCACAGTAATCAAAAGCAATCCACAGACCAAAATACGCTTTAGAAAAAAGTGCAACCTAGCCTGAGTCTTCATATCCAGGGTACCAGATTCAATTTGAGGCTGGAAGCCGCTTGCAGGAAGTAGACTTCATGGTGAAATTCAAAGGGGAGTTGCAACTGGTTATATTAAATCTATTATTTTTAAAAAATAGATTCATAAGATTCATTCACTTTAATTAAAAATTTTTAAATGGTGACCCTGATGAAGCTTCTGACAAAAGAGAATGACAAATCTCCCCTCAAACTCACCAGGTCCCATCACACATGAAAATTTTATTATCTTTGCAATGACAGATTGATTCACTATACAGGACTTCATAATATTTGAAATTAGGAACATGACATGAAAGTTCATGAACTGATTACCATAATTACAGTTCATTTGATCTTGATTGCTTTTGTAGGGACTCCTGATTAAATCTGTCTGCCCTTGTAATTCTTGAAGCTCGTTTCTCACAAATTAAGAATTTCTTGAGATAATAATTCATGTTTCTCGTCTGGCCCATCTTTTATTCCCACACCACTTTGCGACAGTTGTTTTAAGCATGGATATAAAATTTAAAAACCTGTTAGTCCTCATTGGCTTACAAAGATTTTTTTCTGAATCTGAAAACAGCTTAGGGAAGACAAGCATTGCTCACTCTGTAAGGACGTGGAGAAACAGAGAGAGCAGCAAGGCAAAGGGAGCCACCCACTTTCAAAATCACGGACGCAGAACAGGCACAGCTGCGCTGGACATGGGTCTTAGACTCCAGCCCCTAGGAGCTAAAAGACACATCTGTTTGTTTGCTGGCATGCTTTCTTAAAGCTATTCCATCAAACTGACACTCTACATAAGGACATGTCAATCAATGTCAGACTACATACAGAAAAGTGGTCTCATTAGACTGTAGTAAGCCTGAAAAAAAAAATCATGTTGCCTAATAACCTTGTAGCTATGATCACGTTTGTTGTATGGCACATCAGACTCTAAACATAGTTTCTGTGTCTGTAGGGACACTGATATTAGCAAACAACTACACTGTGCGCTATACAGCAGTATAGCAAGCAATACTTGATAATGAGTGACCATGTTAGCGGTTTATGTGGCTACTATATCTCAGCTACTTTTCTACATTCATGATAAAATACCCTAACAAAAGCAACTTACAAAGAAGGAAGGGAGGGAAGGAAGAGAGGAAGGAGAGAAGAAGTCAGGGAGAAAAGGAAGGAGAGAGGAAGAGGGGGAGGGAAGGAGGGATTAATTTGGGTTAGAGGTGGAGAATACAGGGAACATAGCAGAGAAGGGAAGGCAGTGGGAGCTTGAAGCAGCTGGTCACATTGTATCTGCAGTCAGGAAGAACTGGGTGCTGGCTGCAGGCACTCAGCTAGCTTCTCCCTTTATATGCAGTTTAGGACTCAAACCCAAGGGATAGTGCCTTCCTTTTAGGTGACGTTTCCCACTTCAATTTAGTGTAGATAATTCCTCACAGGCATGACTGGAGGCTTGTCTGCCTCCTGGGTCATTCCATAGTCAGTCAGTTTGGTAATCAGCTCTAATGCTCATCCTACCCTATCATTTTTCCATATGTATAGTGTAGTGTATGTGCATGCATGTTTTCATATATGTGAGTGAACACGTATATACAGATGTGTGTGCATGCGTGCATGTGTGTGTATGTGTGTGTGTGTGTGTGCATGTGTGCCTGAGATTGGTGTAGGGAATCTTCCTCAATTGTTCTTCCACCTTAATCTTTGAGGCAAGGTCTCTTCATCAAACCCAGAACATGCCATTACTACTAGTCTTTCCCTAACCATCTTGCTCCAGGAATCCTGTCTCAACCTGAGTTTGCAATCACAAGTGAGCTGCCATGAAACTACACTAATCTTACATTTTGCGAGAGGAAAACCTAAGGAAATCCCGGTGCCTCGAAAGCAATTACAAAGGAAAGATCACACAAACATAACTCAAGGAGAGGGCCAGGTTCCCTCCAAAGTAAGCTGCAAGGAACTTGGCAGCATCAGTCACCTGGTTCTGGCTTTAGAACCATGAAAGACACAGGAGTAAAGGGGTTGGGAAATCTTCCTCTCTGGCCAAGGAAAGTCACCAAAGCCACGCATGGGGGCACAAGAAGCCACGTGTGAAGCTGCAAAGGTGAAGGATTGTGTTGGAACCCCCAGGATGTAGGAGGTACCACAGCTGTGGGATGTCTGCTGAAAAGAGCTGCATCAGGGGAATAAAACCATCCCAGAAGAGAGACGTGTGTTACGGTCAGCCGACGTGGAAGGGTGGTGCGATGTAAGTCTTTTCACATCAGACATGGAGTTACAGAATTCAGTGTTTACCCTACTGGGTTTTGGTCTTGCTTTGGTCCAATATTTTCTCACTATGCCCCCATTCCTCCCTTTTGGAATGGTATTATGCTCTCTATGACACTGTATGTTGGAAGTATGTGATTTACTCTTTGATTTTCATGGGGTTACAATTAAGAGATTGCCTTGAGTCTTAGAAGAGACTTTGCACTTTTAAACAGTTATTGCCTGTGAAAGACTTTTTTTTTTAAGTTGGACTCAATCAGTTTTGCATTATGCTATGGTCACAAGCTATTGGGGCCAGCAAGTAGAATGTGGTGTCTTGGTTGAGAATGGCCCTCACAGGCTCACATGTTTGAGTGTTTGATCCCCAATTGATGGAACTCTTTGGGAAGGATTAGGTATGGCCTTGTTGTCACTGGAATCAGGATTCTGGTTTTAAAAATGCCCACATTATTCCCAGGTAGCTCTCTCCGTTCTTGTTGGTGTCTCAAGATGTAAGTTCTCAGATACTGCTCCAGCACCTTGCCTGCCTGCCTGCTTCCAGGCTCCCCGCCATGATGGTCATGGATTCATCCTCTTGAACTGTAGGCTCCCAATAAACCCTGTTTTAAGTTGCTGTGGTGGTTTGAAAGAAAATGGCCCCAAAAGAGAGTGGCACTATTAAGAGGTGTGGTCTTGTTGGAGGAAGTGTGTCACTATGGGGTTGGGCTTTGGGGTCTCTTTTCCCCAGCTTTACTCAGTGTGACAATCAGTTGACTTTTTTTTTCTTTTTTTTTTTTTTTTTTTTTTTTTTTTTTGCTGTTGAGTCAAGATGTAGAACTCTCAGCTCCAGGGCCACATCTGCCTGCATGCTGCCATGCTCCCCATCTTGATGAACCTCTGAAACTGAAAGCAAGCCACCTCAACTAAATGTCTTTATTTATAAGAGTTGCCATGGTCACGGAATCTCCCCAGCAATAGAGCAATAACTAAGATACCTACCCATCATTTACTTTGGTTCTGGGGAGCTGAGTTCCTCTAGTCCTCTCATTTGTGCTTCAACTGCTTTGCCATCTCCCCTGGTGCCCAATAATTAATGCCAGCTGATGAAGGGCAAAATAAGGGCACCCAGGTCCTCAGAGGGGAAGTTCCACACTGCCCTTCCCGGCCATCTGTTCAGTGAAAGGTGTCTTTCAGGAGACTTGAAGGGAATACTGAATTTTAACATGTACTTCTAGTTATGGAACAGAAAATAATTAACTTTTCACCTCTTTTTGTTCCTCTTAAAGTAAACCTATCCTAGCATCCTCCCATATCTAACCAACTACATTTCTTGGTCACATCATTTTCCCTTGCACTGAATAATCTTACATTGTTATACTCATTATGGCCCTAGGAGCAATAGGTGCAAGCCATATGAATACTGTACACAATATACAATATGTATGTCAGATGCCCAGCTTGTAGCACCTTATATATATAAGGTTTTTGTGGATATACTCAAAGATATGTACAACAAATAACCTACTGACTTTTTTCTGTTTTTTTCCTCATCATTAAGTGACACACAGCTAGCTATATTCAACATATATATGACTATTCTTATATATATATTCAACATATATGTGACTATTCATATATATATATTCAACATATATGTGACTATTTTCTTTTAAGTCTCTACGAAAATAAGAGTGTTATTATAATATACACCCCACCCTAAGTGTATTGGGAAAGAGAGATATCGAGTTTGAGAGGCTTATGAGACCCTTCTGTGGAGAGAGGTGGTAAATATGAAATGTGTTTTCTCTCTTTGGTTCCTACAGATTACCTGATAGAGAGACTCGCCTCTCAGTAAAACTTATCCTTCCTTCCTCCTTCATAGTCTGCTCACAAAAGACCATAGCGTTATTCAAGTGAGCTGTCTCATGTGTATTTATGGAATACTAGCTAGCCAGGCTATTCATGTCCTTACAAAAGTCCTCGGTACAGGTGGGGAGTAATCTCAGAGAAAATGGAGATTATATGGGTGATTCTTTTGTATCGATTTTACCGTCCTGTACTTTTTTGCTTTTATTTTTGTGTTCAGGATCAGAGCCACTGTAGCTATGCAGCTCTCAACTGGCCTAAGGTATACTTCAGATTTTCAGAAGCACGGGAAGTCAGTCAGTCACTTGAGATATATTGAATGAGAGGTAAAAGAAAAAAAGAACCTTTCGAAGCTCTAGAGGAATGCTGAAGGCACCCATGCTGTGACAGTAACCGGGCTCAGGGCCCCATCTTCCTTCCGTGTCTCCTGAAGGACAATCTCCGATGAACAGGTGAGCAGACGGGGCCCAGTGGAGGCTTCTCCTTTGGAGAGCAGGGAGCCCTAACTCTGCCCTTGGCCAGCTGGTATTAATCACTCCGTACCACAGGATTCAGCGAGCCATCACTTGGAGATTTAATTATCATTTCTTTACTCAATTTTCATAATGAACGATTCCAAGAGGTTAATTTGTCATTCTCGATGGGGCATATGAGGGCTACCTAGTCGGAGGTTCTGCTGTCTTTAAAAATTCCATTCGTGCCTGGGGCATGTGGGTGAATGAACTGTGCATTCTTAGATTAATGTGCTGAGCAGCACTGGGCCTTATAATCAAGGTCTCCTTTGCTTGTGCCCACATATTTGCCAGCATGAATGTATCATACTGGCATCCCAGAACACTGGAGTATGGCGTTCTCCAGGGCCCACGTTCTTAAACTATGGATTGTAGCTGCACATGGATTCTTGTAGCTGAATGGTGGGTATCATAGGAAAATGAACAATAGTACAAGTTTCTGAATTGAATAAAAACATTCAGTGACCAAAAATTAACTATATAGCAAACATATGATGAGTCTGAGGTGTTTCCAGAATCAATCATCCAGGGTGCAGCCCAAAATTGTCCCTCAGCCTCGGCTTTGAACCAACAACTTGCACAACTACAATGTGCATGCCACCATGCTGTGCAGTGCTACAAAACCCTGCCTGGACATCCTGACTCATATTCAAGACTATGGCATGTTATAAAGTGCAGAGTACCAAGTTTTCTGCCCTTAATAGAATGTAATAGAATATAGAAAAAACAAAGAATAAATATCTCGCCATCTTCTCTCCCCAGCTTGTAAGTATCAAATTTAGTATACCTTTGGAACGTATCGTGTTTGAAAATCTGATCTTAATATTGCTGTTTAAATTGCAGACTTCATGAAATTAATTTTAGCTTGTGTGTTGGCTAGATTTTTTTGTCTGCTTGGCACAAGCTACTGTTATCTGGCAAGAAAAATTTCAGCTGAAAACGATACTTCCATCAGATTCGCTTGTAGGCACGTAGGTTGGACATCGTCTTGATTAATGATTGACAGGAGAGGCCAGTCACTGTTGATGGCCCCAGCCCCGAGGCTGAAGATCCTGGGAGGAATAAAATCATAAGCTGAGCAAGTCACTAAGTACCGTTTCCCCGGGGTCTCTGATTCAGTTCCTGCCTCTAAGTTCCTGCCTTGCTTGAGGACCTTTCTCGGCTTCCCTAAATAATGGATTGTGACTTTGGACCCATAAGCCAGAATGTCCTCCAGTTGCTTTTGTTTGTGGCGTTTATCACAACAATAGACAGCAAACTGGGGGGTTAGAACAGAATTTCCAGCGAATTCTGAAATGGCCCTAAATGCGTTTCTGCTGTTTTGTACTACAAGATAATATGGAGCAGAATTCTCAGTAGTGATGATTATAAAACCAAGATATCAGTTAACTCTAAAAACTGTGGAAGATGCCGCGTGCCCTGTAGTATCACATATTCGGTCGAGATTTAATTCTTCTTGTAAAAGTAAACAAGTACACACATCTTTCTCTTCTGAAAATTTGTTTTCTTCTTTAATAAATTACAAGTTTATGAATTGTTTTAAAACTGAATTTTCTTGTGATTTATTATCATTGCACAGTTGATCTATATACCTATTTGTATATGGCTGTACTCAGAATTGCACACACAAAATACTAGAGTCAAGAGGAGTCACGAATAGAAAAGTTAAGAAGCCTGCGGGGGGGGGGGGCGGCTTTTCCAAACAGACCCAAGGAGTTGCTTCCTCTTTTTTCTATTTGGTACATGTGTATATATGTGTCTGGGTGAACCCATGTGTGTAAATACCTGTGTGTAACTTTGCCAGGTTACACACTAGCCACCCAGCAAGCTTTCAGGGAAATCTCTCCCCATCCCATGTCATGGGGTTACAAGCACCTGCGACCACATTTGGCTTTGTATGTGGGCACTGGTTGTCTGGACTTAGGTTCTCAGGTTTACAAGGTGAGTGTTTTTCAGAATGGTCATCTCCCCAGCTATCAGCTTTCTATCTAATGTTCTCCGTGAGCATCATGGCTTCTGACAGTTCAAGACTCATCATCTCACTCTTGCTTGACACCCTTAGGCTTCGAGCCTTTCGCCTGAGCCCAACAAGACCAAAATACCTGCAGTAGCTTGGTACATCACACCGGCAAGTCCTTGTGCTCCGTGTGCTCTCCTCTCTAGCTCAGGAATGGTTTCCTAAATTTCCATCTGGTTCCAACAAGCTAAAGTACGAATCTTCACCACAACGAGCATCCCAAGGCTCAGCTCACACTTTCCTGTTTCATCTCGTTGCTTCTTTGGACTAAACTATTCCTTATACAGGACAGTTAAGCAAGAATACGCGGATGTGCAGTCTGAGTAAAAGCAGGTATGAGTGGGTTCGACAGAATGAATCATGGATGCCGAAGTGTGTGAGTCCATTGGCAAGTTTGGTCTTGTCCTAGAAGTTGCTGGAGGTCTGGTAAACTCCCTTTTACCTAACCTACTGCCAACTCTGATTGACTTCAGAGAGTACAGGACATCATGGTAGGGGAAGGGACTCACTATCTCATCCCTTGCTCGGGTACAGAAACAAAGTATCTTTGACTGCTGCTTCCCAATGCAGAAGACACCAGTCAGCACTGACAGCAATGAGTTGCAGGATGTCAGCATCACACTTCATTCCCTCTTCCGGCCCCTGGCCAGCCAGCCAGTGTGGATCTCCACCAGCATCCGAGAGGCGGTGATGAGCAGCACCACCGTCCATCATCACAGAGATCCTCCAGTCAGTAGTGGCTCACTTTGATGATGGAGAGCTGGTGACCCAGAGCTGGCTGGTCTCCGGGCAAGTGAGTGATGACCAAGCTGAGCAAATAGCAGCCTTTGGGCCCATCTTGGCACTCCTAACTTTTGGGACGGAGTTCACAGAAGCAATGGAAGTGAAGTAAGTGGCTCAGCAGGAAGCAAAGAGGACTGGGTTTGTGGCAGAAAAAGGCTAAGCAGCAGCAGGTGTCCATCATCTCTGCCAAGGTTGAGTCCAAGGCAGCTGGGGCCAATCACCAACTTGCTGGCTATCTCAGGTAACAGTTGGTTAAAGTAGTATGAGCTACAAGCACTGTGGGTAGTCATTGCTTCTTAAGACCCAATGATACCCTGTCTGCACTTCTTTGTCTAAGCTGACCAGAACCCCAATCATTGTGGATGCACCTTTCTTCTGCCCTGCCCCAGAAGTCACTTGTAATCTCCTGGTTAGCTTAAAGTAAAAAAATAAGTGTCTGTCTGTCCATCTGTTTCTCTCTCTCCTCCCTCTCTCTCTCTCTCTCTCTCTCTCTCTCTCTCTCTCTCTCTCACACACACACACACACACACACACACACAAAGAATATTCAGCGCATGCCAGGTACGCTGATTCTTCTCAATTTTCTTAGTAACTATAGCATCAGGTTGCCTCTAGCACAGTGCCCAATCAAGTAATGCCTTCTCAGAACACACAGTGTGCCTCGGCTCCAGGGCCTATTCTCTATTCCCTAGAAGGATTCCTGCTTACAAATATATTCCAAAACACATTTATTAATGAGTAGAGTGACCTTCCTATCCACATAGGATTGGACAGTCAATATTTCAGGACAAAAATGTTTAACCTTATTAGAACTACTCAAACCTAATTAACACCATTTAAACCATACAAACACGTCTTCTGCTCAATGCCCTTGAAGAAAGGACTGCCCTACAGAGCCAGTGAAATGGCTCAGGGGTAGAGATGCTTGCCCAGAATGCCTGGTAGCCTGGGTTTAGTCCCTGAAACTCAAATAAAGGGGGAAGGAGAGACCCACTTCTGCAAAGTTGTCCTTTGACCTCCTCAAGCTTTCTATGGCAAGCATGCCCATAAGCATCGTGCCCAATTGTAATAATGGTGGTTATTTAAAGAGAAAGGGCTGCTTATGAATGTTCAGTGCCTCTGGGTTGCTTACACCACTTGAGGTCTGCTATACAGGATGAGAAGATTTGACAAGCGGGAGTGCTCAGGAAAGAGGGAAGATAAAATAATTACCCTGTCTCATCTGTCTTACAATGCATAATGAGTCACCATTATGACGCTGGGTGTCCAACTTCTCATCCCTCTTTGGTTTCAAGCATTTATCCCAGCAGAATATTATTTTTTTCTTAAAAATTAATTCAGTAGTTACATTAACTGCATATGTTGACTGAGAAATAATTTGTAAAATAAATCAACTGCTTCTGAAACATTATTGGCCTTGAAAATTAAGCCTATATATATACATATATGTATATATGTATGCAAAACTGAAATTTCATTGTGTATAAAGCAAAACTGAAACTTCGTTGTTTAAAGCCTCTCAATTAACAACAGAGTTGGGGCACAGATTTCTTAATAATTAAGATATGTTTGTCCAACGTGTGAACAAACTATATTACATTTTTGATATTTATACATAGGGATTATGTGACTCCCCAAACGGTCAGGCACCATATCACCCCTACTTCTCCTTAAGAAAGCAAGATTTTCAAGTGTGAGCCATTACTTCACCGCCCTGAGAAAATCCGTGACACATTACATCTGTGGAAAGTTGTAGATTGCTTTGCTATTCAGTGCAAGTCTTTCAGGTTGATGTTGACACATTTGCATGTGAGCAGGTTGCACTGAGAACTGATAATATTCCAATCGCTGTGATTGCTTCCTTACAAGTTGACCATGGCCACACATTCACACCTCATCTAGTTTCACAGCTGGGCTGCCGGAGTTCAAGTCACTTCAAATCTCCTGGGTTCCCCTCTTGCTCTGTTTCTGCAGTTATAAACGCATGTTTCTAAAGGTATCTTCACTAGCTGTCCAAATGATCACACACACCCGGGAATACCCTACCCTGTATCTGTGCATTTGTTGCAATCTCCTGTGACTTTCTGTCTTGGAAGGTAAAAGAATAAAGTCACTTGCTAGAAGAGTTTTTCATCTTCTAAAAGACATATCAGTTAATCAAAGGCTCTTCAGCAATATAAACCTTTGCCCTGCTTATTTCATTTAATGGATTATGCTCCATAAACGTGCAGGATATGGACAAAAGAAATCTTAGAGACGGTTTTCATGCTCTGCAGAGTAACCTTACAGACAATGGCATCCACGCCCCCCACCACTTTCCCTCTGTCTTCTTCCTTTTATCATTTTGTCTAATTTTATAACATTTTATCATCTTATTCTTTGAGTGGATATTGATTTGGCCTTTAACAGATACTCTAAATCATCTTGGATGTTTGTCTGTATGATTAGCTTTGTGTTGTTCTTCTTCCGGGGGGCTCTAAAGCCAGGCAAGTAGTGGAAAGTAGAAAGTCCTCTTTCTCTCAGTGGACTCTGGGCTCCAGGGGAAAGTGTGACAGTTGTCTTCCTGTGAGCTATCCTGCACCTGGAGGACAGCAGGAGTTTGACACAAGCAGTCTAAATGGATGGACACACAAACACTAATCTACAATCTCAAATAGTTTTCTTTCTCCCTTTATGCTTTCTCCTTTCCAAACACCAGTAAGATAGAACTTGTTTGACTTTAAAATAAACAATTATAGTTCTGTGATAGCATTCAAATTACCCCCCTATACACACACACACTTTTTGGTGGTAATGAATAGATACACAATTTTA
>JABTXL010000003.1:6952476-6971586 GCA_025134845.1 Neodon shergylaensis | reverse complement strand
GTGTGTGTGTGTATGGAGATCAGTGGGCAATCTCATATGTCAGTCCTCATCTTCCACATTGTTTGAGACAAGGCCCTTGTTCGCCATTGTATGCTACTGGCTAACTGGAGATTCTTCAATATCCACTTTCTATCTTGCCCCAAGAATGCTGGAACTACACACCTGATTGTATCTAGGTTCTGAGTATCCACACTCAGGTCCTCAACCTGCAGGGTAGCACTTGTCCCACTGAGCCATTTCTGCAGACCTCACTTGGCCTTTCTTCTCTGTCCTAAGCCATTCTTTCGGATTTAGGCCACACATGACTGATGTGGTTTTGCAGTGGAGGATGACGTCACAGCTCCCTGAATGATTCCCAAACCTTCTCTCCCCCAGGAACATCTGCATCCAGCCTCAGCACATCCATCCTTCAAAGCCAAGATTAGAATTATTTTCAACCCAATTTCACTTGCTTGGGATCAATCTTGCAGGCTATTACAACTGACTCTGATCCCAGCTCACAGCGCACTCAAAGGGCCATCAGAGACGCTGACAGTGTCATATGCATTACAGTAAGCCCTTGATAGCAGACATTAATGCTTCCTAGGATGAGGAATGTGTTTCAAAGATAAAAAGCGGGCAGGCGAGCAGGCCTTGGCCCAATCAACTTCATTTCACACATGTGAAGCAGCTGACGTGTCTGCAATGAGATGAGGCAAGGCTCTTGTGGGCAAACTCGTTATAACTTTTTCAAATAACAAATCCCTCATCAGTTTACAATGTGGCTTTAGTGCATGCAACTAAGGAGAGAAAGGGAAGTACAAATATAAGTCCCAGCAATCCCCCATGGAAAGTTCACCCTTTTGTTAAGTTGGGAGCTTAGGCCCCAGCCCCTTGCATCTTCCTAGCCCCCAGACCCTGAGAGTTAGCACTCTGGACTCCAAATCCCAGCAGGCCAGGTCCTGACCGCCCTCCCTGGGTGGGGGTGGGGGGTTCAGGACCACTCCCACAGAATATTTAAGTGAACTCCCAAAAGAGGAACATGTGGTCTCTTTTCCTTCCTCCCGGTGGTCATGTTCCAGCACCTCGGGGGACCACCCGAGAGCACAGAACTCCCATTAAACCTGGATATTTTTTAATTTGGCTTGTTTTGATTTGGCTTGATTGGGATTTTGTGTCAGCAGAGAGCTCGTGTTATGAAATATTCCTAACACCTTTACGAAGGCAAATATGAGAAGTGTGCCCACAACAGAAATTGATCTATCTTTTATTCTAAAAGAGTTGGGAAAGAGTCAAGCAGGGCGATCTGCCCCTTGCTATTTTTTCCCCCTTCACAGCTAAGAAGAAATCTTAGGGTATTGCAGACTGTGAAACCACAGCGGAGTGGATGCTTGCAGCACCCCCTGTGGTAAGCCTCCTGCTCCTCAGCTGCTGCTTTTCAGACAAAGGCAAGCTCTACTTAGGACAGCAAGCCCCAGATAAAAAATAGCCCGGAGAGTCACCTGTGCCTCAAAGATAGAGCAGAGCAGGGATGCAGGCAGGCCAAGGTCAGAAACATCTTGACTAGGAAGGATGGACTCCCGCTGTGGGCAAACAAAAGGAAAAAAGCGTGATTTGTGAAGCCAGCAGATTTCGAGAAATTGGCCCCTATCACAAACCTGGATATAAAGGGAGCATGCTGGGAAGACAAGAGCAGCCACGCATACTTTGAATGTGTCTTGAATGCTGATCTCCAGGAGAATTCAGAGAAAGAATAATTGGATTGGACAGAATGGGAAAGGCCTGGGGGGCGGGGGCGGGGAGGAAAGACATCAGCCCTGACAGGAGAAAGCAGGAGCACAGGCAGCATACTGTGGCCCCACACCTGTACTAATTCCTGTACTAAAGCCGTAAACCACAACAGAAGAAGACAGACTTGCAGGGGAGCATGATTGTAGTGGATTTTTATTGTAGAATGTGTGGCCTGTGGTGTGTTCATTTGATCCTAGGTATCTGTTGCACATCCCCTCATTGAGACAAAGTAATTACACGCAGAAGCCACCTGTAGTACAGACATTCCGCTTCCGTGTGTGAGATGCCTGCTTTCACTGGCACTGAGTTCTATGCTAGCTGCAGTTCCTCGTATGCCTAACAGGAGAGGCACTGTGAAATCTGAATGGAGCATTATCTTGCTTTATGGCTGTGCTTCCTAATAACAGGAAGAAGTCTCTGGGCCATAATTAATAGCCATCCTTAAAGATCTCTTTAACTCCCCACAATCTCCAAGGAGTTCGTGTTGCATTAAATAGTCTAGAACGGGCGTACTTTACATTATTAAAGTGCTGCAAGGGAGAGTTTCCAAATTATTCCTAAGCTAATTATTTAAAAAATGATTACTCAAAAAGCTTTCCCCCCCACTTTAAATTGTACCTTTAAGTGCCTCGCAGCAAATACGAAGACGGGGCCGTAGCCCATAGAAGGAATCTCTGCTTGTGATGTAGCCAATTCCATTAAGTCAATCTCCAGTGTATTTTAAAATGTGCTTTCATTACAAGTTACAGGGCGCGATACCATGGGAAAGGATATGCAAATCAGCAATATCAAACATGCTAGGTAAGATGAGCCGAGCTAACCTAATGAAGGGGGTATAGCCACTATAAAGCTATGTTTTGCTTTTCTTGAAAGGTTAATTAGACTGCCTAATTATCCCAGGCTGGGAGAGTATTATTCTCTTAAGTATAATTAACTTTGAGAGGCTTCCCCAACAAGCATAAACAAGTAAACAGAAAGCCTCCAATTAAAAGTGGTGAACTTCCACTGAAATCCAAAGGATGGCTTACCGTCCCTGAAAATAATAACGACACACCTGGATCCCACTCAAGGGTGCACATCAGAAGACAGTGATGCTCTCCTTGTGCTTTTTGTTTTGTGATTTCAGCTACTGAGATTCGACTATGATCTCACTAGATAATACCAAAAATGATTTAGAGAAATGGCTCAGTGGTCCAAGCGTTTGTTGTGCAAGAAAAAGGACCTGAGTTCGTATCCCTAGAGCCCAGTCAAAGCTACATGTGGCTGCTCACATCTGTAATTCCAGCACTCCGTGGATGAGATGGACAACAAAGGCAGGGAAATCTTCAGAAGCTTACAGGCAAAGCAAGCCAGATGTGTGCGGTAGGAAAGCAAGAGCCTGCCCCAGACAGGGTGGACTGTAAGGATTGACACCTGATCTTCCAACCTCCATGTCCATGGCATGGCATCCATGCACCTGCACTCATATGCATGGACACACACACACGCATGCACATGTGCACACACATGCACGCACACAGGTGTATTTTAAAATAAAAGAAAATATCAGAGATATATAATTCACTTTGATAAGGTTGCTGTTGTTAGTCTCCTGTTGTACTTAACTTATAAATTAAACTAGGCATGTATATTTAGGAGAAAACATTACGTAGGTAGCGTGTTATACTACATGAGGTTTCAGCGGTCCACAAAACAGTTTGGAACCCATCTCCACTAAGGAACCAGTTCTACTTTAGCTGTTAAAGGTTAGCCAACCTATAATTTCTAATCCATGTAAGTATTCTCTTCAAGACCTGAGACTATTTCTAGAGAAGTTATAATTGTTAGACAGTCATTACCTTTGTAACAAACCCCACAACTGTCCTTTTTTCCATGGGATAATTCTCCCTCTGGGGAGTTATTGCTCTGCTGTGCTTCTTGCTCGGTCTTGCCTTCCTCACTCCCTCAGCGTTACTGAGACAATACTCCAGTAAAAATGGTCAGAGTAACAGGATAGAGCCTCTTTCCTAAGGAGGTCATCACACGGGATTCCTACCAGGATCGGTCCTAGGGGAAAGAATTTTAATGGAGTTTTGGAGTTCTGCCTCTCTGGCTGGCAGACAAAGAGGATCACATCAGTGATAGCATGGAGCAAGGAGCCCCTGTTTGCTATAGTGGGCAATGCATGAACTTGCCCCGGTGCGACCTGCGCTAGGCAAGGGGAGAGGGACTAGGTGGGTACGTGAGCACGGTGCCTGCTGCAGATACCTGCGCACTGCTAAAGCAGCAGTGAGTAGGAGAACAATGAATTGTATGGCTTTTCTATTTCTGAATCTGAGGAAAACAAGGCAAAGCTGATGATGATTAGTGACTAATTTATAGCCAAGCATGGAAGCCAACGGGCCTCTTGGCAGCGTACAAAGAAATTCTCATCTGCTGTAGCCAGAGGTCAGGAAAACCTGAGGATCTGCCCCCAGAATTAATTATGATTATAGTAGAGCTCCAGAAGTTGCCAGTGAACTTTGGAAAATGGATTAAAACTAAATCTGGATGCCGACTAGGAAAGAATAAGACCCTGAGCCTTAGACTATAGGTACCTTAGAAAAAGGTGTCGGGGCAAAGGGCTTGTCTGTTCGGTCAGTAGTCTTCAGGGACAAGGAACTCTATGTATGATCCATACAAATAAGCATGCTGGTTAGTAGAAAGAACAATACTCAACTTTATATGGAAAAGCAAAAAAACCCAGGGTAGCCAAAACAATCCTGTACAATAAAAGAACTTCGGGAGGCATCACAATGCCTGACTTCAAACTCTACTACATAGCTACCGTACTGAAAATAGCCTGGCATTGGCATAAAAACATCTCCAAAGTATACAAAGAACTCAATAAATTGGTCATCAAAAGAACAAATAATCCAATAAAAAATGGGGGACAGACCTAAACAGAGAACTCTCAACAGAGGAATCTAAAATGGTTGAAAGACACTTAAGGAAATGCTCAACATCCTTTGCTATCAGATAAATTCAAATAAAAACAACTCTGAGATTCCATCTTACACCTGTAAGAATGGCCAAGATCAAAAACACTGATGACAACTTATGCTGGAGAGGTTGTGGGGAAAAGGGAACACTTCTGCATTGCTGGTGGGAATGCAAGCTGGTACAACCCCTCTGGATGTCAGTGTGGTGATTTCTCAGAAAATTAGGAAACGACCTTCCTCAAGACCCAGCAATACCACTTTTAGGTATATACACAAAGGATGCTCAATCATACCACAAGGACATATGCTCAACTATGTTCATAGCAGCATTATTTGTGATAGCCAGAACCTGGAAACAACCGAAATGCCCCTCAACTGAAGAATGGATAAGAAAAATGTAGTACCTTTACACAATTAAGTACTACACAGCAGAAAAAACTAATGACATCTTGAAATTTGCAGGAAAATGGATGGATCTAGAAAACATCATATTGAGTGAGGTAACCCAGACACAATATGTACTCACTCATAAGTGGCTTTTAGACATAAAGCAATGAAAAACCAGTTTACAATTCACAACCTCAGAGAATGTAAACAACAAAGAGGACCCTAAGAGAGACATAGATGGATCTAATCTACATGGGAAGTAGAAAAAGACAAGATCTCCTGAGTGAATTGGGAGCATGGGGATCATGGGAGAGGGTAGTAGGGAGAGAAGAAAGGGAGAGGAGTGAAGAAATATATATAGCTCAATAAAAACAATTTAAAAAAGAAATCAATTGCTGATTATGACAGATGCTATATTGTTAGGTACACAAAAGAAAGAAAAAGTCTGCTGGTTAGACACAAACTGTTCAGAACTCTGTATTATAGGCTTATTCTCAACAGAGGTATACACTGTGGAAGTCATGAAATGATCAAGTAGACAGAATGACTGCTACATAAAGACAGCTAGTTGGTTATTGCTTAGTTTTCTCATTGCTGTGATCCCATACCAGACCAGAAACAACCTAAGCAGGGCAATATTCCTTTTGGCTCACAATTTGAAATGATACCACCTGTCATGAAGGAACCACATAGCTGCTGTGAGCTTGAAGTAGCTGGTCATGTTGCCTCTGCAGTTAAGAAGTGGAGTGGACAAGAACTGAGGCTCAGCTATTAAAACCCACGGCTCATTTCTAGTGATTCATGTCCTCCAGCAATGTTCCACTGCCTAAAGCCTCTATAGCCTTCCAAAACAACACCACAAGCTAGGGATCCACTATCCAAACAAACACATGAGCCTATGGAGAACATACAGGAAGTCATTAATCACCCAAGGACAGGCATAACAGTTGCAAGAAAGAAACTGATAAAGTAGGAGCAGAGGCTTTGCACAAGCCCAAGTCATGGTCTCCAACTCATTGATCCCCTTCTAACCACTGTTGCTGATGGATCTGTGGCTACAAAAACTACCGTTGAACTCCCGAACAAAAACTACCAGGGACTCCAATCAGCTCTCAGCAGTAAGCTGCGGACACTGTATCTCATTTACCTAGAGGATGCAGCAATTCCTGTTAACTGGTTTTGACTTGAATTCTGAGTGCAGAAGACACCCAATACCAACATCTGACCTCTGCATTCAGACACACACACACATGGATACACATTTGTACACACTTATATATGTGAACACACACATACACATGGTGGGAGGAAAGGACAATGGAAGGGAGAGAGGGAGGGGGAGAGAGAGAGAGAGAGAGAGAGAGAGAGAGAGAGAGAGAGAGAGAGAGAGAGAGAGAGGGGGCGAGAGCTCTTACTGCTGGCAGAAAGGCAAAAGAAGTTCCTCCATTACATAGGATTCTTGGCTCTGATCTTTTTCTCATTTGGGATGGGGATTTAAGAGACCATAACTGGATCATACTCAGGAGTAGATGCTATGTCCTTGATATTTTTGATCCAAATAAAACATGGATGCCAAAGTATGAGCTGAAATAAATGAACGAGAGGGGTGAGAATCTGTTGAGTTCTTGATATCAGTCTCGATCCCCAGAAAGCCTGAGTGCTACTGTTAATGTGTGGGGTAAGAGGAAATTTTGTGGCTCCCTGGAGCATTATAATACCTTCCTTCCCACCTCTTACAGTAAGTGGGCAAGAAAAACAACCATGACCTGGGAAGGCCATAGTGACAATGGTTTTGATCACTGGGAGATTAGTCTGAGTCACTCATTGGGCAAGCTATGCCAAAGAAGTGTCATCAGAGGTGAAGGATGTCACAATGGGTAATACAGAAGGGAGGTGAGAAGCACTCCTTGTAGCCCAGTAGCAAACACAGGGGCGATTGTTGTAATCTGTCCCACTGACCTTCTCCTTGGAAACTTTCCCACAGAGAGACCCCTAGAGTTCTGTATGGGCTGCTTCGGATGGACTGAACTTACATGCAGTGAATGGTTCAAGCAGAATGATCAGTAGCATGTGTCTGAGTGTAGCAAGCCAAATTACAACTGAGTCAGAACTGAGTTACACAGGCCCTAGCTGCTGGGATGCACTTCATATTGACAGCTTAAGCATAAACTCTCCCAGAATTGCTTCTAGGTAACCAGAGCTTGATCAAACATGAGTCTCCTCCATCTCAGAGGCAACCTTAAATCAACAACGGACAGATATGGGAAGACAAACACTTACCACTGAAGGATCACCCCAACTTCACAGCTTCCCCCACTACCATAGGGCAATACACATGGAGAACACAGTTCTATTTATACACCAGTTAACGTGGTAAAGCTTTGTAAAGTAATGGCTGCCCCTGGTGTAGATGGGTTATCATGGAATAAATTTTCTTTTCCTTTTTCATGAATGAAAGCATCTATCCTTTGATTCATGCTTTTAAGTGGGTGTTCATGTTCTGTGAAGAAATATTTAAAAGATATGCAAATATAAAGCAGGAACAATGTATGTTCCTGGAAGGGGTTCATCATCAATGAACCTCATCAATTTATATCCCTGAAAGGCTGTTGCAATTACAGAAAGAAGAGAAAAAAAAAGGGTTAAAGAGGAAGATGGAGCATGACTATAGAGAAGTTTTGTAATGCCTTAGGTTTGAGAAAGAAAGAGAGAGAGAGAGAAGGGAGGGAGGGAGGACAGAAGGAAGGGCAGAAGGAAGGATGGAAGGATAAAGGCAAGGATGAAGACAAGAAGGGATCTGAGAAAAATGGGAGTTGGGGAGGGGTTACATCAAGAGTCTAAATTTAGCAGCTGTGCTAAATTTTTGTTTTGTCAAACTGACACAAGTCGGGATCATTTGGGAAGAGAAAATCTCAACTTAGAAAACGCCTTCATCAGATTGGCCTGTGGGCAAGCCTCTGGGGCCCTTTATTATTATTATTGGCTGATATGGGAGGGCCTAGCACACTATGGACCATGCTGCACCTGGGCAGGTAGTACAGGTTTGCGTATGAAAGCAGACGGAGCAAGCCCAGCGAGGGAGCCAGTAAACAGAGTTCCTCCACGGCCTCTGCTTCAGTTCCTGCCTCTAGCGTCTTTGAGTTTCTGCCCTGACTTCCCTTCACGACGGACTGTAAACTGTAAGGTTAAATAAACCCTTGCCTCCCCAAGTTACTTCTGAGCATGGTGTTTATCGCAGCAATAAGAAGCAAAATAGGACAGTGGCATACGAGGTGTGTCTTCAAAGATCTAATCTCATTTTCTGCCAATTTATCCTATTGAGTATCTGGCCACAGGGCATCCTGTACTCCACCCTCCCCAGTCCTTGGATCCCTGGTAAGTTACACGAATAAATACTAAAGTTAATTCCTATACTCAAGCTTTTCCATCATCAACTGATAATAACAAAAAGCATGTGGCTCCTGCCCTTGACTGTTGAGAGCTACAGTCTAAATATAAATCTTTGCTGGTTAAGGATGGCTGCTCCCTGATTACCAATGTGATGCTGGCTGTGGGTCTTGACGTTACTGCAAAGAGATGAATGTTAAGATGCTCAGCAAGCTCAGGGAAGAATTAGAGATTGGTTTCCTCAACGGAAGGAAGAGTCTTACTGGACTTTGTGTCTCCTCTCCTGCAGAAGGACATACAGGGTTCTATGGCAGAAGACATGGGTGTTCATGTCCCCAGGACAGGGAACACCAGCTCTGGTCCTTTCCATCTTCTGTCGTGAGGCAGGACAGCACCCTGTGGCATCTTATGTGAACTTAGAAACAACTCAGTTTTCTAGGATTGATGCTAGCACCCTCCCTGCCACCCTTCCTCAGCAAACTACCGTTTTCCAATACTGAGAGAAATTTTCTCTACATGGAGTAGCATGTCCTCCTATCCTCCTTCCTTAAAGACTAGTCTCCTAGCACCATTTACTGATCTCAGTAAACTAGGCACAACAACCTGAATCGAAAATGTTGAAGTGATGGTTCTATAGCCAGAGGTCAGGTGCTGCTCAACACCAATAATACAAGACATTTGGGGACAAGAACAAGTGGCTTCTCACATTGACGGGGAATTCAAACAGAGTCACCACGTTGCAGCAATTCACCTCTTACACCTTTCATCAGGAATCTATGCCCCGAGTGAGGAAAAGCCCTCCTACAACCTAAACCCAATCTTGCAGTCCACCAGTGGCTTTCAAACATTGGCATGCATCAGAATGAACTAGTAAGTTCCTTACACCCAAACCATAGACTTCTCCTGAGTTCCTGATTCAGAAACCTGAGACAAGTCCCAAGCATTGGCTCTTCTACTGATCTTTCAGCAAATGCTGTCCCTTCGTCCCTTCATGTCCCCACTCTGTGGACCCTTGTGTGTATAATAGTAAAGCCCCCACTGCGGATGGAGCCACAGATTATAACCCAACCAAATGTTTCACCACTGACTTCGTTCAGATGAGGATTTAGAAGTCCCTGTCTGGACTATATTTAAATTGTAATGTTACCACTTAGGGATTTTTGTCTATATATACTGTAATAACCAAATCAACATGAACAAAAGTGAGAGAAAGGGGCAGAGGGAGCTGAGTGAGAGACCCAATGATACTGGCTTTCTGATCATATCCCCCCGATCTACAACAAACCAATGGGCCAGTTTCAAGAGGATCACTGTGACAAGGGCACCTCAGTCAACATGTGCAGAAGCAAATGTGGTTGCCTGAATATGTGGGGGTTCTGTAATCTTATCAGCCAGGCTCTGGCAGTCCGGCCAGAGAAAGGTTTTTGATTGTTTTCATCTACTCTGAAAGCAAAATGCTGGGTCCAATGAGAACTCAATCGATTTGTGAACAGTGTTTACCTCCTTCCCTTGTCATCTCAGTCAGCCAATTGATTGCATTAAAGATTAATTAACGGGGAAGCTTGGGCACTAACTGTCAAGGAGAAGGCTCGTCCTTAATTAAAAGTTCAGCAGCGACCTTTGTCCTGGGTATCCAGTCCTTCCGAAGGAAGGTGGAAAAGCTTTTTGAAAAGCATCCAAGAAGGTTAAACTGCAAGCCATTCAGCAGTGCCCATCAGCGTGGACTTCGGTGACAAGAGGTTAGCTCTCATCACCAGGGAAGTCACAGGTTTTCTTGGGGTACCCTTTATTCAAGTAGAGCGGCAGCAGATACAATCAGCTCCATTCCTGCTCCTACCCTACACTGTCCATCACATCTCATGCCCTTCAACATCTCAGTCTAAAGCCACCCTTTGGGAGCTGAAACTCCCTCACCACTGCAAACAGCCCACCCTGGACTGAAGTCCACACTCCACTCTCCTCTATCTGCATTCTACCCATGAAATACTCCCTATGGCCTTGCGAAGTGGCTTGATCTTTTCCAACAAACGAGAAAACTGAGCCTAGGCAAAATGACTTGCCTAAAGTTTCCTTGTGAGCAAATAGAGGATTGGTATTCTGCATCGAAGATGTTCGCTTTTTGGAAAGTATTTCCAAAGTCCCACCCATGCATGGCCATTTATGCTACAATATATTTACAGGGCTTGGCAGTCATTTGATGGGTGTGGGTAAATGAGGCATTTGGAACCGGCCTATCAGCTGAAGGACTGTTCAAAATCTTCAGCGTTAAAGCCATTGCTGATCTTTTCACTAGACCATAAGGCTGAATGCAGATGGGAATGAGTCAGGACACCTGTTGGGAAGCGTAATCCATCTCTGGGATTCACCGGGCAACTAACTGCCTGCCTGCATGAGGCTCTGCCTGCATGAGGCTCCTTCCTGGATACAAAGAATGAGCCAAGGGGTGATACAGATCAGTGGCTCAGGATTTGTTAAGCATGTACGAGATTGAATACCCACTTCCAAAAAGGAACAACACAGCAAGAATAGCAAAAATAACCAGACCTTTGCCCTGAGTGAGCTGCTCTATTGAGAAAGACACGATCCGATCAAATAGTCACACAGATTGTGGCAATCATAACAGGCCTGCAAAAGAGGGGCATTTCCAACCATAAGCACTGACCATAAAATGCCTTTTATATTTTGGTTGAGTCACATTTTAGAGTAACTGACTGTTAAACTAAGAACAAGAGAAAGGAAAGGAAATTGGGTAAAATAAAACTTGAGGAGAAACAATATCCTGGGTTGGTAGGGCAGATATGTGAAGACCCAGTGGTAGAAAATCAGAAGACAAGGTGTAGGAAGGAAGGTGCGGTGTACCAGGAACTGAGAAGAAGCTGTAGGCTGAAGAAGAGGGAAGCTGGGGCCAGACCACAGCAACTCTATGGGGTTCTTTGAGCGTGGAGAAGCTAATGAACATTTTAAGCAAAGGCATAATGGAAAGATGTCTCATTCAATATTCTGTTGCATAATAATCTCAATAATTCAAAAATAAAATATGCTTTTCATGTTTCCATGTCTACAGGTTAATTGTGATTCCTCTTACTTTTAGTGGGTTTGGCACGTCAAACCATATAAATATGTTGAACTATTTGTATCAAGCCTAGACATGCTGCTTGAGTCACAGATTACATAGAGTCCAACTTTAACAGAGAGGAGATGAAAAAAACAATGATTCCAAATCTCATGATTATCATTGATCATGGGTAAGATGATCAGTGTACACACTGAAAAGCTTTACTTTGTCAATGGGATCAAGAACCTACTATCAGGGCCTAAGTCAGGCAGCATTGACCCCAGTGGTGCAGAGATATTCATAACTGACAACATGGGATAAAAACTTGCTATGCAGGCAGAGGTCATGAAAAATTTGTTCATATGGAATAACATAACTTCAAAGCAACTAGCCACCTAAATAATAAAGTCGTGTAACAGATAACTTACAGATCATTCAAGTAACCATAATTCCTGATTCCAACCAAGGACCATTCTGCGAACAATAGAAAAAAAGTAATGTGAGTCACCTTGTAATCTTCACGACCGCTGCAGGGAGCTTACTGCCTGGACACTCTGAGCTTTGTGATGTGGTGCCTTCTAGATTCACAACTCTGGGACAAAAATGTGTGATCGGTGAGACTGACACAAACTGCCTAGATACACTTGCCCAAGAACATTCTTCACTGCAAAGCTTTTATAAAAATTAACATGAGACCTATTCAGTCACAAAGGAAGAGTGGTATTAATTTAAGCATGGGAGAAAACTGAGTGAAGAAGATGACATTTGTTTTGAACTATGAAGGACCAGAGGATGCATTGGATAAGACAAGATAAAGGATATTTTTAGGTTCAGGGAAATGCCTCAGCAAATGATAATGAATACAACATTATTGATGTAGGAAATGTGTATTATACTTGGGGAACAGTGAATAGCATTTCCTGACTTTCATAGCAATTTTTCCATCTCAGAGAATAAATTAATGCTGAATTTACAGTAAATTTATTAGCATATCATAGAATTTTGCTTAGCATGGACAATTTTTTCAAGAAGGTAAATATTTATGAAGTTGTATTTCACTGAAGATAAAAGATAGACACTACTCTAAGTATTATTCAATATAAGAATACGGTGCTGATTAAAAAAGTCATTGGCTGTATTGCTTGCTAACACTCAGTGTAATTATCAAGAAGGTTACTGAGCCAGCAAAAGATGCTACTCATCAGTGAAATTCTAGAGATGGAAATAGCTTGGAACTGATAAGCACCATGCTGGAAACAGCAGAGTAAACACATCATTTGGATCCACTGATAACAGCACCCTTCTTATACCATCAAATGTTACAGTTGACATATTTAATTCGCCAATCAAATTTACGATATAGGTTGGCAGTGGGGCATGAAGAGATAGGCAGCCTGATTCTGTGTCTTGATGAATAGGAATGTTCCAAAGATGCTGACCTCACCAGGGAGAGAAGAACTTAAGATAATCTTGCAACACAGGTTCAATATCTAAGAAGTAAATGCAAAACTTGTGAGTCTAGTGTGAGGCTGAGAGGTACCGGACCCTAGGATGAAAGGGTAAAGGTAAAAGGATACACACAATTCTGGGCCTGGGGAGACGGCTCAGTAGGTAAGAGTGCTTGCTGGGGTTAAAGTGATGGCTCAGTGATTTAAAGTACTTGTTGACTGAGCAGAAGACTTGGCACCCACATGATGGGTCCCAACCATCCAGAACTAAATTACAAGCAAATTCAGCACACTCTTATGACTTCCATGGGTATCAGTCATGAACATAATCCACTTAAAAATATAAATTATAAAACAAGGATGGCCAATTTTCAAAAATTGCACAGAAGTAATTAGAAATATTTAAAATATAGTAATTTAGCCAAAACAGCAAAAATCCCCAGACAAGGTAGTCACCATAATGCATACAATTGTGTTTAAATAACAACCTGTTCTCTTGTCTCCATACTTCAGTTTTAAACAAAAAGTGCTTGTGAAAATGCTAAACCTACAATTATAAACAAACCTTGCTTATTGTTTGACAACTTCACATTGATGACAGACAACTTAATGGGAGGATAGGAGACATACACAAAGCAGCAATTTGTAAAGAAACCTTAATCACTAGTAAATGTATGAAAACTTGCTAAGCCTTGCTCAACAAGGGAAATGCAACTTAAAACAATAAGAGTTTCATTTCACATACATCAGGTTGGAACAAAATTAATCCTAGTAACACAAACAAGCATTGGTGGAGAGGTGACAATGGGGAGTCCCACCCTATACTGATAATCGGAAATTGCCACGTTTAAATTGCAAAGCAATTTATATATGTAATCAACACCAGTACTTCAACTGAACATTTCTGTCTGTCACTGGTTAAAAGCTTATATGAAAATATGCAAGACAGAATTTTAATACAGCATAATTTGCAGTAGTCAAAGAAAAGGCTAAAATACAGTAATCACTCATTAAGAGCAAAAAAAAAAAAAAAACCAAGCAAGCAGTAAGTGCTTTATTCATTCATTGCAATTTGTGAACTAAAATTGAAATGAAAAAAGAGAGCATCAACGTGGTTCTATTTCAAAAATTGTTAAAATGACACTTCAAATTAAAATGATTACTTGCACCATACTGCTCACTAAAAGTTTTAAAGCAAATAAGAAAATGGCATATATTTCATGGATGTATATACATGTAGAGTAAAAGATAGAATTTCCAATGCGATTGAAAATCAGAAGCATGGCTAGTTCTGGAAAAGGAAGATAAGGAATTAGTTAATATGAGGATATGAGAATTTAACTGTATCTTTAATGTTTTATTTCTTGAAATAAACCCAAAGGGAGATGAGTAAAATAAAGGAACAAGATCAAGGTCTCAGAAACCAATGTAAGCATATACCATCACTTGATTACCTGGAGACACTGCCACTGTGAGGTGAGAACTCTGCATGTGCTGGATGGTCATAACCAGATGGAGCAAAGAGAAGCTCGAGTCCAGTTTAACACTAAACACAAATACCAGTGCCCGATAGATTACAGACACACCAGAAGACAAAGCAATTGCATTGTAAGAGGAGAACTACCATAAGAGAACACTGTTGACATGGGTTTTTCTTTCACATCCGACCCCACAGTCGTTCCATTCCAAAGAAACACACAGGGGTCTATATTAGTATAAACAGGTTGGCCTATTAGCTCAAGTTTCTTATAAACTCTTACATCTCCAAAGTATACAAAGAACTCAATAAATTGGTCATCAAAAGAACAAATAATCCAATAAAAAACGGGGGACAGACCTAAACAGAGAACTCTCAACAGAGGAATCTAAAATGGTTGAAAGACACTTAAGGAAATGCTCAACACCCTTTGCTATCAGATAAAAACAACTCTGAGATTCCATCTTACACTGTCAGAATGACCAAGATCAAAAACACTGATGACAACTTATGCTGGAGAGGATGTGGGACAAAGAGAACACTCCTGCACTGCTGATGGGAGTGCAAACTGGTACAGCCCTTTTGGATGTCAGTATGTCGATTTCTCAGAAAATTAGAAAATAACCTACTTCAAGACCCAGTAATACCACTTTGGCGTATATATCCAAAAGATGCTCAATTATACCACAAGGACATGTGCTCAACTATGTTCATAGCAACATTATTTGTCATAGCCAGAACCTGGAAACAACCTAAATGCCCCTCGACAGTAGAATGGATAAGGAAAATGTGGCATACTTACACAATGGAGTACTATACAGCAGAAAAAAACAATGACATCTCGAAATTTGTGGGCAAATGCATGGATCTAGAAAACACATATTGAGTAAGGTAACCCAGACCCAGAAAGACAATTATCATATGGACTCACTCATAAGTGGCTTTTAGACATAAAGCAAAGAAAAAGCAGCCTACAATTCACAACCCCAGAGAACCTAGACAACAATGAGGACCCCAAGAGAGACATACATGGATCTAATCTACATGGAAAGTAGAAAACGACAAGATTTCCTCAGTATATTGGGAGCATGGGGACCATAAGAGAGGGTAGAAGAAAAGAGGAAGGGAGGGGAGTGAAGAAAAATATATAGCTCAATAAAAACAATAAAAAATAAAATAAAGACCTTAGCTTTAAATTAAAAAAAAAATCAGAGGGCAGAGGGGGATATAGTCTAGTTGTCATGAAAACCCCAGCCAGGGATTATTTGCCTTCTCCTTCAGGTTACTTCATATGCAAGCTCTCAAACTGGTTCCATCCCTTGGAGCTCTCAGCTGACTCCATGCTCAACTTGAGAAACAGAATGTTCTTAAAGTTGACACGTGCTTAAAGTAATACTCAATACTTTTTTTTGGATGCAGGTAAAGTCTGTGAGTTGAAAGGTCCTTTCATGTTCTGTGTTGATGGAGGCCTGTGGCTCTTTCTATTGATAGTGAAATGTGGCCTTGGCTTTATCCCTCTTAGGAGACGTTCAACTGCTCCGAGACAAAATGGAAAGCCCTGCATATTCTATGGTTAAAGCCATCCTTGAGATGTACAGAAAAAGCTGAGGCTCTCCCCAGAATTCCTCACCAAAGCTGGCTGCCTGAGACAGGGTCAACCTGTGTGTTGATTTATGCAAAACACTAAAGCTGAAGTTCTTGCTGCTACTCCTTTCTCTCTTTACAAAGGCCCACAGAGCACTCCGTCGATCCTCTAGGTTTACAGAAGCACAATTTAAGAGCTACAGCGACAAACCAGGCAGCATTTGTTAGACAGCGACATGAACTCACTTCGTCAGCAGACATCTCCTGGATGCCCATGTATGGGGCTATCTACCAGGGGTGAAGCCTGTGGAGAGACTTCAGTAGGTAACTCAGTGTCATGCCGTTCATGCTGGAGCACCAGCATTCGAACCCAAGTCCCTGACTTCGATACATGCCATCTCCAAGATGACAGACTCGGGTCTTTCTCGTTCGTATGAAATCCAGGACACACTTGTTGTTTTGTTTGGTTTTTATCAGATGAAGGTAGATTTATTAAGAGGGTGGGAGGGGACTCCAAGGGAATAGTGACTGGGGTCATATTCTGATGCTGCCTAAAGATGCTCATGGGTAGAATCCCCACATAGTCAACTGGATCAACAATTGGATAAATTAGGAACTAGAGATATGGCAAGCAATGTCTTGATTGTTTTCCTCACTCACATGGGGAGAATGGAAAAAAGAAAAGGTCTCTGTAGCTTTCGTCACCTCTGCAGTGAAGATCCCAGGCTGGAGAGAGGCGCTGTGGGGTCCAATCAAAGGAAGGATGGATAGCAAAGGAGCCATACTAAATGCTCATTCTCAGGTTTCAGGCAAGACGATGTGTTTTCCAACCCACCCCCCGCCCCCGTCTGATTCAGTGCGACATTCTCACTTATCCAAGAATACATGTGGAAAAACAGCTACAATGTCACCTTGAAGGACTTTGAGGCACACACAGCTCTTTAATACACTTGACAAGTGGTAATGCATTGATGAACAAATTTGCTTCACATAAATTCTCTATATTAAATTAAGCCAAGTTCCCTCCCTGTAATTTGTGCCCTCATTCTAAATTATGCCTTTGAATGAAACATATCACAAGTTTAATCCTCTTCACTTAGGCAGTTCTTCAAGGACATAAAAACCACAAATATGCCACTCTCTCAAACTACTTCTTGTCAGAATTAAACCTCTTCCCCCTGTGATTATTTTTAATTCTCTAGTCATTATAATACTTTAAAAGCCAGTTAAGTAAACAGACAACCTTCATTTTTAGCTTATAAAAAAATCAACATTTATTATAAAGTAATTTTAAAATCCAAACAAAGATAAACACTATTTTTAAAAATCACCACCAGGCATGTATATGATTCACATACATATACTCAGATGCACACACATACACATACAATAAACAAAACTAAATCTTTTAAAAATTAAAATCACCACTAATTTCCCGAACAAAAATAACTATTGCCTATATCTCACTGAGTATGTGTCTGAAGTACTTTTCTATCCACGATAGCTGTACAATTTGCAGATTTTAAGATGGGTCCACACCATACTTCCTCAGAAGGTTACTCAGCATAAACGAACTTTTTTTTTTCCTTACCAAGTAGTAGATTGAAAAGGAACATCATCTGGGAAAAGATGAAATACCTTCACATTTTACTATTCATAAATGAAACTAAATGCCTCTGAAATTATTGCTTAGGCGACTGCGTTAGCGCTCTGAATGAGGGCAAGAAACGACAACAAGCTAGGGAGCCTGTGACCCCAGGAACGATCACAGGGTGGCTTTACCAGCTGTCTGCTGCCTTCCACACTGGTCTCTCGAGAGACCTATATATCCCAAAGCACCATCAAAATATGAGGAAGCAAGAAATCTCTACCTTCTCTGACTAAAAGACTGGGAAGTTGTGGAAATCTCAGCCCCTCTGCAACAGCAGGTACTGTTAATGTTATAGGTCAGGAAAAGAATTCAACAATCTTACTCACCTGTGAACTTTTCTAACTACAATAATACAAGATATGCTCACTGGTGCAATAGAGACACAGACCTTGTGGGAACAACCAACTACTTTCTCATTGGATTTAAACCGCACTCCACAAGATGGAATTTGTGCCCTATATTGTTAACTATGGCAAAACACCTGACTATCTAAGTGATAGGCCCTATCCTGTGAGAGAGAACCTAGTACTTGGTAAATAGACATGGTATTGAACTGCCCCTAAGTTTTTGTCTTTATGCCCATAGGTTGATTCTACGTGCTTCTCATAGAAGCTTCCTTTTGCAGTAGATGGAAATAAAAATATTCCAAGATAAAGGAAATTCAGCAGACTTTATTGCTAGCATGCTACTTTTGAACAATGGCTAACAAAAAGATAATTATAACAGATGCCATAATATCCATAGGGAAAAAACATTACAGGTTTCAAAAGTAATTTCACCTTGTGATCTTCTGGACCTGTATTACTTATATTTGAACAATGTGAGGCGTGTGCTCAATGTATCGAAGTTCTTAGGGCAATTATATTTGTTACAAGGAGAGATAGAACTCTAAATAGAAGTATAATTTCAAAACCTGAAACAGTAAAAACATCAGTACTAATAATCAGTGGAACTAAATTACTGTGCGTATAAACGAACATGAATATATATATATACATACATACATACATATATATATATGATTCTGGGTTAGTTACCAATATGTATAAAGTGATACATGTAAAGGTATAAGGAAATCAAAGTAGATCTCTAAAGTTTTTTTCAAGTATCCCCCAGGAAAACAAGAAGAATTAGAAAAAGAGGAAACAGAAAATAAATAATAAATGGCCGACTTAAGCGCTAATGTATCTACAATTGTTTTATTTTTTTAACTTTAGCATATTTACTTCTTGGTGGTGATGATAGTGATAGTGATGATGGTGGTGGTGGTGATGTATGAGTGTGCAACTGTATGTATTGTGTGTGTGTGTGTGAGTGAGTGTGCATCTGTATGTATTGTGTGTGTGAGTGTGTGTGTGAGTGAGTGTGCATCTGTATGTATGGTGTGTGTG
>JABTXL010000003.1:6886915-6952466 GCA_025134845.1 Neodon shergylaensis | reverse complement strand
GTGTGTGCATCTGTATGTATGGTGTGTATGTATTGTGTGTGTGTGTGTGTGTGCATCTGTATGTATGGTGTGTATGTATGGTGTGTATGTATGGTGTGTGTGCATTGTGTGTGCATGCCAGAGCCCACCTGTAGAGGTCAGACTACAATTGTAGGAGTTGATTCTGTTCTTCTATCATGTAAGTCCTGGGGATTGAACTCGGTTGTCAGGCTCTACAGCAAGTGCTTTTGCCCACTCAGCCCTCTATAATTACCTTCAAAAGAAATGCTCTTCTGGTTTCAAAAAAAATTGAGATCTGAAAATAATAGCCTGATTAGTTCCCTGATAATCACCCACAAAGGTCTGAATAAAGCAATAATCACATATCCAGTCACTTCTGAGGGGAAGGGGTATTAGGGAACATGAAATATGGTAACAGAGACACTTTGTGAAATACTATAGACAGAAATAAAGACTGTTATTATTAAACAGCGATGGTCAGAGAAAATATCACTTGCCGGTTTGCCTAAAGCCTTGATGGGTGGATGAGACGTAACAGGACAGTGGATACGAACCAGCAAAGGGGAGCCTGTGAAGCCGATTTGGGGGAGCTGGTACCTAGGGGAAGCCTGGCCTCTGAAGATGGCATTAAGCACGTAGTTCACATCTGGCCAGTGTATGTGGCATGGAGAAAGCAAGCCTAATGAGGAGCGAGGAGAAGCTGGGTACGTTAACAGGGGAAGACACTCAGAAAATAATAGCCATCCTGCTCCCTCAACCTCCTTAATCCAGTGTAAATCTTTTTTTTCTGTCCATCTCTAACTCAGAACAAAATGTAAGGAGAGTCAGGGAAATGTAGATCATTTTCTAATGTAACCATGTTGACAAGACAACCAAAGGGTGGGCTACAGTGGAGGTAAAAACCAGCACACAACATTGAGAAGTAAAGGGCAGAAAGGCATGACTCCAGAGCCATTGATATAAATGTCCAGGCTCCAGAATTGTCTACTTTATTCAAACACTTAACTCTATTGGGAGTTATACTGGCTTTAGAGAAAAACAGAAGAAAGGGCTTCATCTCCCTCAGCATTTAGTATGAGCTCAAGTAAGACACTTAGCTTCTACGAGACTTAATTTCCTGAGCTACAAATGTCTCTAGAATCATGAAAATTACATAAGAAATGATCATGCCAAAATTCCTAGCTTCTGCCCACCATTTTTCCCATTCTGTGCCCACATAATGTCTCAGATCTTGGACCATGGTGATCACATAAAATCTTGTCAAAGTTTCAAAAAGTAATTTATGAATAAAACATGTGTGATTGTTTGGATGAGAATCATCCCATAGACTCAGATATTTGAATGCACTGTATCCAGTTAGTGCGCTGTTTGGGAAGGGCTAGGAGATGTGGACGGCCATATTGGAAAAGACATGTCACTGGAAGTAAGTTTTGAGGTTTCAAAAAAATCTATGCTATTCTCAGCTAACTCCCTCGTGTATGTGGATCAAGATGTAGGCTCTGAGCTACTGCTTCAAAATCATGCCCAACTGTCTGGTACCTTCTCCCCACAGAATGGTCATGAGCCCCCACTGAAGTCTTTCTTCTGTGAATTGTCTCAGTTATGGTGCTTTGTCATAGCAATTGAAAAATAACTAAGACATCATCTGTCCTGAAATTATTTTTTAAACAGCATATATCATATCTTAAAAGCACCTCAGCATTTCTAATGTAGCAGAGAAAATAAAGCCTTTTGTAGGCACCAGGTTTGTAAAATATATCTGAGTATAAACATAAGGACTAGACTCGGGGAGATAACTCTGTCAGTACAATGCTCATCTTGCAAGAACCCATGCAAAAATGCAGGGTGTTGTTACCAAATCCTTGTAATCCCAAGGGTTTGCAAGATGGGGAGGATTACTGGCCTCATTCCTTAGTTCAGGAGACTCTCTTTAAAGGGACAGACAGCATTCCTAAGGGAAACAAACAAGTCACTGCTCTGTTCTATACACATACATGAACACACACACACACACACACAAGGAAAATATAAGAAGGCAAATATTTACTTCAGGTGTTTTCATTGAGCGACAGTCTCCCCCTTTTCTTTTTCCATGAGCCCTT
The DNA here is from genome assembly GCA_025134845.1 of Neodon shergylaensis. Lineage (NCBI taxonomy): Eukaryota > Metazoa > Chordata > Mammalia > Rodentia > Cricetidae > Neodon > Neodon shergylaensis. The sequence continues at coordinate 6,950,364 of JABTXL010000003.1, read as the reverse complement.
TGTTCACCACTGAGGTTTGCATTTGTGCTCTGAGTCCCTGGGAACTTGCCTCAACCTGGACTTGAGTTATTCAAGATGTCTGGAAAGAGAGATTTCCAAGTGTAGGTGCAGATAATCAGAATCAGGTGGGTTATCCCCTTCATTCACCCCCGGCTCCATCTGCTTAGTTCCTTGCTTGTCATCTATCATGCTAGATAATTGACTCCAGATTGGAGTCATTTTCTCTTGCATCTCTCCCCATCGAAGGTGCAATGGAGAGCCTAGCTCATACTTTAGAATCCCCCCCCCCTTTCTCTCTCCACTCCATTTTATATTATGACCACCATACTCCCCTGGGATAAGCAGGCTGTAATAGGAAAGAAATTTTTTTTTCTTTTTCTTTTTTTTTAAGATGGGAATCAGACTTGAGACCAAAGAGGGCACCTGGTGGGAAATATTAGCACATGCGCACAAACCCTTTGGAGAATATTGCATAGCCTCATTCGGCCAAGTAGACAGAATTAAGGAATTGCGACTGGCCAGGTTTCTCCTGTAATCTATCTGGATCCGGAATGACGTATTATGGATGAGCAGAGTGATCCACAAGCTAGCGCAGAACAATCACTTGCTGGTGCAGTTTTATGACGGCAGATCTGATGCTCACAGAGCATGTGAGCATCACAAGTTGGGTGTGATAGAAGAAACTGGACACACTGGGGAGAAGAGATGAATGTGGAGAATGCCCCGAAGCTCTCATCTTCCATTCCTTCACACCAAAGACTGACAGCTCTCCATGTATGCACTGGAATTTTCAAGGAATCATAAAGCAATAATCGCACATTTTTTTCAAATTCTGTCTATGCAAATATAAAACATTATATTATAATTTATTTACTAATTATTGAAACTAGTATTGAATCATTAGTATTTACTAGGTTTGGGGGGATAGATCTATTAATAGGATGTCAATGAGTCGTGTTTAAATAGCTTCTTGAGTCACCAGGTGTTAGAGTAAAGTCACATTGATTACTGTCGGTTCCTTCCTTCTATGTTAGGGCAACTGAAAAATCTGAATTTAGACAAGAGTGCATTTAGGGCAACAACTCTAGAAATAGTTGTGACTGCTTAAATCATGAATACTGGCAGCCTTCTGCTTTAGCACCCTGTACTCAAACTAAAGCAACTTGCCAAGGACCATAAGAGTGGCACCCCACGCCTACCCAACTTAATTTTAGACCAAGAACCGTCATGTGAATGGCCTTGTGGTGGGCACTTTGGTTGCTGAGCCTTGCTATATAATGCTGACATAATTCTTTTGTTTACTTTTTTTTATTATTAAAAATTTCTGCCTCCTCCCCACCTCCCATTTTCCTTCCCCTCCCCCACTCCCCTCCCCCTCCCTCTCCAGTCCAAAGAGCAGTCAGGATTCCCTGCCCTGTGGGAAGTCCAAGGTCCTCCCCCCTCCATCCAGGTCCAGGAAGGTGCGCATCTAAACAGACTAGACTCCCTCAAAGCCAGTACATGCAGTAGGATCAACAAAACCCAGTGCCATTGTCCTTGGCTTCTCAGTCAGCCCTCATTGTCCACCATGTTCAGAGAGTCCGGTTTGATCCCATGCTTTTTCAGTTCCAGTCGAGCTGGCCTTTAAAAAATATTTGTTTATTTGTTTTCTATACTCAGGTGCTTCATTTGCATGTATGTCCGCACATCAGAAGCGGCCCAAGGGATCCCATTACAGAGCAGTTGTGTGTCAACATCTGAGTGCTGGGAATTGAACTCAGGACCTCTAGAAGAGCAACCAGTGCTCTTAACCACAGAGCCATCTCTCCAACACTTAATGCTGATGTTTTTTTATGATTTATTTTATTTTATTTTATTGCAAAAAAAAATTTTTTTCGCCTCCTCCCAGCCTCCCATTTCCCTCCCCCTCCTCCCACTCCTCCCCCCTCCTCTCCCCCTCCCTCTCCAGCCTGAAGAGCAGTCAGGGTTCCCTGCCCTGTGGAATGTCCAGGGTCCTCTCCCCTCCATCCAGGTCTAGGAAGGTGAACATCCAAACTGGCTAGGCTCCCACAAAGCCAGAACATGAAGTAGGAACAAAACCCCATGCCATTGTCCTTGGCTTCTCATCAGCCCTCATTGTCCGCCATGTTCAGAGAGTCCGGTTTTATCCCATGCTTTTAGTGCTGATGTTTTGAAAGCATGTGGGATTACTGTATTTAAGAACAGGGTGAAGGTTTGTAAAGTGGAACACAATCTAGAGTTCTGTTGATGTTGCATTGACCCAATAAGTGATTCCTCGTGATTGTTTCTGCTACCATCCCACTCTATTTTTTCTGCAAAATGTGCAATGAGATCAGCAAGTATCATAGTTCTTCCAAACTGTAGGCCAGTTGCCCATGTTCTGCCCTCTGCTCTTCTCTAGGCTGGGTATGGCTGACCTCACAATTGCAGAGCAGTGTGTTTTAGAAACCTGTTGAAAATCTTTGTCAACAAAGAAGAGTATTTACATAGTATAGTCCAAAAGCTGAGTTGGAAAATTAAGCATAATTTTTCCATGGTATTCAGTGATGTTCTGTCTTTAAAAAGAAATGCATAATACCTTTCCCTTAGATTTATCTACTCATTATTAAAGAGAATTGGAAGTGTTCCTTGGAGTCCTGCTTGATACTATGTTGCAACTCATTTCTTGCATTGTTTTTTACTTCAAACCCTGAGCTGTCTCATATTAAATTATGCTTACTGATATTATATAAATACTCATGCTTTTGAGTATCTCTGAAATATTTCCCTTTCCAGTTCGTCACTTGGAAAGTGTATGTCCAATTTTTGAAATTCTGGAGTACATAGCATGTCTTGTCTGAAATTCACACACCCCAATATTTGAGTCCATCATACAGTTCATAGTCAACGGTTGTTGTCTTTTTTCTTTTTCATTTTCTTTATGAGACAGGCAGAAGCAAAGACTAAGAGTTTTCACTTATTTGTAGGATGCTAAAGACTGTCCTGTGCCTACCTATTATAAGATGCTATCCTTGGGGAGACATGAACTAATGTCTAACATCCTAAATAGGGAACCAATGGCAAACCAAAGTATGCATAACACCAAAGTCCAACTTGGTGAGCCAATTGAGTTTTATTGAGATTAACTATAAAAATATAAGTGAGGGATTGCTTACAGAAGGAGAAATGACTCAAAGACAGCTGCATCACCAAAGCTCACCAAAACATGGGTTAAAAACTCAAGAAAGATGGAAATTTAAACCATACTACACAACGTATAGGCAGCTCAACAGATTGGACAATGTCCTATCTCAGTTAGTATAAACCTCTTCCAACAACTCAGCTTATCTTGACTTCTTCCAAGCATCTTAGCTTGTCTAAGAGCAACTCTTTATAGATTATATATGTTTAGGGAGGGTCCTAGTGAATCTCATCAGTCTCAGGAACTTCCTGAAGTCATTGAGTTGTTTACTTCCTGAGCTTAAGGATCTTCTCTGCAGGACGGACTGTCCTCCTCCCTTACAACATCCTGTTTAACCTCCCTTTCAACATCCTGAGTCTAAATAAGAAGGCTTTAATCGCAGGAAAATCTGCAACACAACACTAGCATAACAACAAGCACAAGATACATTTTTTATGAAAGGACAGAATAAATGATGAATGCTTGCAAGGATGGTGACAAAATAGAACATCTAGTTCCCAGCAAGTCACACCTACCTGTCATAGGAATTAATCACTTCCTTAAAATGTGCTATGCAAAATGTTACTAAGCCTCTTTTATCCCTCTGTTTCACCTCTCACTTAAGAATGACGCCTATCAGACAACTCAATTCAGAAGTACACAATTTTTAGATTTCAAACTAAAACTCTAAATAAAATAAAACTCTAAAACTCAAAGTAGCAATTTTCCCAACAGAATCCATTTTGTTTCTGCAGTTGTATTGTATGTATAAAAAGAAATAACCAGCCTTGATATGTTAAAATCCAAAGTATGTTTTCTATGTGTGTGTACACATGTGCATGCATGTGCTTAATGTTTTCAGTGATACTCATTCATTTGCACTTGTGTGACAAAGAAATATGACCTGTCCTGTTGTTATTGAGCATTTTCATTGAATAAGGAAGACAAGTCTCTTATGATATCGCTACACACTTTTTTTTGACAAAAGACTTAATCTGCAGGAAAACATAGTCAACAGCTTTGATCGGTGTACACAACACACTATATGTCCATGAGAGAATTCAAATATCCTCCTATTAACAAAAGGATGGCTTGATGTTAGCTAGTAGTTTAGCATGACTAAAGTGAGTGTGTGTTATTTAAAAACCACACTAAACAATGTCAAGACTGGAAGGTACTTTAACACAGCGCCTACATTCCTATCTCATCCCCTTCACGTTATTTAATACCTCTGTGCCTTGGTGTCTCCTCCCAAGGACTGGAAAAAGTGGACCTGACCAATTCATCAGAGGACTTTGACGTTCCATGAGACGATGTATATGTGAACGCAGAGGATTTTGGCCGTGCCTGACACATAGTCAACACCTACTAAATTCTAATAGAAGAGAGAGAAGAAAGATACCTCTCCATTGTCGGCACATGATCTGAGGTCATAAGGAATAACGTGAAAAATTCAGCTTCACAGTGGAATTCATTTTAAATTCCCCACAGACATTTCTAGCTCAGAGTGTCATTGCTAGTGAACTTATAAACTTCACCCAGAAAAACAAAAACGAGAGCATGCTGGTGATATCAAAGCTGGGGACTGGGCGAATGGGGAGTAAACGAGAGGCTCAAGTCAGAAAGAATTTGGCTACGAATCCCTAGCAGAGAAAAAGAAAATATCACACAGGAATGGCAATGCCTGGTTTGCTTGCAATTCGTCTCTCCAATTAGAGAAGGACGAAAAGGAAGAAAGATGCAAATCTGAAATTTCAGAGGAAGGTTTGTCGATCCAGGTTGGTAAGACATTTCAATGGAGTTGTTGTTGGGTTCTGACAGCCTTAGGCCACCAGCAAGCCCTCTGGCTGCTTCCAAAGCATGCATTACAAGAGTCTTTACTTTGTCACTCCAGAGTCCCTGCAGGTCAGCAACTGTGGAGCCTTAATGGTTTTCTTATAAGCTTTCCCACACTCTTTGCCTTGGCTCAAATCTCAGTGTAGTATCATTTATCATAAGTTAACTATTTGACCTTCGAAGTTGCAGTGGAGCCTGGCAGAGCAGCCAGTGTAATGGCAAGGCAAGCTGGGGAGCCTGTCTCCTCTACAAAGACGCATTTCCAATCCTGCTTAAGTTTCTTTCTAAGCAAAAACAGAATTTGGTTTGAATTTTATTGGCAGTAAATCTCTTCTCTAGAACAATGGATAGACTGGCAAAATTACTCATGTTACCCTATGTCTATTTTAATATTCCTGCATTTACAAGAGGAGGGGCTTCCCTAGTTTCCTAATGCCTGATCAGGAAAATTACAGATAGTATAGGGGTCCTGACACTTAACCATTAAGATGGGTTCTTCTCAGAAGAGCACTGAGAAATGAATGAGATAGCCTGGGAGCTCCGAAGCAGGGCTCACATTGCCTCATCCCACCACAATGAGATGGCGAGAGGGGAACCAGGCTACCATAACGTAGGAGAGAATAGAACAGGTTAACCTGGGCTACCATAATGGAGGAGAGAACAGATCGGGTTAACCTGGGTATCAGGGAGCTGAAGCAACTTCTTACTAAGCATTTCTCTGGCAGAGCAATTGACTCTCAGGTCTGGAAATTCAGTTGAGTAGCAAGGTCCCAAGCAGCAGGCATGGATCTGAACTCCTAGAGTTCAGAATCACCTTTCTTCTGGCAGCTCAAAGAGAAGAGAACTTCGCTGAACACCCTTACCCCCAGACTACTTCATTCCCCTTCTGAACGTCCAGATTGGTTGAGAAGAACTTTAGTAGAGCAGAAGCTGGTGGAGGAATGATTGGGTTTCATATGGGTTGCTATGGAAATTCAATCAGATAGTGTATGTTGAGCAGCAGAGTATCTGGCCCATAGTGACCAGTTGCCTGTTACTTTTCTCCCTTGTAAAGATACTACTGTACACCTGATGCAATCAGGAAGAGATGGCCTAAAAGATTAACTGGTCAACTGGTCCACAAAAATAAGACTTATCTGTGGTAAACCCCAAAACTAATGCTGCATTTTAGATGTTTTCTTTCAGTTCTAACTAGGACTACTTTTGAAGAAGTAGGCTCTTTTTATTGTTTTTATTGAGCTATATTTTTTCTCCATTCCCTTCCCTTCCCCCCTCCCCCCCCACCTTCTGCCCGTTCCCATGATCCCCATGCTCCCAATTTACTCAGGAGATCTTGTCTTAGATCCATCTATGTCTCTCTTAGGGTCCTCACTGTTGTCTAGTTTCTCTGGGATTTTGATTTGTAAGCTGGTTTTTCTTTGCTTTATGTCTAAAAGTCACTTATGAGTGAGAACATATGATATTTGAGACCCAGAAAGAGCCAGAAGAAACTGTTTTTCTGTATTCCCTTTCAGCATTGTAGAACAGTCTGATGGTGATAGCAGTTTCTTTATTCTTTATAGCCTATTACATTGCTAAATTTACCAGGACATATATATACACACCTGTAGTAACTTAAGCTAAAATATAGAAGTTACAATTAAGCTGAATTAAGATGAACAAAGATAACAACACATGAACACAAACCTAATTTGCATACTGTTCTACAGGGCATGCAGGCAGGCGGAGAGGCAAACAATGGAGATAATGGAAAGATTATACCAAGGATTGAATTTCTCACGGCTCATTTGATATTCTACCTGTGCCATGAGCAAGTCATGTTGCATTACATCAAATCCTGGTTCCACTTCATATCTGAGTATCCCATTGTTGCTTCCTTGCTTTTCGCCTCTTCGTTACCAAGCTGTAATTGCAGGATCAACCCCCAAGTGCTTGTTGCTTAACTGCCCATGTGAGCAGATTTCAGCCTGCCATTGTCACAAGGCACTCGGTTAATAAGCAGACAATGGGATATGCAAATCCTGCCTACTGGATTTCAAAGGAAACAAATGCCTTCCCGCTTTACAAAAAGACCAAGCAACTTTCTCGTGACTGTGGAAACATTCCAGCCTGGATGATTTATGGAATACCTTGACCAGGCAGGAAGATATGCCCATGTTGCTTTTAGAAATAGATATCATGTAATAAACAATTCACATGATTAGATAGATAGGTAATTCCGAAAGATCTTTAAGGGTCAGGAGAACCTTGCTGCAGTGGGAATATTAAATCATAAAACTAAACAAGTCCAATATCATGAAATGTTTTTCACTAAGCACGTATGATACAAAAACTGAACCTTGGAGATGCTCACACGAGGCCAAACTAATACTGAAGCTGATGAGAGACAGAAACTACAATAAGCAAGCCCTGGTATCAAAAAGAGGGTGTTTCTCTGTGGGAGTGGACATGCCTTGTATGAAGGGGACTCTGAGCTTGAGCACATCACAAAGGAACATTGGAAGGAGAAGAGGAGGTGGAGAGGTGGAGGAGGAAAAAGAGGAGGAAGAGGAGCTACGAGGGTTTAGAGATTGATTTAAAGCATCCTGAGTCACTTGAGTTTCTGAGTCTTTTTCTGCTCATTGGACCTGGCATAAAGAAACAAACTATCTGCACACTACTCTTCTGAAGCAAAGGAGAGAACATAGAACTAGCAAGAAAATAATACACACTGGATAGCTATCAGATGATGTCAGGAGAGGACCTGTCTCCAGCTCAGTTTCCTCATCCACAAGTGAACAAGGAATGGCGGAGGCTTTTCCTGAGAGCATTGCACAGGTGAAAAGTTGTGTGGACGAAGCTGTGTACTGAGTCATTTCCCTCTGCCCTCTCTTGTTTCCTCTCTACACCCCTCCACTAGCACCTCTGCCCTAAGAGACACATCTGGGTTGATTTCAGCATCCCTGTGGGTGCTGTCTGGCACTAGATTGAAGGAAGGTAAGTGGCTTGGGGCTGTGTTTCTCCAACTTCTTCTTCATGAGGTCACTCAAGCTAGCCATACCCTTTGGCCCTGAGTGATGGCACTTCCTTGGCCACCAAGTGAACTGACTCTCTGAGCTCTAATGGATTTTCTTTGCACAGATTCCTTTCTGCCTAGGCAGCTAATGGTGTCCTCCACTGTGTTAGCAGCCTGGGCATCTAATGAAACCTTCCACTATATTATCAGCCCAGAGGATAATTGTATTCCTTGCAATTCTGTTGTCTTCTCTTCATGCTATCTTAAGAGCCTTTGTAGTGAGCATCACTAAAATGATCATAATACAAATATGCCATCTGTTTCCTGTAAATTACCCAAATAATGCACATGCTGAAAATGTTTTATTAGCTAGGACATGTGACAGTTCCGATTTAGAATAATAAATAAGAACTCCAAAGCTGACAGTCCAATCTCCATTTAAAATTTCTCATCTACAATTCCTTTGTTACGGTTAAATAAAGGAGTAATAAAAATTATTCTGTTATATTTTTATTTTATGTGTATGTACACATCTGTGTGTATATATACAATTGTGTAGGTGTGCATGCATGTATATGTGTAGAGGTCAAAGAATAGCTTGTGACCATCATTCTTCTTCCACCAGGTGGGATCAGGGATTTAACTTGGATTTTTCAGTCACCCTTACCAGTTAAAGCATCTTGCCAGCATAAAAAATTTGTTTTAATTAATAAATCTTTCAAGCCACTGACAATTTAGATGTAGGGAGAAACATCAGCTGAGTCATTCTTATTTTTATCCGGATACTCCTACACTTTCTAAATGCTATCACGTACTCTAACAAATAAAGCTTGCCTGGAGATCAATGGGTGGAGCTAGCCACTAATTAACCATAGAGGTGTGGAGGTCTGTACAGACAGTCAGAAAGCGATATGGCTAGGTGGAGAGAAGAATAGAAGACAGGAGGAGACAGGATCTCACTTTCTTTTCAGTTAGGAGGTTTCATAGAGGTAAGAGCTTTAGTGGCTGGCTGCTCTGCTTCTCTGTTCTCTCAACTTTCATCCCCTAATATCTGACTCTGGGTTTTAATTATTAAGATCAATTAGAACTCGTGCTACACTAATGCTCTTTATGTTCATAGCTAACAAATATACATCTATTACCTGTTATGAAATATTCTTGTGAAATATTCCTAAACGTGCGGGAATGGACATTCATGTGCAGAATTTATGGATGAAGAACCCCAGTTTCTAACCTGTGTGATTATGATTCCCAACAAAGAGAACAGAGATCCTTGTGGCCACCTTTGGCAGTGACATGTCCTTCTCCCATTCTGAACAGCTATGGGGGGACACTGTGACACAGTCCCCCTCCCCAGGCTCTCTACTGGCAAAGCAGGATGCTTGGGTTCTTCTTTTTCCACCTTGCCTTGACCTCTTGGTTAAATCTCTTTAATTTCCCATGGGAAATTCTCTCAATTTGACCAAAGGCTTTGAAGCCTCTAAAGATGGATATAAAAGTAATGAAACAAATTCACTTTAATTCCACCAGAAGTAAGATATGCCACTGTAGTAATGTTTCAGTTCATTCAGAACTTGAATTTCACATAGAGGAAACCTAAGGATGGAAACATCACCCTGGCATGGACTCAAAGTAGAACGTTGAAATGGAGATGATGATGAGGCATGATCAATCTAGAGTCGGGACTCCTAAATTTGGGGTACCTTCTTACTCTCTTCACTGTGGAGGCTATCATTTTTCAAGTACAATTTTGAGTTATCAGCACCTTCCCCAATAGAATCTCTCTGTGGGGTTATAATTATGAGTAATATGATGACATCAGATAACATCCTAGGAGATAAAATTGCATGCAAATTCCCTTTCCAGCAGCCACTTCCAAATTGCCACACCGAGGCTTATATTACTTATAAATTCTCTGGCAATAGCTCAGGCTTATTACTAACTAGCTCTTACAACCTAAATTAACCCATTTCTACTAATCTACAGTCTGCTGTGTGGTACATGACTCGTGGCTTTATTTGTTCTCCCTCTATGGCTCCTGGTGACTCCAAACTCCACCATTTTTTTCCTCCTATCATTCTCAATTTGGCTTTCCCACCTAATTTATCCTGTTCAGCTACTGACCAGTCAGCCTGTTTATTAAACCAATCATGGCGACATATATTTCAGATAGTGTACAGAAGGGTTATTCCAAAGCTTGCAAGCATACAACAGTGTTGGTAATAAAACAATCATGTATAAATGCAGCGAGAGGGTGGGGTCGTAGTTCACTGACAGAGCATTCCGAGCACATTCGAGGCCCAGAATTTGATTCCCAGAACTTCCAAGAGGGAGGAAGTAAAGAAAAAAAAGGAGACTGAAATGAAGAAGAAAAGATTAAGATTGAAGGGTACCCAGAAGTTCTAAAACTATTTCTAGACACAAACTTTAAGTGTTCCCAGCATTCAGTACTCAGTCTGGATTAGACAGAAAGGCACCTGAGTTCCCCTCCCTTGTGAGGTGGTGGGAAGGAATATGTATCCTAGTGGTGTGAACACTGATGTTAAACAATTAAGAAAAGAAGGAACCAGTCCTGGAATGTAGTTTGGTGGTAGAGTGCCTAATTCACATACATAAGGCCCTGGGTTCAATCCTCAGTGTGGAAGAAGAGTCAGAGTTGGAGGAGGAAGGGGAGAAGAGAAACAAAATGAACTCCTTCTTAAGGTCCTCCTCCCTATGTAGAAGATGCCCAAGCTTCCTGGTGTGCTTGACCTAAGGGCTATTACAGGACCTGGATGTGCTAATGCTTCTGAACACCCAAGACAAGTTGGTCACATCCCGTGTGTCCGCAAGGCTCCACAGGCTATCTTCTTGACTCTTCCAGGTTCTCAATGTGTTGGTGTTTCTACTGAAGCGCATCTTGCCTTCTCACCTTCTGATATAGCAGAGGCTGCATCCCCTTTGTTCATCTAATGCTCCTACTGAGCATCCAGAAGAGGAGAAGGCACTTAGCAACCTCCGTCTCTTGGAAGGGCAATCTGCTGGGACCCATAGAAATATTTATTTTATTACTTTAACTTTTCACCCTCCCTCCCACTAATCACTTCCAACAGAATATAGAGCAAGGAAGGCCACCTTGAAACAAGAATTTCCCATCCCACCACACATGTTCTTACTAAAATCAGTTTTCAGGGGAAAATATATTTGATTTCAGAAACATTGCTAAGATGCTTGCTTTTTATAAATGCAGTGGCCTGAATCCCCTCAGATGATGTTATCTATTTAAATAGCTGCTGTTGCCTGGAGGAGAGCTTGGTTGCATGAATAAAAATACTTCAAATGAGCCCTTGATTGTCGAAGATCAGTGGTGAAGGGGTCTAGTTAGCAGAGGGCACCAGGCTGCCCTCTCCGCAGTCAACAAAGCAACAAAAGGGAGGCAGCGAAGCCAAATTGCAGCAATTATCCTTCATTTTAATCCGGAGGTAATGCAACTCCATTCACTTTCATCAGCCTTTTGGCACATACAGTGAGCTGAGTGATTTACATGGAACAAGCCGTAGCTCTTGATCCCTGGCGGGGCAGGGGGTGTTGGATACCTTCATGCATGTGATTAAGCAGTTAAGGTGGATGGATGGGTGAGGGCTGACGAACTCATCCAGAAGTGTGGTCCCCAAAGAAACACCAGATCCCCTAGAAGCCAGCCAGACATGCAGAACCTCTAGCTCACGCCTGATCACACTGAATCAAAATCCACATAGTAAGCAGCTCCTCCAATGATTCCCATACGCCGGGAAGTCTAAGGAACACGGGTGATGGAGAAAAGCATGCACACTGGGAAAGAAGAGCAAATGCCATCAGGGCGGTCAAATGGGAGAAGAACTCCCGAAAGAGATAATACCAGCCAGGAGAGTATGTGGGGCAGAGAGTGGCACTGCTTGGGAGAGAATAAGTGGGTACGATCGGGACAGCACAAGTGAGAACGGAGTGAGTCGAGAGAGTGCCGGTGGGTCTAGAGAGAAGACAAGGAGCGGAGAATCAGAGGCTGGGACAAGCTCCAGATACCCTCATCACAGGTCTTGACTGTCAAGCTGGAAGTCTGGAACTGATTTAAAGTAATGAAAAGCACTCGTGAGTTTAAGAGAGAAATTGGGGCTGCTTAATAAACACGGCCCTGTTTTTCCGCAGAGCGAAAAGTATTGTCTGTGATCTACTGCCTCTAAGTTTGTATTCTGGGAGCTGAACCCCAAGGGGTCGGCATTGAGAGGCGCAGATGCTAAAGCAGACACCAGCTTTAGTTACTCTTGTTGCTGTAACGAAAGACCCCAAAAACTGAGCAGAAAGAGGGAGTCTTTGGACTTGCAGTTCCAGGGAGATACAGGTCTTCACGGCGTGAAGACTTGGCAGCAGGCAGAGAAGGCCTGGTATCAGGAGCAGGAGGTTGCTGGTCACGTGCCATCCAGGATCACAACGCAGAAAGTGAACAGGAAGTGAGGTTGAGCTGTAAAATCCTCTAAGCCTTATCCTACTGATTCACTTCCTCCAGCAAGGCTCCACCCCCTAAAAGTCTAAAAGTTCTACAACCTTCCCCAAGAGCAGTGCCAGCTGACAACCACGTGTTTGAACACGTGTACCTACGGAAGACATTTCACAACCGAACCACCCCCACCATCCCCATCACGAGGATTCCACCCCATAAAGGGAGTGGTGTCATTCTCACAGGAGTAGGAAATGGCATGGCCTCTCTTCCCCTTCCATCTCTCTTGCTTCTTCCCATGCCCTTCCACCTTTGGCCATGAGCTGATGCAGAAAGAGGGTTTCCAGATGTTCCTTCTTAACCTCATGTGTCTCTGGAGCAATGAGTCAAATGCATCTGTGTACAGTATAAACTGTCGGTCTGACAGTCTTTTAGCCCTATGAAACACAGCAAGACAGGAAAATCAGGGAAAACTAGAAACAAGAAGATGCTTTGCAACAGTCTGCGTTGCTACTCATCCTCCCGCAAAGTGGCCATAAACAGAGATACGGAGATACATGGGCGGCGCTGCTGCCCAGCATTGTCTAGGAACAAGGGACAGAATGCTTTGGAAGAAGGCCTTGTGCCTTTGGTGGGAATATATATATATATCAAAGGACCTGGCGCAGCCCCTTGCAGGGCCAGTGCTTGCTGCTTCAGCCTCTATGAGTTCGTTAGAGCTTTTCTCAGTTGTTGTAGAGAGGTTCTCTCTTGTGCAGTATCTTGTCAGTTCTTCTGTGGCAACAAAAAAGTGTCCATTGAGGGAGCTCAGCTAGAAACTGTTTCCACAGGCTGGACTACAGTCTGTTTTGTTGTAGTTCCCACCCCCGGATCTAACCACAACCATCTGGAAGTGTCACATAAAATGGAGCTGGTTTCATTACAGAATTTAGCCAAACATTCGTCTCCTTTTCTCTTGTGGGATGAGCATCACTGCTTCCTTAAAGAAACCATCACAAGGAGTAGCTGGATGTCCATTCTCTCTCCTGGTGATGTCACAACAGCTCTCCTTCCCACCAGGGTCCCTCTGAAAGCTGTGTACTCAGAACTGCTTTGAGATGTCTCCATCTAGCTTCATCGGCTACTCCACTCCCGCACACTCCTGCACACGAAGCTACTACTCCACTACCGCATGCCCGCACATGCAGCTGCTACTCCACTACTGCATTTCCGCACACGCGGCAACTACTCCACTATTGCATGGCTGCACACGCAGGGTTAGATCGTAACCACGTCAACCACACCACAGCGCTGCCTTGAGCTTGCTGACCCCTAAAATGATCAGTCATTGCTGGCACCACTTCTATTAGAGATTTGGAAAATTCCCGAATTGTGTCTTCTTTTCTATTTCCCTGCTCTCTCTATGAATGTTTTCTTAGAAGCAGACTCAGACATAAGACACAGATACAACCACCACCTTTTAGAAGTCATTTCTCTGAGGTGGGTCTAGGAATGGAATCAGGTAAAGGCGGCAATGAGCTTGGGAGCTAAATGTATGCAGGTGCCGGCCAAAGTCAGCAAGGAGGATGAGTAATATTTCAATGAAATCTGTTTAAAACCAAAATTAGTAAAGACATGTCCACACTGCATAAAACTTTACGATTTTATATAAAGACAAGATCCAACAGTACCTTGCAGACGGTAAAAATATACAGTTATGTACAATTGGCTAGTTTGTTATGTTAATGTTTTTGTTTTGATTTTTAACAGAATAGTTAAAAATTGGGAAAAATAAATGAACTAGTGAACCAAAACTTGTGTTATTTCATGTTAAAATATCTATTCCATTTATTATAACTTCCCTGGTTTTAATAGAAGAAAACACATGGACAGTATTTTCCACTGAAAACAAGATAAGCCAAGAAGTTGACATTGAACATCTGCGGGCAGCTCTGAGCGGATACAGCGTTGCCCTGGGGAGGAAGGGCTGTCTAGATGCTTCATTCCAATCTGCACCTGATTATCCAACCTGTTTGAGATGGGAAGGACCTCTCTCCTTTCGGAACATCCTGGAGGCCCCACTGGCTAAATCTCATTACTATTTACTAAGTTTAAATGGCCTTGTCAGCTTCAGAACTCCAGAGAAGGTGCACAGCCCTTTACATGAAATGTGGAGTCTCTGCCCAACCACTCTGCAGTGGTTTGCAAGGTCCTCTTCATTACCTGACTAGGGATTAAAATATATTGCTGAATCTGGGACCTCAGCAGCATTCTAGGAATATCCTCTGAGGACCACTTAAGCCACTAAGTTAAAGCAGCAAGTTAACTTAGAGTAGGCTATTAACTTTGAGCAATTCAGTTTGTCATCTGAAGTAAGGTGGATTTTTTTTACCTACAACCTCGACATCCACCAAAGATTTCCTCCCTCACAAAAATCCAGGCATCAATCAAGAATTTGGGAGAGTAGCTTCTTAAACTATTTGCAATGGAGATGATCAATTAGTAAGGTGGACAGTGCTTGTGTGGACATCTAAATTAACCTCTGGCGTCTATACTCATTCACACACACACACCACACTACAATATGAATAACTATACATGTAATTACCAAACCTATAAACTTCCCATTCCTTCTAAGGTAAGAGTGAAGCGAGAACGACATCAGTTGTAAATCATCTATCATCTGCCATATCGAATTTCACCCAGGCGTTTTGTGATGACACGATTGTTTGCACACTGGAATGGCAGAACCGCCGTGGGTCTCACCTAGAGATCATCAGTGTTATCTGAAAAGCTGGTGGAACTTAGATCAAACATTGGGGGCTCAGTCCCAGCGTTTCTGACTCTGTCGATCACAGGTACACCCTGAGATTTTGCATTTCAAACAGATTCCAAGGTGGAGAAGCTACTGTACGACTAGAAATTGCTTGTAAGGTTTAGACAAGAAGGAATGATGAGTATGGCTGCGCCTCTGCCATACCTAAATGGCCACTTTTAACCGATTAAACCAAAAATACACACATATACAAATATGAACACAGGCGCACATACATATACATTGATGCATGCACGCGTGAGTGCACACACGCACACATACAGGGCAGATTGTTGGCAACAGTATCTCTCTGCCCTCCACCTGCACTCAAATCTTTGGGGATCTTGTTAAGATGCCATGCTGAACCAGCAGGTGTGGAGAAAGCCCCTATCTTTCTCACAGGAAGCTGATGCCACTAGCGCACAGACCATTTCCCGAACAGCAAAAGACCACATTAAATCCCTTTGGCATCTTTCCTCATTGAGTTGCTTATAGCCAACTCACAGCAGGCAGGGTGAGAAATACGGTCCAAATCCAGAGATGGGTTTCTTACCCTTGAAACAGGATAGGTCACAAAATAAAGTTCTGCTGTAAGTGCCTATAGTACATTCCCTTTCCATAAGGAAGACACAAGGAGACATAGAGGACATGGGCCAGCATGGGATGTTCACAGTTGATAATACTGTAGCACATCTCCAAATGTCCAGAAGAGAGAAGTCTTACTGCTTTCCCGCAAAGAAGTGATAGATGTCTCATTTCAAGTGAATCATATACTGGCTACCCTGATTGGACCATGACAAGAGAGATCTGTGAAGCACGACTTCGCATTGCTTTCCAAAAATGTTCGCCATTATGATGTGCCAATCAATTGTGTGTGTGTGCTGTAGGCCCCTGAGTGTGCAGGTGTGCCACAGGAAGTCAGAGGACATCAGCAAGTGTCTTCCTCTGTCTGTGCCTGGCTGCCTCTAAACAGAGTCTCTTGAACCAGAAGCTCTCCATTTTGTCTACCTAGCAAGCTCCAGAGATCCAACTGTCTCTTCCTCCCTCCCCCAGACGCTGCAGTTTCAAGCATACACAGCCATGCCCAGCAATTTTAAGTGGGTGCTGGGGATCTGAACCCAACTCCTAGGGCTTACATATCAACTGCCCAGACCCCTGAGCCATCTCCCCACTGCTTAGTAATTCTAAAAAACAAAACATTAAAATGAAAAAATAAAACATGACTTTAATATCTCAAAACTTTTACCTTAATTCCATAGATAAGAAAATACAAAATTGTGACACCTGCAGTTTCTTTTCCAAAATGCTTTTTAAAACCTCTTGTTTTATTCATATAATATAGTTTGATCATATTCTTTCCCTCCTCCAGAACTCCTCCCAGATCTCCCCCAACTCCCTAACCACCCAATTTCATGTTCTTTCTCTATCAAAAAATAAATAAAGCAAAAATACCCAAAAGAAAAAACATATCAAAACAAACTAAAAAGGCATGCATGCACACACACACACACACAGAGAGAGTCCATTTGGTATTGGCTAACAATTCCTGAGCATGGGGCTTGCCCTGGAGTTGATAAACTCAGTGTCAACCCATTGGAGAAAACTAATTTTTCCCTTCCCTCAAGGACCAATTACAAACAGCTTCTCAGTTAGGAGTAGGACTCCATGTCTGTTTTCCTTTTCACTGTGGGGATTTTGTCCGGTTTGAACCTGGGCAGGTCTTGTGGGTGCTGTCACGGTCTCTGTGAGTCCCTGTGTGTGTCAGTCCTATTGTGTCTTGAAGATGCTGTTTCCTTAGAGTTATTCACCGTCTTCGACTCTGTAGATATTTCTATTTCCTCTTCCATATCGATCCCTGAGTCTAGATGGCAAGGATTGGATGAGGACATCCCATTTAGGGCTAAGCGCTCCAAAGCCCCTCACTCTCTGCACGTTGTCCCGTGGTGGTGGGGGGGGGGTCTCTGTGCTAGTTCCCGTTGACTGCAAGAAGTTTCTCTGACTGGGTTATAGCTGCAGTTTCTTAAATAGACCTTGTTGTGGGATCTTTGTACACCGGGTGAAGATGTATTTGCTGTGGTTGGTGTAATACAAAGGTGAATGGCCACTCTCTAGGCAAGAGGTATCGGCGGGACTTCCAAGCAGAGAGAAAGGAAGAAGGGTAGAATATAAACGCACAGGAGATGCCAATGAGACATGGAGGGAGTCGGACACACAGAAGAAAGAAAAGTAAACAGCCACATGATAAAGCATAGATTAATAAAGGCAGGTTAAATTACGCTATAAAAGCTAGCAGGACAGGTCTAAGCTAAGGCTGAGTTTTCATAATTATTAATGAGTTTCCGTGTCTTTTTTTGTGAGCTGACGGCCCAAAGGAAAGTCCAGCTGCAAGACCTCTTCTTCTGAATCTCTCTTTTCTTTGTCTTAGTTTTTCCTGGTTCTCTGTAACTCCCCATCCGTCCTATCTCAGCTCACTTCCTCCAGCCTCTTGCTCTTCGGACTCATTCCAGTAACGAGTGTTCTTCTTTGCTCCTTAATGACTGATGGAAAGCAACTTGTTCGGGTGCCGAGGATGAGGACCTCTGGTGTGTGCAGAGAAGCCTGGGAACGGCTTCCACTTTTCAGGTTCCCAATCAGACCCGGGTTATGAGACTTAATCCATAGCTGTGTTTTAGGCGGACAGCTTCCTGAAACTGACTCTTGGTGACTGAGGTAGTAAACACCTTCCATCAGACACTATTAATAATTGCAGATGGGGAACCAATTAGGCAGATCTCGGTAAAACGTGAGAGCTAGGAGACACGAAAAATATATACGTATTAGCCTGGGTTTTCTAGATAAATTGAAGTTCAGACGTGAGACTTCTGTGGACAAAGGAAGCATTACTTATCCAGCATCCTAGCGGGCTTAATGAATATAGATGGAGCTCCTGGAATCCGAGACGCGGCGAACAGAAATTGCCCTCTGAGACAGAGGCTGAACAGGGCTGTAGCGTACATTTCTCACCAGCACACAATCAGTATTCATTGATGCTACCCAGAGGCCCCACTGCATCCTTGTTTTCTCCAAATGAAGCCACATTTTCAGTGCTTATCATTTAAGTCATCTCTAGTACATGCCCACATTCCTGTATCATTCCTTGAATCCCACAGCAAAACGGTAGGGAGTTGTGGTGGAATAAACCGTGTTACTCCTGGTGTGGAGGAGTAACACAGCCCTGTTCAGCTGACTTCTTCTTAAGAAAGTAGAAAATTTTAACCCAAGCTTCATGTCTGATTTGAGCCAAATACCAACAGCAAGCTCCAGTGGCCACCATACAAAAACATGGTGGCTGGGAAAGTCGTCCTACCCAGACCCACAGACTCCTCCTCCTAAACAGAAGCAAACATGAAGCTCTCCACTGTCCACACTCGATGCTGACGTCACTGAAGTCTGTTGGCCTTTAACTCCTTCCTGAGCTCAAATTCCAGCAGCCATCGGGAGTGACACAGAGAGAGTAGTGTTAGCAAGTGAGGCTACCTCCCCAAGGCTGCACTGCTCACTGAAATAAGACCTAGAAAGCTTGACCGGGAGGTGGTGGTGCACGCCTTTAATCCCAGCACTCGGGAGGCAGAGGCAGGCGGATCTCTGTGAGTTCGAGGCCAGCCTGGTCTACAGAGCTAGTTCCAGGACAGGCCCCAAAGCCACAGAGAAACCCTGTCTCGAAAAAAATCAAAAAAAAAAAAAAAACCTAGAAAGCTTGAAGGGAAGCCTGTGCTCCCCCCCACACACACACCCACTACCCCACCCCCACAACTCCATTTCCACTACCCACCCCACCTGACCCCCCACCTCCCCCACCATCCCACCCACAACAAGCCGTAGTCCCTCTGGGGCAATCTTTCTCTGTGATCAACTTTAAGGGAAAGCAATAGTATCCTTCTGGAATATAATGAAACATAGATTTAGTAACATATTTAAGTAAATGAAACCTTAGTAGGCTCCCGAGAGACATAAACAGAAAAAAAAAAGTATGGTTTCTTGTTTCTTTCTTTTTTCTTTCTTTCTTTTTTTACCAGAACCATGGTTGAGATGGATATGAAAATCCCCATCGAATTTGAAATATTTTTTTTTGCATGTAGGATTTCATAGAAACATTCCGACAGTTATTAGGACTGTATCAAGATCGTGGACTAGCCCAATAAAATAAATTTCAAGAAAAATAAGAAAAGCCCCAGTCCCTGGTAGATTTCATGGCTAGGCTCGTGCAAAGGTGGTCGCAGCTGCGGGATGCGAAAGCCAAAAGGAGAGTTAAAGCAGGAAGCTGGCTGGTCCCACAGGTCTGCCTCTGCCTGTGTCATGGCCTGTCACACAGGAACTGCAGCAGCCAACGTGACAGCCGTGTATGTGAAGTTAATTGTGGTATTCTGGCATGATTCTGTATTTAAAAACTAAAATGTCATGTTTTAGCGGAAGCCCTTCCATAGTAAGCATGTAAGCAAGAGAGGCGGCAACTGGGCTAAAGTCAAGAAAGGATGCCGGGTAATATTCAGTGATGGCATGAAGCGCTGAAGTTAGCATCTGCGGGTGCAAGCTGGGACATCGTCTTTAACAAGGACTGGCAGGACCACCTGGAAGCAAGATACCAAGAAGAGCCAGTGGGGAAGACGGATCAGTCGGGACAATGTTTGCCCTGCAACCTTGAGAACCTGAACAAGGATGCCACAGCACTCACTTCAAAAAGCCAGGGAAGACAGTGTGTGCTTGTAGTTCCTTCACCAGGAGGATGGAGAGACAGGATCCTTGGAGCCTGCTAGCCCAATAGCCTAGACGACTTGACAACTTTCGGACCAATAAGAGGTTTTGCCTTGAAATCTTAGATGGCACCTGAAGAACAACACCCAAGGTTGTCCTGTGACCTCTGCACATATATGTGCACATGAACACACACACACACATGCTCCGCACACACACACATGCTCCATATCATACACACACGCACAAAAATGACAGAGATAGTCAGAGTAAGAGCAAACAGAAGGCAAGAGACCATCAGACGCAAACGCCCCTTTCTCCTTCCCTTTATTCAGCAGGGCCACCTGATTCTTACAAATCCATCCCTGGGGAAGAACCATTTGTTTGTCATTAATCTTGGCTTATATTTTATACCCCGGTGTGGTGGTAACCCTAGGCTTAATTTGCTCGGGGATACCTGTCAGTGCACCATCCTTGATTTAACACTGTGGTTTAAGTGCAATTTGTATATCAGAAAATCCATTCATTTTCCAGAGCAGTACACGCACACTTCACTCCAGTTTGAGAGTACATTCACCATCTCAAACGATTTTCTATGGTATTTATGAACTCTGCTCCTACCCAGGCAAGCCCTAATGTTCCTTCTGGAAGTATATATATTTATCAGAAATCTGGACATTTCCTACAAATGGAATCAAGCTGGGAAAACAGTAAGCTACCAAACCTTTATTATACCTGGTTAGAAAAAAAAATAATATGTTTATGAAAGACTCCTCCCCTCCCTCCTCCTAGAGACATAATGGAAGTGATCAAAAAAAGAAGAAAATATTTAAATCTTTGATCCTTTTAATTGTATCCAATCTGAAGTTCCAACCGTTTTCTAGATATGAGCCAACCATTTCCGTTTCACTTACAAAGTAAACAGTTACTTTTTGTTGCTGGCTTGAAATGCTACCTTTACTGGCCGCTCAATCCCAATATGTTTCTGCCATTATTGATGGATGCTGTTCTAGCATTTTCTGTTCATTTGTAGAGTGGCAATCTGTTCGTGTGACATTGCCATACTCTTCATGGGGATGAAAGAGAAGACTTAGCGATTAAAAGCCTGAACTGAAGAAGATCAGAGGTCTATATTTGGCTCCCAACCATCTGTAACTCCAGCTCTAGGGGGATCGGAGACCTCTGGCTTAGAAAGCTCCTTCACACTCAAGTGTATACACACACACACACACACAATTAAAAATAATAAAAATAAACCTTAAAATTTACATTAAGTGATTTTCCTCTTTTCCTCACAGCTTGTTCTTCTTTTTTAAGATCTGGGTTTGTTATTGTTGTTGTTTAGCTACTTTTCCTAGTGAACTGTATCTTTGAAAAGGAATAATTTATAATTTGACCTCTCAATACAGAAACCATTAAAGCCAGGATACACCAGTCTACATGAAAGGGAAATGTGTCCAGGAGGAAGTTCAAGTCCCACCTGGGAGACAGAACAGTTCAAAGCCAGTCTGAATAATTTAGTGAGAGTCTGCCTCAAAATAGACTATATGTTTAGAAAAGAATGCCTTGGGGTACAGTTCAGTGGTAGAGCACTCTTCTACCTTTCGAGAGCTCTAGGTTTGATCCTCAGTACCCCCAGAAAAGGAATGAAAAGTGAAAAGAAAGAAAAGCTATATTATTTCCTGAATTGCAAACTAAAACAACCCGAATCAGAATCCATAAACAGGATCAAAAACAACAGAAGAAAATATATACAACCCATAATAAGACTTTAGAAGGTACTAGAAGTTTTAGAAAAACAGAAAATACATAAAAGCGTATAGGTTCATAATTTATACACTTCAGTGGGAGACTATAAAACA
Organism: Neodon shergylaensis; assembly: GCA_025134845.1. NCBI lineage: Eukaryota > Metazoa > Chordata > Mammalia > Rodentia > Cricetidae > Neodon > Neodon shergylaensis. The sequence continues at coordinate 6,928,533 of JABTXL010000003.1, read as the reverse complement.
GCCTCGCAGGCTCCATCTCCCCCGTCCTCTCTGGGTGCTTGTGCTAACAGTGCTGCTGCAGGAGACTCAATATGCTTTGAGAGACCAGCTTCTTTCCCCAATGAAAGCCGAGGTTGAAGGATGACGCTGCTGAGTAGAGAGGAGGGGAAACTTCAGCTCTGTGCTCCGGGATCTCTTAGAAGCTACTGCCCATAAAGATCCCGACAGAAACACAAGGGATGTAACGTGTGGGTAACACCTCTGGTTAGGAAACGGAGGTTGCAGGCTGGCATTAGGCGCCTTATGGATGGAGACAAAGACAGGGACTGGTCACCTGCTGTGGCTTCCAGGAGAAGCATGGCTCATCGTTGGAACACACAGTCCCTGCCATCTAATCGCCTTTCAAGTCTGGGTGCAAGATTACACACCCACACGGTAATCCCCTGTTGGTGTTTCTTATGATTCACACAGCACGTCACACCCCCAGAAGGACTCGGTTAAGCTTGTGCAGTGATCTCCACTTAACACACGAGCTAAATGATGCACTGACATCATTTTAAGGTTTTTTTTGTCCAAAATCTCAGAGTTATTAAGTGACAGGATAGGGTGTCAGAGTCACATTTACTTGTCTCCATAGCCTGGACACATTTGGTGACATAAAAGAGCTTCATAGCCTCCCATGTATTTGATGCATTCCTTTAGAAAAAGGAGGACAATCATATAGTTAACCAATTTTCAACTCACAAGGGAACCAAGTTCTCACTCTGGAGAAACCTTCCCCATGAACTCAAATGATTTGTTCCTGTGTATAGGATAAAGCAAGATACTTAATTTAAACAGCAAAGTACACAGAACTTGAGTTTATCATGCATTGCATAGCCAAGCCAGACTTAAAGAGCTGGAAGAAAGCAATGACTTTGGATGGCAAAACAAAAGAAGAAAGAATTTGAGAGTTCTCTTGTAGCCAGTGAACTTGCCTTGGGAAAGTCAGGCAACCACCTGAAAGTCATCAAGTTTGGCTGGCTCTCAGAGTCAACTTCATTCTCCCAGTTGCAAGAGAAAGGTAACTGGTTTGAAAAGAACAGCTCTGAGCCTCGTGTAAATTTAAAACAAAAAGTTATCTTTCTCCTTTCTCATCTCAAAAGGTTGACTGGTTAAAATGAATGCATATGCTTTTCCATATATTTAATAGCCTAATAGGTGAGTTCTTCCCAGGAAGAAGAAAAAGTTCTTGGACTGGTTTGTTCTTGTGACTAGTTTTTCATGTACAAAACACAAAGGGATTTGAGAACAAGATCACAGCTGACTTAAAAAAGAATGAACAAATCCTCTTGCAGCTTGGTGCCAACCATTTTTTGTTTGTTTTGTTTTTTCAGAACAAAATGAATAAAATCTCTCAAAAAGAAGGCAACAAAATTTTCCCTAAGACTCAAGGATTTAACGTTACATTTTTGAAAGGGACAGAAAACAGAAGAGCCAAAGGACATAGCCAAAGCGAATCGTCTCTGCTTTGTGGGGCCTGAAAATTCTCTTGGCTTCCAGAGGCTCCGACTTCGAGCCTTTAGCCCCCTGTGCCTATGTCTCTCACAGCCAACCTGCAGCTGTCGCAGACATTAAAGAATAAACACTGATTTATAATGATATATTGTCTGTCAACGGACAGAAGCGAAAGTCAGAACTCTGGAGAACAGCTGGACAAAGTCAAGGATCTGACATGCTCCCTATCCTACATCGGTCACCAAGTTATACACCAGTCCAGCCATAGCTGCTTCTCTCTCGAGGGTGTGTTTTCCATCACCTTGTCTGTCTGTGCAGTCATCTGGCATGAGTTGTCCTCACCCTTGGACACTTCGCCCATTGTGAAACAAATGTCTGAGAATTCATGAGAAGAAACTCCATGCCACACTAGGGCAGAGCGACGTCTATAGTCTCAGACTGAAATTAACCATAACCAGACGACATGCATGCCGCGAGTCAAATTACTCATATTACAGAGGAAACACAACAGCAATTCCGTGGCTGGAAAAGATTGCCTGGATTGCGCCTGTGGCAAAACCATTAACAAGCATAGAAACAAAACACACACACAAAAAAAATACAAATGTGTTTTATGTCTCTTGGGTGGTTCAGCCTTCGGTGGGTCACATCAGAATGGGTAAGTCTCCAAGAAACTGAAAAGGATCTTCCTTGAGGGTCTCTCTGAGGCCGGGCACATGGAGCTTTATTGTAGAGAGTTTGCTTAGCATGGGCAAAGCCCTAGGTTCAAGTCCCATCACCTCAGAAGACCAAAACAAAGGAATAAACTAAACAAGTTCTCTTCAGAGCCAAGAGATGAAACATACAGACAGGTTTAAACATGAACATGAACATCCTCCATCTTGTCAGAGGCAAAGTATCAAATAACTCCCTGACAATGTACAGTTTATTCATTTATTATGATGCACTGTGACATTACTTTGCACAATCAAATTAATTAATCTTCATGTAACAGACACTTCCATTTAGGAACTTAGGTCCACGCTATCAAAATTTTCATGCCATTAGTACATAAATTCCAACATTTTATATTTTCAGAACTGTTTCTTCCTGGTTTCTTCCTGATTTGTTTTTCTTGTAAGGTCAGTGCAGATGCTGCAACATCACACTCAGGGATGTATTTATGCACTTTGGCTTTATAAGCCAGGGGTAGTAGCACAGACCTCTACTCCCTGCATGCAGGAGACTGAAGCAGGAAGGTTGAGTTTGAGGATAGCCCAGACTACATGGCTAGACCCTGTCTCCAAAGAACCAGACCATCTTCAGAGACCATGATCAACACAAATACAGGTATATATTATAATTCTGGAACTAGTGACTAGGTTGTCATTCTAAACCTCTCTTCATACTCCATCAAGTGGTGAAGAAAGTAAAAAATAGAATCTCAGGATATACACAAGGCTAAAGCCAAACCTAAACTAGTCCAAGCCTATCAAGGCCTGAAACTCAAGAGACTTGGCCAATATCCTAAAGCCCAACAGAACATTCAACCCTCGATGATTACGAACCTCTGAGTAATTCAAAAGTAATGACTGACAGTAAATAAATCCAAAAATAATATCTGAGAGTAAATAAATCACCATTACAATTAAGCAGCAAAAGAACAGAAACAAATAACCAAACTCAGACAACAGAATACCTTCGTAATGAGCCCAATATTAAAATAATCAGCCACAGATATTGAGAAATTTGTAATTAATATGATTAAGGCAACAAGAAACCAATGTTGAATTTTACCTAATAAGCATATATGTACATTTGTGTATGCATACATATATACATGTATGTATATATATATAAAGGAAATTTCAGACATGAGAAAATATTTAATGGAATTCAATTCATTTCAAGATGAATTTCACAACAGAATATTGATTTAAAAGACAAGTCCATGGTGAAGGGACTCAAGGGGGCCTCGCCCCTTAGCCACCAACCCCCTGCAGAACTGAACTGTTCCTTACTGATGAATTCAAGGAACAAAGTGAGCCTGGCCTTTAGCTGTGTACGCACTGAAGGTACCAGGATGCTTCAGTATACACTCTCGATCCAAAGGTCACACAAAGAGTTAAAGGTCTGGTTAGAACACTGAGTCGCAAAACAAAGCTGAAAGTCATGAACCTGGGAAAGGAAAGACTAGGGAAAGGGGAGAATTTGGCTAGGAGTGGAAAAGAAGTAAGAGATGAGAGAAAGAGTTGTCAGAATACGTTATATAAATGTATGAAATGCTCAAATAAAATTAATCAAAAATAAATTAATCAGATTGAATTTTGAAGTACACAGGGAGTCCTAATGTACATATGATTAGGGAGGCAGGAAGATAGAAGATGACAGTGCAGTATTTGAATACAAAACAACTAAGAAATTTCCAAAGTATAAATAAAATATCAAGCTACAAGTTTTTAAAAAGCAATGCCAAAAAACTAACCAGATTTAATTCAAATACAAAAGTAAACCATAAACTCTGTAGCAAACCACTTCAAACCAAAAATAAAGAGAATAAATAACCAGAATTTTAAAATTGTGATATGTTTTAATCAAAATACACAGATAACTATCAAATTAAATAATAAAGCTTTAAAATTATTGATATGTTAAATAACAAGAACAATAGAGTGATCTTTTTGAATATTTAATAATCCTACTTTATTTCTAATAACCTCTATGGCTATCAGGTCCAAAGGATACTCTAGTTTGCACTCCAAAAGTCAGTCCATAGACCCAGAATCCAGCTCAAGCTGGACTATAGGAGGATTTCTGGTGGTTAAATAAAGTCAGCATCCCTCAGGAACTCAGAAAAACATCTTCCAAAAGGTGTCATTTCCCTTACCTCTGACAAGTGATATGTGACCACCTGGGCTGCCTATTAGCATATCGAAGGCAATGCTCCAGCTCCCTGTTACACACCGCAAAGTCCAAACAACATCCTAGCCCTTCCCACCTCCTCCTCTACCCTGACCTCCTTCCCTTCTGGCCCACAGTCAGGAACCATCTTAAATGTTAGTTATTAAGTATCTATTCAAATAAGCTTTGATGGGTGTGAGTGCAAATGCATTCTTATCAGCCAGTGCAATAAAATATGACCCAAACAAACATTATAATCGTTAGGATTACAGTTTGCTTTCTTTATTTAAGGGTTGTTAACTCTGTGTTTAGAGAGGGTGGTGGGGAAGGAGGGAGGAAGAAAGGAAGCCTGGAGGGTAAACACAACTAATCAGATAGTATAACACTTTTTTGTGACAATTGAAGATTGTGAGATTTGTGAAAATTGACCACAATATTGATACAAAATAACTAAAGCCTAAGTAAATAAGATAAATTTCACAGAAATCAAAAAACGTAAGAACCTGATATTAATACTTGGTATAAAGCATAGTGATTAAAACATAATGTGCACAAACAGAAAAACAAGAAACCATAGATAGTACTTAAAATAGTGTGATTTAAGCTAGGTAGATGACTCAGTGGCTAAGGATACATAGTGCTTTTGTAGCGGGCCCAAGTCAGGATCCCATCACCCACATTGGACTACTCAAAACTCCTGTAACTCCAGCTTCAAGAAATCTGACACTCTCCTCTGGCTATTTTTTTAATATATGATGTGAGAATTTTTCTGCATGTCCTCAATTCTATCCCATTGATTGATGAGTTTGTCTTAATGGCAGTACCATGCTGTTTTTTATAAGGAATGTCCACAAAGATCTGAATAGCGAGGAGATGTTGAGAAAGTGGGGGATTTCAAAGGGAAGAATACAGAATGTAATGATGCAAAGAGAGAAAGAGAATCATAGAGCAGAAAGGGTTAAATAAGGGAGGGGTGGAAGGCCAGGGTAGATGGAAGGAAGATAAGTAGCACTAAAGACCTCCTTTAAAAGTCATATCAGAAACTACTGCTGCTGAGATTCCTAAACTACAAACACACACACACACACACACACACACACACGCACACACGTATTAAAGGATCTTAAATGGACTTATCCTGTTCCCATGATTTCCTTTTCAATATATTTGAAAAGCTATGGATACCTGCAATATTCTTGCATCCTGCCATTTTGCTGAAAGAGGTTATCAGCTATAAGAGGTCTTTTACTCTTCTTTTTTTTTCTTTAAGGCTTCTTATATACAGAAAAAAGAATACTTTGACTCTTTTGTTTTCCTATTGGCACCCTTTTTATTTCCTTCTCTAGTTATAGACAATGGTTCAACCCCATCAGAGAAGCCTTCCTATCTCTCACACTTAAGACAGAGACCCACAGCTGGTCAGAGTCCTGAGACTAAGTGAGTACAAAGTGCTCCATCCTAAGCAGGACATTTATATCATACCTTCAAGTCCGCAGGGCTCATGGGATTGTAAGAGCCAGAGGTGGTGGATGAGTCCAGGCACAGCAGGGCAGCCCACAGCACATTTTGACAGCATGCACAAGACATCTCCAAGCTTAAGCCAGAGGAGACCCCAACAGGGACTGGGCAGAAATTCCACCCCTAGTTGTGAGGAGCTGTTTGTAATTGACAGCTGCCAGGAAAGGGAAAGCCAATTTTCCTTAAGGGTATAGTCCCTGGTAGGCCTACTCCAGTGCAGAGCTATACAACAACTTCAAAGATGTCACACCAATACTACCCTAATTATTGCATAAAACAGAAAGGGGGAAGAAAGGTATCCACATTCTTCTTATAAAGCCAGCATTGCCCCGTCACCAAAGTCATGTCAAGTTACACATACAAAAGAAAATTACAGGCAAGCCTCTCTGATGATAAATTCTCAATACTCACAAATCAAATTCAAGATCATATTAAAAAATTTCATTCATCATGTTCAATTTGGCGTCATTCCAAGGATAGAAGGATGATTCGACATACATAAGTCAATAAGTGTAATTCATAACATAAATGGACTCAAAGCCAGAAATCACATGGTCACCTCAACAGCTGCAGAAAAAAGCCTTGGACAAAATGCAACATCCCTTCATAATCAAAGTCATAGAGAGGCTGTGGTTGTAGGGAGAATATCTCAACACAGGGAAAGCTGTGTATAACAAACCTATGGTCAGTAGCACAAGGCAAGGGTTTCTGTCCACTCTCTCCACTTCTACTCAAGTCTTAACTTGAGCATTAAAACAAGAACAGCAACTAAAAGGTATGTAAATAAATGGGAAAGCCACAGTATTCCCTCTTGTGATTCTGTCCATAAGCGACCTCAAAGACTCCCGGAAACTTTTCCTGCAGATAAGTACTTTCGGCAAAGTGGCAGGAACAAAATTAACATAGGAATCAGTGGCTTTCCTGCATGCCAATGGCAAATATACTGCAAAGAAATCAGAGCAGGAGTCCCATTCACAGGTCTCAAAATGCCATGATAAACTACCTGGGAATATGTCTAACCAGGAAAATAGGAGACATCTACAACGAAAACTACCAAGGAAAGAACTGATGGAGGCATTAAAAGATGGAAACACATCCCATGCTTATGTATTACAAAAATAAGTCTTGTGGAAGTGGCCATCCTACCAAAAGCAATCTGCTGACTCAATAAAATTTCAACCAAAATCCCCTATTCATTCTTCACAGACAAGGTACAAAAGACCAAGAAGAGAGATGGCCCTAATCAGAGAGAGAGAGAGAGAGAGAGAGAGAGAGGTGTCACCATAGCTGATTTCAAGTTGTTCTGCACAGCTCCTATACTGGCACAAAAACAATCACATAGATAAACAAAATAGACTAGAGAGAATAGACTAGAGGACTTAGGAATAAATAGGTCCAAAAAGATAAACATAAACAATTGGTAATGACTTTAGAAGTTTCTAGGGGACAAGAGAAATGGCTCAGTAGTTAAGAGCACTTGCTGCTCTTACTGAGGTCCCAGGTTCAGTACCCAGAGTCCACACAGCAGCTCACAATAGGCCATAACTCCAGTTCCAGGGGATCCTATACCTTTTTATGGTCTCTGTGGTACATAGACATAAATGCAGACAAGATATACACACATTTTTTTCAAGTTTCCAATACCCTTAGCTATCAGGAAACGGCAGATTAAAACTGCTTTAAGATTCTATCTCACACCAGTCAGAAATGGTCCAGATCAAAAGTACAGCTGACAGCATTCTGGTATGGGGAAAGATGGGCCCTTATACCCTGGTGAGGGTGGAAACTAGTGCAGCCTCTTTAGAAATCAGTCTGGTCGTCTCTCAAAAAGGCTAGAGGTAGAATAGCCTTATGACTCAGCTGGCCTATCTGGGCATGGACCCAAAGACTCCACATCCCAACGCAGAGGGACTTGCCCAGCATGTTAGCTGTTCTATTAACAACAGCTAAGAAACGGAATCGAGTTAGATGTTTATCAAAAGGTGGATGGATAAGAAAAATGTGACACATATACACAATGGAATTTTATCCCAGTGTTCAGAAAAATAAAATTATGAAAATTGCAGATAAATAAATGAAACTAGAAAAATATATACCGATTGAAAAGAACTCAGTTTTGGAAAGACAAATGCGGCACGCTCTCTCTCACATGAGGATCTTTGCTTCAAACTGTTTCTTTTGCACATTTAACTTGGAGCACACATGGCAGCCAGGAGACTAGAGAGAAACCATTGGTGGGAGCAGCCAGGGACATGGGTAAGAAGTCGATGGGTGGAATGCTAAGACAGGAAGACCTAAGGAGAGAAGGGCAAGGCAAGATGGGGGATTACAGGGTGGAAGAGAGGATTAACCAAAAAAGTGGCCGTATGAACTATAGAAATCTATTATCTTGCAACTCACAAACATAGTTGGAGGGGATGGTAGAACAGAATGATATAAAAGAGAAGAGATACTTGGAGTTAAAGGTTTAAGGGGGCGTAGGGGAGGGGGATGAGAAAGAATAGGGGATAGATGATGTATAAAAAGGCCTATAGAAACCCACTAGTTAGTAAGCTAACTAATCCCAGAGATTCCTACATAAGCTATTTCTGTTGTTTTTCGATTACCCATCATAACTGAATATCAAGACTGTATCGGTGAAGACACAACACACTGGTTGCGAGGCATAAAGGAGCCGACCTGGATTGACTGGGAAGCCTCACCATGGCTAGTCACCTTTCCCAGTGCTGAAATGCTCCAGACGGGCTCCTGGAGAGAAAAGACTTCCTTATCCTCAAAGCTAAAGTCCGGCAGACTGGAATACTGATCTACCAGGTCAGATGAACCCCCTGAGCAGCAGTGGCATTGCTATCGTTGGGTGACGCCCTGCTGTTAGACTGACTCTGAGACCTGTAGCCCGAGAGGGAATTCACACCTGGGACAGTAAAAAGCCCACGGCAGGGAAGCCAGAGAGGCCCTATTGGAGATCCTGCTATTGTTGCTTGGCTGGATGGCAGTGCTGTCAGACTGTCTTCTAAACACCTCATTCCGCCTGTACTCCTGGACTGTTCTCACCCTTGGTCAGAGCCTCCTTTTTCCAGTGGGCGGCAGTCAATGCAGAGATTCATAAATAGCCTACATGCTGAGAATACGTGATATGAGGATTCATCCCTAAATGTGTTCTGTGCCTGTCTGAGTGCCTGTGGTGTGTCTGTCTGTCTGTCTCTGTGTGTATGTGTGTGTATCATAATCAATTTCAGCTGTCTTTCCTCGATTCCGTTCATCTTGTTTTTCTGAGACAGAGTCTCTCACTGGCCTAGAACTAGTCAAGCAAACCAGGCTATGTGGACAGTGAGCCCCAGGAGTCCTCTTTTCTCTGCTTCTACACCAACATACCCAGCTTTTTTGATGGGCTCAAGAGTATGAAAATCAAGTCCTCCTGCCTATAAGGTAAGTTTTTCCCCCAGCCCTATCATAAAGGAGATAAATGCTAGGTTTACCTTCAACCAAGCACAGTCAACCCCAAGGACTCTCTCTCTCTCTCTCTCTCTCTCTCTCTCTCTCTCTCTCTCTCTCTCTCTCTCTCTCTCTCTCTTTCTCTCCTTCCTCCCTCTCTTTGTTTTCCTTTTTTAAGGCATGGAGTGTCTACTCCCTACTCCTTAGAAAGGAATGAAGGGGATTTGAAGCAATCTCTTTCATCCACATCATACAGATCAGGCAATGGTGAGGCGATTCAGGAAAAGATAAATCAGTCAATAGCCAATTTTAAGTAGCAATTCCCAAGTCTATTTCCGAACACAGAACAGTACCTAGCTGCAAGGGGAACGTAAGTAGAAAAGTCAAAAACACCATTTAAAAAATAAACACAGAGGGATTTGACCTGGGAAAGCAATTTGTTTCCGCTGTAGAAAAAGAAGTCATCTATCAGATCCAGTGATCGAGAGAGCGGCAGAGAGAGAGGAAGATGTCCCCGATAACACAGCACATACTGTTAACACTGAACAAACTAAAATGTGCAACTGGAGGGATGAAGGATAGCAGAGACAGGGCTGGTGCCCGGGACGTGCACAAGTGTGTGTGCTGTGTGTGTGTGTGTGTGTCTCACACACTCCTGCCATTGAGTATGATCGTCTCTCAAGAAGTGCTCAGTTTACCTCAGTTAAACCCTCAGAGTCGTCTGTCCACCCACTGAAATGTAGCACGTTGTGCTTCTGTGTGACCGCCCTGACCTCTCTGGCTCTAAGTCCCATAAACCACAACAAATCAGCCTTAAGCTTCCAATGCTGTGAGACTTTAACCTTTGCAAGGAGCAACCTACAAAACTGCAGCAAAAGCGCCATCTTGGATCCTTCTGGCTGCTGCATAAAGGGTTGGCATAACCCCAGAAACTCCATGAGCAAAAATACCTGTGAAGTCGAATTGCACTAACGAGGGAAGGAGACCATCGAGAGGACCTGAGAGGAGGAACAAAGGGGAGTCCAAAGCTTCTGGATGCGGCGTAGTGGGTCCTAAGCACATCCTGGGAGCCTGTCAATTGTCTATCATTAGCATGATTCTTGCTTTAACTATACTTTCCTTTCTCGGATACATAATCAGTTCTATCATTGTGGCTAAAAGAGAATCAAAACCTCATTAAAATCTAGCTATTAGCAACAAAATGACAGAGATGGGGGGTGAGTTTATTAAAACAAAAACAAACAAAAAACCTACTAATATAGTATGACTTTATTCTTGGCTTTTGTGGCCATCTTTGAACATATCAAGACATAACTATTGAAGGAAGCATGTTGAGTCGTGATAACTATATTGACCTCTTAGAAAGTGGAAACACGCCAGAGATGAAGGCTCTGGAGCCTGAAGATGGTCAGGAACTTAATTCTGAGAAGGTAGATGCTGTATCTTTACTGTGAATTAGCAATGCCTTTGCTGTTTGACTGTAGTAGGTGCTGTTCTTGGAGTAATGTATCTAATATTTATGTCCTTGCTTTAACATTGACTGACTCTGTGTCCATATGAAAACCAGTTAACCTCCCTGCACCTAGAATAATTCAACCTGGAATAACGATTCGGAGCACACAAAGTTGTTGTGAATATTCAATGAGGATTTATGCCAAAATGCTTGGGTAACCATAAATCAGCATAGAAAATTAAAACGATACTATTATTTTGCATAAATTAATTTTATTATGCTGCATAAATAATAGTATGCAAAGAAGGCCAACGTACTGCCTTCATTTTAAATGTCAAGGTCAGTGGCTTGCTTTATTGTTGATGTGGAGCACATTTTTAATGCCCTGGGTAGTTCTGTCGATTTCACCTTAGCGTCAACTCTAGCTCAATGACATTGGGAAGGCCACTGAAATTTCTTCATCCTTCAGATAAAAAATGTGGGAGTTGGACCAGGTAATCTCTAAAATCCTTTTCAGTCTGACTTTGTAGGAGTCTCTCATCCCATAAATCATATTTATAACAAAATGTCATTTCTCCATTTTCTTGGCTTTTTCTTCCAGATCTGCCCTGAGAGTACCTTAAGCTTGGAGTTTTGTCAAGCCAGAGGAAGAGAAAGGAAGCGTTCTGGAAGACGAAAGCAGCCTGGCAAGAGAAGCACTGACTCACTCCTGTTGCCACTCTGGGGCAGCTGAACTAACCCTGTCCATTTGTTCGGAATTTCAGGAAGCCAAACATTTTAGGAGACAAGTAGGTAGCAAAGAGTTGGAAGGGTTGTTCAAAAGGGGGATCTGTTGAAAAAGAAAAGAGAGATGGTGTGTCGGTGGATACACAGGTCAGGTGGGACAGGCGAAGCTGTGGCCGTATAGGGTAATTTGGATAGTTTCAACTGAACATACAAGCAAGAATATCAGGATGGGGTCTGTGTGTGTTTGTGTCTATGTCTGTATGTGTATGTCTGTATATCTGTGTGTGTGTGACATCAAGATGGGGTGTGTGTGTTTGTGTCTGTGTGTATGTCTAGGTGTGTGTGTGTCTGTCTATGTCTGTGTGTCTGTGTGTCTGTGTCTTGTGTATGACTGTGTCTGCATGTGTACATGTATGCATGTATAGATGTGTGTGTGTGTGTGTTCATGAAGGGGTGCTGTATGTACAGTTGGTTGTGTCAGTGTTGAATATCTTCTGCAGCAGTTCTTCACCTTTTTTTTCTTTTCTGGGAGACAGAGTTTCTCACTGAAGCCAAAATTCACGAATTGGGAAAGGTGGACTAGCCAGAAAGCCCCAAGGATTTTCCTGTCTCCACTTCTCCAACTTCTCATTAAATCCTGGCTTGGCTCTCATCAGTATGGTCATTCCTTTACCTTTGTCATCAGTTTAAAGACTTTACACCCATAAATTTAAAAAAAAATCAGATTTTATTTTTAAAATATTAGTACTATATTATGCAATGCCTATTGATTAAACATTTGAAGAAAACTGTATTTCTTTATGGCTTTATACCCAAGTGAATAATCTGATCTGTGAAAGTGTTTAAAGATGCACAAGCATCCCTATAGGGTACTATTAGACTGGAGAACTAGATGTTGTTGGAGACTGCGCATTCATATCCCAGCTGCCTAGACCTGAAATAATCACGCAGAAACTATACTGTCTCAAATACTGTTTGTCCAATAGCTTAAGTGTGTTTCTAGCTAGCTCTTACATCTTAAATTAACCTATTTCTATTATTTTATATTTTACCATGAGGTTCGTGGCCTACCAGCAAGGTTCAGGCTGGCGGCTAGAGTCTTTCTCCTCTGGTGGCTACATGGTGTCTCACTGACTCTGCCTACCTTCTCCCAGCATTCAGTTTAGTTTTCCCACCTAGCTCTACTCTACCCTGGCATAGACCAAAACATCTTCTTTATTCATTAACCAATAAAAGCAACACATACACAGAAGGACTTCCCACATCACCTAGATGCAAGGGTGAGTGCATTTAAATTGTCAAAGGGTAAAGTCTGTTCTGCCTACGTTTGTTGTGGTAACTGACATCCCTTTGATGGCATCCACTTCCCACATTCTCCCCAGCACTGTACAGTATTTTACACGATCCACCACTATGCAAAGCAATCAGCAGCCAAGCTTACTTCAAATTACAATTATTTGATTATATCAGAATTATACATTGTTGCTATTATTAGTTTGACCTTTGTGTTTTGTCTCTATGAATTGTGTGATCGTGATGCTTGCCCATTTTGTATTCAGTTGTGTCCTTATTAATTTAGACAGATATTTTATTCTAAATATTAACCACTTGTCTGTCTCTGTTGGTTGTAACAATAATCCAGCTATTTGCTTATGTTGTGTTCATGATATTTTTAATCATATAAACATTGTTAAGATCTCTCTCTGTGGTGTGTTGAGGGGCATACACAAATGTACTTATGGGGGTAATATATGTGAGGGCATGGATGCAGGTGTATGCTCATACATGTGGAGACCAGAGCTCAATCTCAGCTACAATTCTTGAGAAGCGATACCCCTTTGTGGGGGGGGAGAACCAGCTCTAGTCAAGGCGTATACTCAGCCAGCCTGGGTCACAGAAGGTAATTTCATTTCTGCACTTACCACCTACTGAGCCAGGTTAAAGAAAGTCCTGGATTAGCAAGGCCACACAGCCCACAGAGGGCTTTTATGCCGCAAGGTAAACATGTGCTTTTTCGGGTTATAGCATGTTCAGGATATCCTCCCAGTTGGGGAGACTTACTCTGAGGATTTGCCACTTCCTGGTGACTCAGGGGACCACACCAACGGACTTGGACTGACGCTGCCATCCTTGAGCACGGAAGACAGCACCACCCGGGGCAGCCGTGAAATGGAGCTAAGAACTGCATCCTGTTCGACTGCCTTTTACTAAGTGAGCAGGGCGACCTTAGAAGCAGTGTGAAAAAGCCACAGACTTTCTCCTGTGTGCCCAGCCCAGGCAAGCCAGTGGGGCAAAGAAGTGTCATGGCTTGGGTGACTATGTGTGCAAAAGGAAGACTGTAGAAATATTGTCTGTGATGACCTTGACTTTGTCCCTCATTCCATCCTCCTTGGTATTTTGTCCATCTGTTCAGAGTCTATACTGTCCAATATGAAAAGCACCAGCCACCTGTGAATTCTTACATTAAATGACCTAAAAATTAAACGTATTATTCCTTAGTCACGCTAGTCATGTTTTGAATCCTCAGCAGTCCCCCGTGGCCGTGGCTAGCACAGTGTCCAGCAGGGATGCACAACACTAAGACGATGCTTTGGTCTCTGTTCCACAGCCTGTCTTCAAAGAGCATGCAGCCAAGTGTGGGATAGCACACTAAGCAGGGACTCTGGTGGAGAGGACAGCACCAGGAGATCTTGACAGTGCTGCCAGCTAGAGTTCTGGGTGCACACACAGGGTGCAGCCCGGATGTCTGATTTGTCCGGAAGAGTACCAGACAGCTACTGTGAGCTCTGCAGAATTTTTGAGAAAAATGGTTTCCCAATATAAAATACAAATTCACAGACAGCTACTATGAGCCCTGTGGAACTTTTTTTTTAAAAAGGGGGGGAGGGTGTTCCCAATATAAAGTATGAATTCAGAAAGGGTAAAGGATAGACTGGGGAGAAAGATGAGAGAGAGAGAGAGAGAGAGAGAGAGAGAGAGAGAGAGAGAGAGGAGACAAGAGGAGGAGACAATCGCGTGTCTCTAGGCTTGCCAGGCTTACATTTGCTCTCCAGAACAAACTGATCCTGCTTTCATTAGTTCTGATCCCTGCTCCACCCCCAGGCAACCAATCAAAATTGGGTTTTACCCAAGAGAGCTCAAGGTAGAAGATACAAGATGTTTTCACTCTTAACATTTAAACTGAATCAAAATTCCCTCCTCTGCATATCGAATCGAAAATGCTGGACAGCATTTGCAAACTGTCATCCAGTCTGAGGTAGAAGGGAAAGGGCGGAACTCGGTGAAGACATTGAGAAAACCACCAGGTCAGTGTTGACATGTCACATGGAAGGGTCAGAGGAACATAAGGGAAAAGATACCAGTACCCCTGGGAAGAGGAGAGCAAAGACAGTCGAAAGGAAGCCAGATGAACACGAAATTGTTTAAAAGATATGTTTGTAACATGGTTCTAAAATTGGCTGGGATGGGGAAGTTTTTTCATCTGAATATTATTTATAGGATTGTTTTATGACTTAGATGGTCCCTCCCTGAACAGATGCTTTGCGAACAAAATTGTAGGGGAAAGCCAGAATTGACAACGAAATTTCCAAATAATAGTCTAGTCTGCCTAATTGGAAGAATAAATCAGGAATGGGATTGAAAGTTTAAAGAGCTCAAGTTGGGAAACAATGTTCCTCCCTAAAATGGTTGGACGAAGATAAAGTCTGTGGTGACTATTCTAACAGTAGAAACAGAAAACAAGTACAAAGAGACTCTTAAAAACCCCAAACTTTGTTTTAGTCATTGATTTAGGGGAGCTTTATACAAGGAATTTTTCAGTGGAAAAACAGAAGAATGGAAGTATATATATAAAAAGCCATTTTAGAACAAAAACGAATGGCAAAAGTCTCTAAGCATAAATAAAATTACAAAAAGATGTTACAAGACGAGTAACCATAATCCAAAATCTAACATCCATCGTGTCCTAAATCACATCATGACGTTACAGGATGTGACATGACGTCTCATCAGCATAGAATATTTGTGAACGTAGCTTTTAAATAAGACTGTGCCAACTGAGTTTTCATCCTAAACTTGGGATTTAGATAAGGTTCTTAAGAGAATTTACTATAGATTAATCGTTAGTAGGGGCTATGCAAAAACCTCTTAGATATGAAAGCAAACCTCACTAGTCGTGAGAGATGAGGAGCGCCCCAGCAATCCAGATAAGAGCACTAGAGCAGAAGAGATGCAGAAGGTCCAGGAGAAAGAACTCAGGAATGACAATCTGATCATACTCTGAGTGGTGATGGGAAAGAAAGGAAAGATGTGGGTGGGGCAACATGGAGCAGGTGATGAGTTCTCCCTGTGGCTACTGGGTTGCTGTAACTCAGATACTAAATATCTCCCAAAGGTCCATGTGTTAACAGTCTTGGCCCACACGGGACCCAGGTGTTGCTCCTAAAGATGGCAATAGTTGAGAAGTGGTAAAGTCTTTAAAGGTCTTTAAAGGTGTGACCTTATATGAGGTCTTTAGGTTACTAGAGATGTGTCCTTAAAGATGAGAATGGGGTCATGATCCCTTGCTCTTCTTCACTTCCTATCCCTGTGCACGAAGTGAGACCTATGTATCCTAGCTGCTCTCCTCCTTGCCTAGGATCATTCGGTGATGGAGACAATGGCCAATGGAATGGAAGCTTCAGACGATAAGCCAACATGCATCTCAATCAGAATCATAAGCAGGAAAGAAGATATCTTAACTGCAATGGAAATAGAAGACGTAACAGACTATGTGTGTAAAGAGAAGAGAACTGGGAGAAGAAAGAGAGCCACCTGGAAGTAGGAAGGAACTCGGGGAAAAGGGAATGGATGCAAACATTTGTGAAGATGCCTCGAGGAAACCTGTAAGTTTGTATCCTAACCTTAAAAATTAAAAACTGGGAGTATGTCTCAGTTGGCACGGTGCGTGTCCAACACGCATGAGGCCCCAGGTGTGATCCCCTGCTGTCCCCGGCAGCACCCCCCAGATCGTATGTGGTGACGGATGCTGTAATCCAGCACTTCTGAGGTAGAGAAATGAGGATGTACAAATTCAAGGACAGTCTTGGATACAATAAAGCCTGTCTCAAAATCAAGTGAAACAAAATTCAATGAAGTCAAACAATAAGTAATAGTTTATCTTTATAACTAAGCCATTTCTGGTGTTTTGATATATGAAAGATGAGTAGCCCTATAGGGAATAAATATGTTCTTTTTTATCCCCCCCCCACCAGGGAGTGGTCATTTTATTGGCAATGCTAGAAACTGAACCCAGATAATCAATACTCTTGAGGATGACAGTCGAGTATGGAAAGTAATAACACAGATAGCAATGAAAGTATAGATATAAGATGTTAACAGGTCCAGAGGAGGAGGACATCCTATCCTCAAAAGAATGTAGAAAAAGAATAGAAATTTTACATGTGCTGGCACTTATGCTGTTAAAATCTTCCAGTTTCTAGGAAGTGGCTCAGGGAAGTACCGAGGAGCACAACCAGGCACACACACACACACACATATAGTGTAGAGGCTATAGAGAAGAGAACAGCCATCTTGTGTTTGAACCACACCTGTGTCTCATGGCAAGACCCGTATAGATGAACGTAAAGCATGAGGAAACGGTGACTTTTCAAAGACCACTCAGAGAAGCACAGAATAATGTCAGAAGACATTTCACCAGGGTGTTCTCGAACACACCACACCTTTTCCTCTCAGCACGGCTCTCTTGTTTAGACTCTGATAACAACAAATAGGATGGACACCACGCACAAGATAAATGCCAGCACTAAGAACACTAAGTTTCTGAGAGCTAAGGAGTCACGGGGCTGGAAATGACCCGGACTCCGGACTTAAGGTACTCGAGGTAACAGCATCCTCTGGCAGCAACTGTCCTCCTGACGTTTTTGAGCCAGGCAGATCATGAGCCAAGTTCATCACAGAAGTGCTCATGAATCCATGGAAAGATTTCCTTTCAAGTCCTGCCTGAACGCTCGGCACTGTCATGAGAAAGGGCTTGTTGGAACATCTGCCTCTTTCTTCCTGATGAGCAGCTGCAGATGACAGAAACACAGAACCCAGAAGTCTCTGTCCCTCGGCCCCTCGGGTCAGTTCTGGTTGAAGCTGATTATACAGCTTTCTTATATAACAGGAGCCTGGGGGAGAGACAAATGGTTTTATTCCTCCAACTAGTTTCATCGAGGATTACTGAAAGCGCCATCTCATCCATCTTTACGCAATTTTGTGTTCATTATAGATTGGAAATGGGAAGTCATTTTTCATAAGGCTGATCGTTAACTAGCTAATGACGGAAGTGTTAGCATCGGGGCGTCCTGTGAAACTGGACATCCATTACCTGACCCTTCCAGCCCCGCTGCAATATGCATTTCCATTCATCATTGCAACCCCTCAGATAGCCTGGTTCCTGACGGCCCAAGGGGCCTCCCTGTGGGATCCTGGACTCCAAACAGGAAGTGGTCAAGGTGGCTACTTCATACTCTTTCAAAAGTAGCTTCAAGACTGCTCTTCCCTGAGAGGAGATGCCCTTGACTGGCTGACCTCCTAATATATCATCCAAACACTTTTCTAGTCAGAACCACTTCTGAGGGCAAAGGAAGGTTTTATTAATAATCACATCAATTCAGCAGAGATAAATCAAACCTAAATGAGAACAGCCAAGAAGTATGTCCATACTACCGCTTTCCACTGCAGCTTCAAAAGTATGCCAGCGGAGTGTGTGTGTGTGTGTGTGTGTGTGTAAAAGCACATCACTTATATTTCTAGAAGCTCTAGGTTTCTAGTAGCAGGCACTGAATTTGAGACCATGAGTTTGGGAGGGAGCAAGGGGGACATGGAAGGGGTTAGAGGAAACAGAGTGAAAATAATGTAATTATAATTAAAAGTAAACCTTTCTCACTGGGATAAGTACTTTGCATGACAATTGCAACATGTGCTATAAATGGACATATTTCACATCATATATGTAAGTGTATGCAATATTATTCATTCATATATATTCATAAGTAATATATCAGTTATTTGACAACAGAATCCTAGTTACCCTTTTTTGTTTTTTCCTTCGGGAATTTGAGTCAGTTGACCTGTAAAAAAGTCCTAGGTATTCAGAAAATGATGAAATTCTTTCCTGAACGTGGAAGCCATTTAAGTCTCGGAATCAGAGAAACGACCACTGCAAGCAAGCTTCACTTTAGCTCATTCCGATCACATGAAATTAGGCAATGACTGACTAAACAAACGAGATGGTGTACAGAACTTTGTTGGACACTCATCTGATGTTTTCCAAATGTGTTAAAGAACAAATTGTCAATAACAAATGTTGGAAATGATGGGAAAAAAATCACTCTGCTACTTATGTGTGGTGGGCAGCATTCAAGGACCTATCTACAAGCTTCCAGAGTTTTTTTTAATTATGGATTATTTTATTTACTTATTTTTATTGAGAATTTTCTATATGCATTCTATATGCACACAGAAATAAACGATGGAAATACATCCTTTCCACCATTTCCCCCCTCAAACTCTTCCTATGTCCCCCAATCCCTCTCGAAATCGTTACCTCTAATTACTATTTCTCACACACATACACACACAGCCCATTGAGTCCATTTAATGTTGCTCACGTGTGTATGTGTTTAAGGCTAACGACATGACATTGGCTAATATATCAAGAGACTCATGCTAATATATCATGGTAATATATCATGGATAATATATCAAGAGCCTGATGCTCGCTCTCTCCGCAGCTTTCGCTGCCTGCAACTCTGCATCTAGGGGTGCGTCCTCAAAAGACTTCCCCCACCGACATGAGCACATCAGCTGGCATTGCCCTTGTGCAAGTCTTGTTTAAACAATCCTATTCCTGAGATTTCCCTGGGCATAACTTCCCTCTCGTACGCCAAAGACACCACCTTCCAGCAGATGGCTTCAGCCTCTGGCTCTTGCAATCTTTCCACCTCCTCTTCTGCAAGGTTCCCTGAGCCTCAGGTATAGGGGGTGCATTGGAAACTTCCCAGCTGTTCTCTAGATTTTAACCAGGTGTAGATTTCTGTAATGGTCTCCATCTGATGAAGAAAAGAGAGCTACACCCATCTGTGGGTACGAGGATTAAGAATGAATAATTTGGTTAGAAATTATACTAGTTTAGATAAGTGATAGTAGCAGGTTCTCCTCTAGGGTCCATGGCCTCATTAGCCATGGAGAGTTGGCTAGGTTTACAGTAGCAGGCCTGAAATTCCTCCTATTAAGTGGGTTTTAAGTCCAAATAGCTATTGGCAAATGCCAATATATGTGTCACTACGGTATACTTAGAGAAAACTTCATGGACTGGTCATTGTTATAATCCATATGTTTTATAGCTTGGTAGGGTCATTAATTGCTTTTCCCTTTAGGTAGCTTGCATGGCACTTTCTCATATCAGACTATGAGAGCTAGTTCTCAGGGAGGAGGCTTCCAGTCAGTTCTAGCTCAGTCCCCACAAGTATAATGGAGATTATAAAAGAGCTCACTGGAGACCACTAAGGATGGGGTAGATGGAGAAAAGAGGATGCACAATGGGTACCAAAGATACAGCAGGGGAATCTAATGCTCTATTGCACAGTAAAGGAACTGGACCATACAGCAATTAGTTGTTCATTTTAAATTAACTAGAATAAAGTGAGTTGAGGATTCCCAACACACAGTAAAGACAATATTTCAGGAGGTAGAAATAGTCACTACCTTGGTTTGATCATCATGTGTCGTTCACCTCTGTTGAGTTATGTCTAATTGCAGCTATGCATTGACCCCCCCACACCCATGGAGAGTCCTTTGCATCAATAGAAAATGCAAAACACTATGTAATCACCAAATACATTACAGTTTTGGGAAGAGGACAAAAAGTAATTTAAAATTTCAAAATGCAAAATGATCTATGTAAAAGAAACCATTCATGTTAGAGTCATAGAAATGGACCTCTCCTTGTGGTATTACCCTTCTTCTGCATCAGACAAAACTTACAGAGTTTGGTTTCTTGGGCTCTTTGCGCGTCACTGACAATAGGAATCGCCCATCCTTGCCCCATCCTTTTGATAAGTCTCTCCCCCTGCATCTCGAGCTGTTTCCGCGCCTCAAGAAATCTACTAATCAGCGAAGGATGAAATGAGAGGCCATTTGAGGAGACACAAAATTAAAATGGTCTGCACAGAGTCCCTGTGGGCTTCTAGAAAATCTTTTAATAAATGCAGCTGGAATTTCATCCCCACTCAAAAGCTTTCATTGTATATCCCAAGTATTTCAACCCTACCCTTGCTCTCTTTTCTTTAACTACTAGCACCAAAGAGCAGAGTCTTAAAATCCTGGAAAGCAGGTCTGCTTTTCATGTGCTTCTCAACCCTTCACGCTCCTTTTGCAAGGATGCTTCAGTTTTACATTCTGCTGACGCATTTCTTTGCAGCCAACTCTGGAAATGTGTGTTTCCTTGTGACGATGTTTAGTCAAGAATGTCAGCAGGCCTCTAAGATTGAAGGCATGTTGTTGAGTTAGAATCACCCCCAGAGTATCACTGCTTTTTTTTTTTCCTGATGTGTTACAAACCCAGGGAGAATGGCCTGCAGATGAGCAACATCAGAAGTGACTGATGCGTTGCATAGAGTTAGAGCCGGCAGATCGTCAAGCCTTTCCTTAGGGTCCCTGAAGAGTCCGTCTGCCAAGGGCAGGTGCACAGCAAGGACACTTTCCTCTCAAAGCATGAGGAACTCCATCTCACAGTATCAACTGCCTCAGAGCTGATCCTTCCCCACAAATAATGCAGAAAATGGGCAAACAACAGGACTTGTAGCCCACTAAAACCCCTGAGTTTCAATTCCATTGCTCTACTCTCCTAGTGACTCGTATCATTATTAGTAGGGAAGGCTATCTGAATTCATTGGACACCAATGTTCTCTAGGATGAACTGCAAAAACCAAGAAAATGCAGGAAAAACAAGAAGTACACGGCTATTTAATAGTGAAACCTAATGATGGTTATTTCTGTTCTGTGTGCCTGATAGAACAAACTCTCCAGGGTGGCTAGGAAAATGATGCAGTTTGGTCTCCATGAGTCTTGGGGAGGTGAGAAAGATGATACCATTGGGAAAAGCTTATGCCTTCCCCAGTAACATAGTGAAACACAGTGGAAGCAGCTTCGTACGCCCAACAAGTGTAAGAAAGAGTGACTGTGGATAATCCTAGAACAGGCAGAGCGGTCCAGACACAGAGTAAAGAATGAAGGGAAGATCAATGGGTGTGCCCATGAGGTACGGGAGACAGGGGCACCCGTTGGGGGAAAGGTTAATAATGTAAGCCCCACACAGAAACAGCCAGAAATGGTCAGCAAACAGTCATGGGTTTGGAATTCTGTTCAAATCAAGTCAACTATATGCTCCTGGTGAAAGGATGCCTTTGCTTCCGGAAAAGCTATCTTAGGTAGACACAGCCCCAGGAAGAAACCATTGAGATGATGGAGTCCACTGAGAAACTCGCAATTGGATCTGATGTTAAATTTTCAGAGATTACACTGTTTGTTTGTCCTTCTTCATTCAAAACTCTCTCTTGCAATGAAATGCTTGCCATTCGTGTTAGTGGCACCATGAGATTTATAAGGGGGTACACAGTGACTCCCCATAGATTGGAGCTGAAGTAAAAAAAAGAGAGCAGCCCAGGTAGATTTAAAAGAGAAGAGAGAAAAACAGAGTGAGAAAGAGAAGGGAAGGAGCGGCAGAAGAAGAAAATGAATATACAAATATATTACATCGGAGCTAGGCAGATTGAGTTGGAAGGCACAACTGCACCGTGATCAACACTTCTACCACCCATAAGCACAGCCCAGATCCATGGAGACATGGAGGAGAGCCTCTGAATTTCCACACAGATCATCTCCTGAGACATTTCTGGATACTAAGGAATGAAACTTTGTTGGGTGCTGGTGTTGCACACCTTTAAACCCAGCATTCGGGAGGCAGAGGCAGGGGAATCTCTTGTGAGTTCGAGGGCAGCCTGAGTTCCAGGACAGCCCGGGCTACATCGAGAAACCCTATCTTAGGGGAAAAAAAGAGGCAGGGAGTTTTGAAGGCTTCTGATTAAGATGCTTCATAAAATGGCAGTGAGAATCAAGTGTCTTCAGTTGAATAAAACTCCCAACTGGAAGGCCCTCCCCATCCCGGAGCTCTTCCAATCTCCATCTCCTTCTGTGGTTTCTTATTTCATTCATTCTGCATGTTCTTTGCTCCCTGTTCTGGGCTCAAAATATCCGGGGAGTAAAATTATTCAACCGAACAATTACTGATTTCTTAATCATCTACTGGGTCTCTTCCTGGAGCGATTTTGAAGAGAAAATTATTCCCAAAGATATCAAATTAATTAACTATCCAAGAAATAATATCATGCAATTTATACAATTTCAGATTATGACATTATAAATTTCAGGGAGCATTATTAACTGATTCAGAGTAATTAACAACTGTGCCACTGTTCACAGATTACAATCAGCTCATCCTTTCAACCTATTTATAACTATGTGATTATCACTCCAGTGATGTCCAAATGTCATCAGTGTGGCTCAGTACCAGGACTTTATCTATAACTTTCATTACACTGCAATCAAGGAGGCACCTTTTTCTATATATGTCAACTCTTAGGTTATATCCACTATCCTCAAGAGCTTAATGGAAAACTACAATGAGAATAACACACACAGAGATATACACTGAGAAAGAGATAGATTCAAACAGAGAGAGAGAGAGAGCGCTGTGTACTTGAAGTGTCTACACTGGTCTGAGCAGCTCCACCTGTACTAGTATCTCCTTTTGCTTGTCTCAAACCTCTCGTGTCCTTACATGTGTGAATGCTGAGCCCCCCCCACACACACACACATACACAGATCTACTATAGGTGTGAAATCACAGAGCAGCAATTTACTTGGGGGAACACACTGAGTGTTCTTTCAAGGGGCTTTGCTTCTAGATCTTTTGTTCCATCTCCAAGAGGTGAAAGTTCCATCATGAGTGCAACCCATCACAGTTCCACAGATATCCACCATAATCAACGCAGGCTTCGGCTCTCCCCTGTGGAACTGGGAGGAAAGGGATTTCTGTCTGCCCTGTTAGAGATCCTCATAACAGGAATACGAAAGCAAGCCACTAAGCTTGTCACAGCTATGCAGAAATCAGAGAGTTCCTCTACAAGATAGAAGGAGTGCCACCCGAATCATAAATGTCATCTCCTCTTGCTGAGCTGCTGAAAAGAAACTACAAAGCGAGTGTGTCGTCTTCTGCTTGGCCGGATGCTGTCAGTGTGTCTGACCCAATCCCTTTTCCAGACAAAAGAAGATGGAGAGCCCGGCTCCCTGTGCAAATATGGATTCCTTCTTGACCACAGTTTACGAGTCTCAGCATGCTCTGGGTGGCCCTAACTTTTCCATCTAACAGAAGAGAATTTTGATGAGCAGGCTACAGGGTACCACTTATCATAGTAACTCCTCCATCTGCTTGAACATCCAAACAAATCAGTCTCATCTCAGTGCACATGACTCTATGATGGTTGGGTGATCTTGTCATGAAGCAGCTGCATAAACATGGAAACATGAACAAACAGATTTTTAAAGACTTTTTTTTTCTTCAGCTGAGTTCATCAGTTACTAATTTGGGCCATACACTCAAATGTCAGGCCGAGTCAATAATGTATATAAAAGTTGAAAAGAGTTGTTCTCTAAGTAATCAGGGAATAGATGGAGGAGGCATAGTACATGCTATACACATATATATACACCTTCCTCTCTGGTCTCTGCCCAGTCACAGTGTGACCCCTGGTGCATGTGAATAAACAAACATTGCAGCATATGTAAGTGCATCTTCATGAGTCTGTGCACATGAGGCATATGCATAAAGAGAGGGAGGGTATGTAGAGTACCATAGTTCAGGGGTATTTGGAATGCAGGGGTGAGGGCAATGAACCTGGAGAACCATCAGAGAAAGCAAATCTGCATGGGACTAAATGTAAACTACAGATCAGATGAAGGTGTTAGGGGCGTGTGTGTGTGTGTGTGTGTGTGTGTGTGTGTGTGTGTTTCCAGGGGACATGTTCACATGAGGCACATGTGTGATGTGAAAACATGCGGGTATAATATATAGGAGCACAGTATGCCTCTTCTCTCAGTGTGGCCCATGCAACCCTCCATACAAGTCACACCCTCCTTTGGTTTGGAGTGCCCTATTCCAGACCCTGATGAGGGATCAAAGGAGCAACTTCTCTGGGCTCTTGCAGGACAAAGGACATGCCCCTCCCGGCCTCTGCACTCAGACCCTTAGAGCTGTTTCTGAGTGTGAGTCTCACATGGAATTTCACACCTAAGTCTCTTTTCCTGGCACTTGAAGGCTATGACTTATGTAAGTGACCACAGAGCTGCAGCCTGCCCCATCCCCAGGACTGACCAAGGGAAAGACCTCTGGCTCAGAGCTCCCGCAGATAAACATCGTCATCACCATTGTCACCACCCCTGTTATCATGCCCGCCCATCCATGGCACCCAAATGTTCTCTTATTGCAATTCCGCGTCACAAATAAGCAAACAACACCTTCTCCATTTGCCGAGGTCAATTCTACATCATAAAAATCCAGGATGATTTATGAATTAAAGAAAAGACTGTTCAAAAATCTCAGACTGAGGAGAAGCCAAGACTTTCAGATCAGCATGCAAGCTCCATTTCTTGGCCAAAGTCAGCCCATTCAACGATCCCTTATATTTTGGCTGTTGTATGAAAATCCTTTCCTCTGTGTGAAAATTCCTTTATTTCAGTTCAACAGCTTCGATTTCTGAACCCTTTCTACCACTTCCACAAAACACAAAATTGCACGTCTGTGTCCCTCTAGACTGGTTCAAAGCATTCTCTCTGACTGTCAGCAAAGTCTCCATTGCAGTGCAGCTACTGATATAATAACCACCCCGTGTTCCATTTTTTTTCTGTATGGAACCCCACAGAGAGCAATTTGTTCCACCATTTGTCTCAGGGACGCAGCTGACATTCTCACAGGCCTTCCACATTTCCATTTCACAAAATCTCCATTCCCAGGGACACAAAAACGGGGATTTCTCAAGGACAGCAAAACCCAGGCGATGGGGTAATTTACATGCAGAGACCTGCTAGCGTGCCAAGCCCTTAATAGGAGTGGAGCCAAGAGCATCTCACAATTTCACATGGTATTTGTTTCAAGGAAAGAAGAAAGGAAAATGTCTACAAGGGCACAGGCTGCCTCTGTCTGTGCAGGCGAATTTTCTCAGACTCTCGTGGAGTCAGGAGTTGAGAACTGGTGCAAACGGAGAGTTTATTCTCTGCTTTTGTGGCCCTGTGGAGTATACATGATACATCCTTCTGATCTGAGAACTACCGATGTTACCTATCCACAAAGCCTGTACTTATGCCCTTCCCACTCTCTCCTGGACAAGAGAGAGAACAGCTTTGATGCTTTGAGGCAAAACATACCATCTGTAGCACGCCATGATGCTGGCAAACAAAACATGGGCACCAGATGCATCCGAGCCCAGCAGATCCTGCCATCCATCCAACCATTCATCAGCTCAGCAATGGTGGACCAAGAGGCCGGTCCTTAGTTTTGGGAATCCAGACACAAGTATAGAAGACTCCATATGCTCGGGATATTCATACTCCTTAGACAAATCCACAGGCAACAGCCAGAGAAGTGAGTTTCTTAACTGCAGTTACGAGAACAGAGAGGCAAGTTTTGGCCAGAGCCTAGATGGAAGCATCTGGAAATTCTAGAGAGTCCGTCTCTTTTGACGTCATGACTTGTGAGCTGTGTCATGATAGATACGAAGGAGCTGTCCACACATATGGGGGCATCCCTGCATCTGTAGAATAAGTGGTTCTAGAATTTCTACCTACATGATCATCAAAGAGGGCAGGGGCTGGGCTAAAAATGCAGGGAATCTTAAGGCAAACATTTCCCACACTGAGGAGTAGAACCCCGGCAGAAGGGCTGACCTTCTGAGACTCCTTCGTGGAACTCCTCACAGATCTGTTCTCTCTCTCCTCACGCTAGGCATGAATTTTACTTTCTCATCTGAGAAAGCACAAAGAGATTACCATCTGGTTTATTGTTGGTTTTGTGCAGAGGCTTTCCCCACCCCCTTGAGCCTACTGGTGCCATTCCTCAGGATGCACAGCTGAATACTTCGTGTTGTATTTGCTGGGAAACAAAATCGTTAAAAAGCTCTGTGAAATTTAGGATCCTATTTCTTTCCACGGGATTAAGCCCCATCCTGTCTGCAGGGTCACCTATCGCTCCATCTCCATATTTTGTGTATGTCTTAGAATAGCTTTCCTATGCCAACTACAGCCTTAAAGGGACACATACCTACTTTAGACCGACTGTCTAAACACTGAGCTGGAACACAGAAAGTCGGGGATACGTGGGGATTTCATGCCTCTACTTTATCGGGGCCACAGGGTTATGAGACATTTATTCATAACCATAATGTCTCATAGGTCTCTCTTAGTTCTGAAAGACAGCAACCATGTCATCTTTGCCCTGCTGGTGAACCAAATTAAACTCTTCTCACCTATTAAAGGACAGCTCAACTTCTCATTAACCCAAGAGGCAATTAACAACCCTCCTCCCCCCTTTCCCTGAACTTCAAAGTAGCACAAGTATTTAACCCTCAGTTTAGGTCCAAATTATTTTCTGTTCATTTTTGGTTTGTGAAAT
The DNA here is from genome assembly GCA_025134845.1 of Neodon shergylaensis. Classification (NCBI taxonomy): domain Eukaryota; kingdom Metazoa; phylum Chordata; class Mammalia; order Rodentia; family Cricetidae; genus Neodon; species Neodon shergylaensis. Next base: position 6,901,276 of record JABTXL010000003.1, on the reverse strand, counting down.
ATTACATTGACCTCACAAATAGCTTTCAAGACTCAAGACTCCTGGTTCAGAGAAGGGAGGGAACACACCTTATAAGCCACCTGTGTCTTCTACATTGCTATCAGTTATTCTTTCTCACGCCCTAATTTCTGGGACTCTATTTCCACTCCCTACTGAATCTCCCCAGGAGGATCTTCCATGGACGCTAAACCTCAATATATCAAGAGGTAATCATCTTCCTGCAAAAAATAAAATCTTCATTTCTGTCTAACTCTGTTTCCCTGAAATTCTTTTCCTTCTGTTCAGCTGCTCCTCAAACCATAGCCAATGTTGCCAGCTTCTCCCTCTACTCCCATCTCCCAGTCATTGCCTCCTTTCCACGATTAACATCATCCTGTTTAGATCCTGAGGATCTCCCATCAAGACAACTGCAGCCATGACTGTAATTAATAATAATGGTTTCATATTTCACAATTACCAACAGAACAGGTTTAAATGTTTCGCTATTAAAAAGCGAAGTTATTTTAATATGAGGCAAAGGATTTCTTAATTACCTTGATTTAGCTATCCCATAATGAAGGCATCCATCAGGACATAATGTTGCATCCCATACACATACAATTATTATTTCTCAATTAAAAATGTCATTTGGTGTCAATAAGATGGCTCAGAAAGCAGTCTGTATCTAGGACTGGCAACCTGAGCTCAATTCCTAGGTCAGATTCTACAAAGAGTCAGGTGAGAAATTACTCCTCCTGAGAGCTGTCATCTGCCTTCCAGACATGAGCCATGGCATATGCACGTCTGCATCCATGTGCCTGGGAACACCACATACACACACACACACACGCACGCATGCATGCACACACACACATATACACACACACAGAGTGTGCATTAAAGACATGATCTCTGCTTAGCCCTTATCCTCCATATCAGGTCATTTATATCATGTTAGATGTCCTATCTCATTGTATGGCTGGTATCTGTCATGTGGTTCTTATTTTGTACTTTATAAATACGTAAATATCTTCACTCAGGGAAAACCCTCTGAATCCAAGTGCCTGTCCCTCCAGTCAGAGGCCCTAGACTTTATAGTACATTTCTGTTATTCCAGTCTGTTGGGGAATATTCTTTTCAGATGTGCAACTTTGGTTTATGCTGCATTTGTTTAACTCTGTGAAGCTGTGTTACTGTGCCTGTCTAAAACACCTGATGGTCCTAGTAAAGAGATGAACGGTCAATGGCAAGGCAGGAGCAAGAATAGGCGGGGCTAGCAGGCAGAGAGAATAAATAGAAGGAGAACCAAGAATGAGGAGCAGAAAGAGAACAAGGAGAGGAGAGAACATCAGGGCCAGCCACTCAGCCCCCCAGCCAGCCATGGAGCAAGAAGGAAAGTAAGATATACAGAATTAAGAAAGATAAATGCCCAGAGGGAAATGATAGATGGGTTAATTTAAGAAAAACTGGCAAGAAACAAGCCAAGCTAAGGCTGGGCATTCATAACTAAGAATAAGCCGCCTCCGTATGAGATTTATTTGGGAGCTGGGAGCTGAGTGCCAGTCCCCCCCCCCCAAAAAAAATAGAACAAAGCATCACACATCACCAGCCTTCATGTTGCCTCCCAAACTGCACATCTATACTCACATCATTACTTATCCAAAAGTTTTTACTCCGTTTAGCATAACTGAGCTTTGTCTTCATGGAATATCTAATGTGTTGCATTACCTATCAACTATCCCTAATGGAAGCCACAGGAATTACAGTCAGTAATTCACACGATTTTAGTAAAGCACTTACTACATCGCAAACACTGGACAAAGGGTTGAAGGATTAACGTAGAATCTCAGTACCCATCCAGTAAGAGGTATGAAACAGAAACAAGAAAATTGCACCAGGGGAACTGTCCTTCAAGAAAATGCAGAGGAAATCATGGGTCATCATACTGAATGGGACTCTGGACAACACCCGAGTGAATCTACAAATGATTTAAAGTAGTTAAACTTTGGCATTGCATGAGTTACAAAAATGCATCAGCGTTTCAAAAATATTAATGAATAGCTCTTCAAAAATAATAAATCCACATTAGGTTTTTTATCAGTATAATCACAGTAGATCAGAAACAAAGTGCTTGGAATTTCAGGGATAAATTGGTAGGACCTTAGGCTTTTGCACATAGTCAAACCAGCACGACAATGCAAAAACAAAATCAAAACAAGAGATTCAAAATAAAAATTTATTTTGATCATGCAAGAAAATAGGCAGCTGACCAAGCCACTTCTGCTATGATTCATACAAAGACATACTGCAGACAACTTTCTAAATTTGTACATATACCATTCTACCACCTATAAGGCCCAGGAACGCTGCAGAAGATAGAGCAGAAAGAATACAGGAGCTGGAAAAGAAAAGCTGCAAGATGCCAGACTCAAAACACCAGACAAGCACTGCAATCCTGGACTCACAGCAGCCATGGTTACTTGCACTGGGATTGCACAAGACTGGCCTTGTCAATGATTAGTCATGCGTGGGACAAGGGTTCACGGAGCCCCACCCCTTACTACTGAACTATTGGCTATTGAAAGATCCTGGGAAAGGGCGAGGCATTATCTTTGTTGTGCACCCACTGCTGAGCCCAACAGGCTCCAGTGGGCAGTTCCAGACCCACGGTCACACAGACAGTCCTAGTTAAACTCAGGGGGTCACGAAATAAAACAAACAGACTATAGTGTGAGAAGGAGTTTATCGGAAAGATAGGGTATAGACAGAATTGGGCATTACATAAAACCTTCAATGCGCTTGTTTTTAAGACAAACAAAAATCTATTCAATATCATATTCAGAAAACTCAGTAATAAACTGAACTCTAGTAAAGTAAAATAAATAGATCTTTAATTAATTTAGGAAATAGGAAATAAAGCAATCTGACAATTAATTAAAAATATATCTGAGAAATGGTTCAGTGAATAAAGGCACTAGCTGCCAAGCCTGGGAACCTGAGTTTGCTCCTTTGGAACTCATATAGTGAAAGGAAAGAGCTGACTCCTGCCAGGTGACCTGACCAACACAGAAACAGACATACAGATACACACACACACACACATGCCCCTAACACACTAAATTAACCTATTAATTTATTTTGGGTTTTTTGAGTCAAGGTTTCCTTGTGTAGCCTTGGCTGTCCTGGAACTCACTCTATAGACCAGGTTGGCCTCAAACTCACAGAGCTCTGCCTGCCTCTGCCTCTCGAGTGTTGGGATTAAAAGTGTGCACCACTGCCTGGCTCATATTAATTTTTAAATGAGGATTTATTCTTCAAAAAGATACTCTCTCCCTCTCAAAGAGTAAATCTTTAACATATATGCTTGGATGAGAGATGGGGAGAGAGAAACAGAGAGTGAGAGGCTTCAAAAAAAAACACTAAAAATGGAAAAATAAACATGGGCTATCTGAATGCTTTTTAAAATATGAGTGTTAAAATGCAATAGTCTAACTATAAATTTTAATTTTAATTAAAACAAGCTAAACAGAAATGGAAACTAAATCAGGAAAAGAAGACTCACTGAATTCCAAAGAAGAGACTTCACACAATCACATGGATCATTTTCTGACTTTAGTAAACATATTTAGAAATAAAGTAACAAAGAGCATTAAAATTCTTTCTTGTTTTTGTAACACTAGCAAAATAACTCCTTTATAAAGGAAACTTAAATAGAATTCAAAGACAAATGCTAAATTACAAATACATGGGACACAGCTGACAGGGAAACTGCAGGGACCAGACACTGTGGATTCAGCATCGTGTCAAAAAGAAAACCAAAAACATTTAGTGACTGTGTTTCTAAAGACAAACTCAAAGGTATCAGTCCTCTGTAAGTTGGCCAATAAATTTAAAACAATTCTAATCACAACTCTCAAGGAATTTAGCACAACTTAAGAAGTTATTCTATTATTTAACCGAAATGTGTCTTCCCTATATTACAATAGAGAAGGGCCTTGGTTTACCAGATGTCAGAGAATGCTGAAAAATATCAGCAGCTGCAGCTCCCAAAACTACCATGGGTTTTTTGTTACTCTGACTCTAACTCCTTGGTTTTCTGGTTTTCTGATGAGCATTGACATCTGGACTCAGAACTTTCTAAATTGTAAACCGACACCCAAAACTAGTCGTTCTTGCTGCTGCTACTGTACCCCTGTCGCCAGGAAACTCAGCTGTGGGGAGCAGAAAATTAGGAGTGACTATTTCTTTATATCCCATAGTTTCTTCAGACTAGACAACAAGATTGTTAGCCCAGCAATGGTGGCACATGTCTTTAATTCCAGCACGCAGGGAGCCAGAGACAGGCAGATTTCTGTGAGTTCGAGGCCAGCCTGGTCTAAAGAGTGAGTACCAGGACAGCCAGAGATACAAAGAGAAACCGTGTCTCGCAAAACAAAAAGACTAAGAAACTATGTGTGAGGCCACTCCAGAAAACGTCTACCCCATCCACTTACTGGAGTTGATTCAAACATCTGCCCCATCCATTTACTGGAGTTGATTCAAATGTCTGCCCCATCCACTTACTGGAGTTAATTCAAATGTCTGCCCCATCCACTCACTGGAGTTGATTCGAATGTGTGCCCCATCCACTATTCTGAATCATCATTCTCTTTGACCACTCTAGTTTCTCCTGAGTTAATTAAGGCGAAGCCTAGGGAGCAATGTACATACCGGTGGAGTGCGTAATAAATAATATTAGAAAAATGAACATTTAAAGGGGCCATTTCATCTTGAACTTCAACTACAGAGAAAATGCCTTTGATTCCCCTGTGATATTACACAGCAATGTGTAGCACGAATAACAAAAACCCAGAGACAGATATTGGTGTTCAGACTGAAGATCAGAAAAGCAAAGCAGTCAAGCCACTAGAGAGCTCTTATATCTACTCAGTCTGAAATGGCGATCCTGCCTCCGGGAATCTCAGAATGAGACTGAGCTGAGAGCTGTCTCCTCCCATTTTATATTCCTCTCTAGGGTTGGGATTAAAGGCATGCACCGCTACTGCCTGACTTCTATTGCAAACTAGTATGGCTACTGGGATTAAAGGTGTGTGCCACCACTGCCTGGTCTGTATGACTGCCCAGTGAGGCTGTTTTACTCTCTGATCTTCAGGAAGCTTTATTTATTAAAATACAAATGAAATACCACTACAGAAATGACTGAAATTAAGAAAGTGATCATCACAGAGAGGCGGCCCTTTGACACTGGATGTTATCTTTCTCTGGGACATCTGGGACTAAGAGACTGTGGTAGACTAGACAGAAGAGGGATGTGGAATGAAAGGTTCACACTGATGGTGCTGAGCAGGACCATCTGTGTGTGCTAGATCTGGTTCTCATGTACCTGCGCAGCAGCAGCCCTGATCTTGAGACTAGCTGGACAGGTCAAAGAAGCCAATAATCAAAATCCTTTGTCAATTGCTCAGCGTTCCCCAGATTGTCACTTTTCAAAGGCACATGCCTTGCAAACAAGGACCCAATGGACTCAACTTTGCAACTGTGAATCTTAACATCAAGAGATGCTCTTTACACAAAGAGTAAGTTTGGCAACTATTTTGGTTTAAAATGAAACTGGTCGCCATAGGCTCATAGACCGTGGCACTACTAGGAGGCGTGACCTTGTTGGAGGGAACGTGTCGCTGGGGGTGGTGGGTTTTGAGGCTTCAGATGCTCAAGCCAGGAGCAGTGGCTCTCTTTCTTCCTGCTGCCTGAGGATCCAGATGTAGAACTCTCAGCTGCTCTCCAGCATCACATCTGCCCGCACGCCACCCTCATGCTTCCCGCCATGATGACCATGGGCCAAACCTTGAAAACTGGAAGGAGCCCCACTTAAGTGTTATTGTTTATATGAGTGCCCATGATCGTGGTATCTCTTCACAGCAATAAAACCCTAACTAAGAATGCAGCCACTAACAAAGAGCAGGTAAGTGAGAAAGACAAGTTCAGAATCCACAAAAGCAGACTTATCTGTCAAGCAGTGCTCTATAGAGACAGCCACAAAGTCCAGAGATCTCACATCCTACCTTCCTGGAGTCAGAGGTGCATCCAGCAGGGAGCTACTTTCCGTCTGTGAGTACCAAGCTCCAGGCCCTGGCCGCAAGTTTCGGCTCTTCTAGTTCTTATTGATCCTCCCCTGATTCAAATTCATTTCTTCCATGTCTTCCCATTTCACCTTCCTGCTTTTGTGAATGATTTGGTGAGTAAATTATTCAATAAAACAAGCACAACTGATTCTCTTTCATCAATTTTTACAACTGCCAAAGTTGACGGTTCAAAGTATTTCTCTAGGCACCTGCTCAGGCTTACCTGGCGCCCCTGAGCACCAAGCCTTAATTCACTCTGGGTCAGACATGGAAGCAGCCCGGGGGATCTTCTCAGCTATGGCTAACCATCAGTGTGATTCAAGGATATAATTAAAAGGTTTTGTTAGCTGCTTAGCATCTTCTCTGAATGATGACACATCCTAGCTGTCTGACCTACAAATCAATTAGTTCTTCTATGCCTCTGTTTCATTTTATGTAGTTTTAAGGCTGAAAACACTAGTTCATGGGAACATTGGGGGACTGATTGGAGAAATCACAGCAATAAACTTAGAATGATCTTTAGCAATGGGAATGGCATATAAGTACATAAAAGGAAACACATTACTTATAGGAACAAAGTACATTAACAGAAAATAAGAAATTATTTTAGGTGAAGATGAACACATCAACATTTTGTTGTAAACAATACTGTGAGTGTGGTTGTCCCTGACCTGGGTTCTTCTTCTAGGAGGCAAAGCACCCTTGCTTCTGCTGCTCTGACCCTTATTGATGGCATTCCAATCTACCTGGTTAGAACTGCAAGTCATTCACAGCTCTTCCTCCCTGATTACACAGTTCTTTCCTACTTCATTTTCTTACTTCTAACCAGGACAGTCTCTAGCGTTCTGTAACTAGATTTGACCATGTCTAGAGGGCAGAGTAGGCCTGATCCAAAAAGGGATGCTGTTGTGTAGGTAGAAGGGACAAAAATTGGAAACTTTACGATCAACACGGGAAACAGTTAGAAAGAGGTTCGGCCAGTAGCTGCAGGGGAGGACTGGAGGATGTGGGAACACAGCCAGTAAAACCGGTCACAAAACAAAGGCTCAGAGATGCAGGCCCTTCCTGTGGATCCAGCAACCACCAGGTACCACTCTGTGCTAACTACCTTTAATGTATTATTTCATTTGCCTTTTGTGGCTGCTGCAAGGGATGACGGCTTTGCTCTCACCTTGCAAGTTAGAAAAGCAAAGGGTATGAAGGTTTTGGATTCTTGCACCAGGTCAGGACGACACTAGATTTTGAACCTCAGTCTTTCTGAATTCAGAGTCTTAGCTTTCCAACGCGCAGTATTCCAAAGACAAAAGCGACAGGTGTGGTCATGGAAATGTGCCTGGAATCAGGTTGACTAATTCTACACGTGGGCTCAGCACATTGTTTTTGGGCGGAATCACCAGGTAGCGACTCTCTTTTCAGGCCATGTGAGCTCAGTCACACTTCCTCCCTCTGGCTCGGCTAGCACAAAGGCAGTCCTTGGAGTGGATGTGGCTGTATTCTAACAAAAACCCTGTTTATAGAAACAGGTGCTGAGTCACCCTGAGCAACAGGAGGTGCACTTGCCAATGGTGGTTCTAGAGACCGATTTCTTAATCAGCCTTGTTTTTCTCCGACCACACATACATCTCTACTCCCAATCCAATTCTTAAACAAAAAAATCAAATTAAAAAAAGGCGGGGGGTGGGGGCGGTATTCAGGTGACCTGTGTTTGCTTGATATTTAATTAAGTCAGGCAGAGGGAAATTTATGCTAACATTTAGTTATTTAGTTTCTGCCCTCCTTCCTTCTTGTTCCCCAAGTGAACAAAAGCAAAATAATAAATTTATGATCGCATAAAAAACTTAGAACCTAGAAGATAAGTTCTTGCTTTTGAAATACAGTGTACTATGAGATGAGGGTGAAGGATGAGCTGGACCGAGAGCTCCTATAGTGGACTTGTCAGTACCTGGCTCAGTAATGCTGCAGGTGACTTCAGACTTAGGCCTCGATGTCCCTGCTACAAGTAGCAAAAGGAAAGGCTAGAATGGATAACGGACTTCCCTCTGCAGGCCCCACCCCAGCCATATCCCCTACCCTTTATGGCCTGTCTGTCCTGTGCAAACATTCCCACAGATGGAGTAATGACTTCGGATACGACATCAGCATCTTCAACATGTAGACTAAAGCACAAAGCTTGGGCAGAGACTTCCATTTGCCTGTTCTGTCACCGGGTGCCCTGTGTGTCCCCACAACATCTTCTACTCACGTTGCTATCATCAACCTCAGAGCTCTGAGAACCCCACCTGACACAGACCTTGTACCTCAGTCACACACATGCTGCCGTTGATTACTTGAATCTGGGCAAGGCTTTGACGACCCTCTGGGTTTTTACTTTCCTTTAACCAGTGAGATGCTGAAGTCCAGGGAGAACAAGAGAGTTACTAGGGCCATTGAGTTGGATAGTTTTCTGTCAACTTGACACAAGCTAAAGTCACCTGAGAGGAGGGAGTCCCAGTTAAGAAAATCCCTCTGTGGTGAAAAGAATGAGGAGTGGCCTGATATGGGAGGCCTGCTTATCACCTGGGGCTGTGGTGATGTCTGGGCCAGGGCTGTGGCCAAGAGCCATGTCTGGGTCTGTGGCCCTATAACAGCCTGGGTCTGTGTTGATGCTCGAGGCTCCTGTTAGCACCAAGGGCCGTGAGGATGCCCCAGGTCAGGTCAGTCACCTGAATCCATGTTGATGTCTGAGGGACATGCTGCAGCTGGGTCCATAAAGATCTGAGTGACCTAACCTGCTACCCAATGCCGTGATGACGTCAAGGCCAGAGCTGCATCTGAGGGCCGGGCCGTGTCTGAGACTGTAGTCGTACTGCAGCCAGGGTCTGTGTTGATGTCTGAGGCTCCTGATACCATCAAAAACCATGAGGGTACCTGAGGTCTGAGGCCATGTTAGTAGTGTCTGAGGGCCACACCGTCACTGGGGACATGCTGATCTGAGGGTCCTCCACTGACACCTGGGGCAATAGTGACATCCAGACCTGGCTGCTGCTGAGGGCCATGCCTGAGCCTGTAGTCCTGCTGCAGCTGGGGTCTGTCTTGAAGTCCAAGGCCTGTTTTGCCACCAAAGGTCACATGGGATCCCGGAGTTGGGGCCACAGCCTGTGGTCTTGTTTTTGTCCAGGAGATCATACAGCTGCCAGAGTCATCCTGATCTGAGTGGCCAGTGCTTCTCCCTGGAGCCAGGACGCCATCTGGGCCCGAGCTGCTGCCAAGGTCTATGTCCGGGTCCATGGCCCAGCTGCATCTGGGGCCTGTGTCATCTTGGGAGGCCATAGGAACCACGTGTGATGAAACCTGAGAGCCATGCTGAGCCTGCCTGGTCCTTCACCAGCCCTGGGAAAGCTGGCCCTGCCCTTTACTGGCCGCTGCAGCATGAAAGCCCAACCCACCCTCACAGGAAATCCGGCCTGCACACTCAGGAGAGATGGCCCCACCCCTCACCATGGGGAAGGGAGGACTGACCCTTTATGGCAGCCAGCGTGGGTGTAGGGAAGCTGGGTCCGTCCCCTTGTCTGAGGCTGGCAGTCTCAGTGACCTGAACTAACCTTGTCAGCTTCCAGCCAGGCCACAGCAGGCCTCAGCTTGGCCCACCCTAGCATCTACCCCATCTAGGACCTGCTGCAGAGTGCAAAGGGACTGGTCCTGTGGAACAATACCGGCAGCATCTCTATAGTTCGGGGCAGCCACAGGATATCCCAGAGGAGTTCCAGTGACGATCCAGTGATGATGGTGTACCAGAAACCAGAGGCCTTGGACCAGACCACTGACTCATTGCTGTGAACATTTGCTAGTAAATCTGATTGGACAAAGAGTAAATACTATGTGACATACGGCAGCTCCCAATGCCACCAGGACGAATGAAGAGGTGTTGGAGAGGTGGGATAGGTGGAGGAGTGAAGAGGGTATCTTTTTCCATTTGTTTTGGTTTGGTTTGATTTTTTTAACTGGGGGGGGGCACTTCAGGAGTGAGGGGAGGATTTGGAGGGACTGGGAGATGAGCAGAATTGGGGTGCCTGATGTGAAATTCTCAAAGGATCATGGAAAAATTATGTTAGATTAAAAATGATAATAATAATAATAATAATAATAATAATAATAATAAGAAGAAGAAGAAGAAGAAGAAGAAGAAGAAGAAGAAGAAGAATAGAAAAAGGTTTTTAAAAGAAAATGCCTCTACAAGATTAGGCTGTACACAAGCCTATAGGTCATTTCTTAATTAATGATTGATGTAGGAGTACTTGGCCCATTGTGGGTGAAGGTGGTCCTAAGTTCTATAAGAAAGCAGGCTGAGCAAACCATGGGGAGCAATCCAGTAAGAATCTCCCCTCCATTGCCTCTCCATCAGCTCCTGCCTCCAGGTTCCTGACCTGTGTGAGTTCCTGTCCTGACTTCCTTCAGTGATGAACAGTGATGTGGAAGTGTAAGCCAAATAAACCCTTTTCTCCCCCACTTGCTTTGGTACTGGTCTTCCATCACAACAATAGTGACACTAACTAAGACAGCCACTCAGAGAATATGCTACTGAATCACTGGTGGAAGAGAGGTCTTCCCCAAGACCCAGTTCTAGCTGGGCTGCTCTCACTAGCCAAACACTGGCACTCAAATATTGTGTGCGTGTTGTATGGACGTTGAAGAATATTTTTTTCCTAAAGTAGTTCCATGAAATTCTCTTAAATGACTTTTTGTACTAGAATAAAACAGTAATTAATACAGCTATTATCATTATATCATTATATCTCATTACATCGTTAGGGGAAATTGGGGCAAAGCCTTAGGGAGTGGACATTCCTGCATCAAATCCTACTTTTGTCTCTCTCTGGTCTGCCTGGGTCTATATTCTCATAGCAGCAATGTGGTATTGGCTGGGTATTGGCTGGTCGGACTCCAACTGCTGGCGAGGATGAGGAAGATGGGAGAAATGGCAGTGACTGTCTGGAAGAAATCCATCAGTGGAGGATGAGCTTCGGCGTGCAATGTGGTTAGTCCTGCCCCCTCATTGCTTCCTGAACGCTGGGAGGTGAACAGCTTCCCCTCCCCTCGCTACCATGTCATGATATTCTCCCTCACCGTGAGCCAGAATCCATGGAGACAAGGGTTATAAAATAGAAACTCTGGAAGCAAAAGCCAAAATAAATCCTTCCTCGTTTAAGTCGGCTGTGCCAGGTGTCACGTCATAGCCACGAGACAAATGACCAGTACCTCTGGCTGGTTCCCTCTAGTTTGTCAATGTCATCACAACCAAGGAAAGCCTAAGAAAATATCACAGCTAAGGAGGCTCTAAAGTGATGTGATTACTAAATATAATATATTCTAGATAGGATATTGGAGCAGACAGGGTATATTAAATAAAAACAGAGGATGTTTGGATCCTCTGCAGACAACAGTTAGTAATAACAGATTGCTAAGAGTTGAATGGTTGTCAGGTTACCATGCTAAATTTAGAAGTTAATAAGACAAAGAAATTTTGGATACACGTAAATAAAATCAAAGTAATTCATGCAAGAATACATATGAAGGGGAGGAGCCATCATAAGCACATTGGAGTGTTATTTTGGCCAGTGGTTCTCAATCTCTCTAATGCTGTGACCTCCAATACAATCCCTCATGCTGCCCCAACGCCCAATCATAAAATTACTTCCATTGCTACTTCATAACAGTAATTTTCCTATTGTTGTGAACTGTAATGTAAATCTGTGCTTTCCAAAGGGCTTCGGCGGCCACTGTAAAAATTTCTTTAATTCCCCAAAGGAGTCATGATCCACAGGTTGATAACCTCTCGTGTAGGTGAACGTAAGAGCAATGAGTTACAGAAAGAAAGCAGAAAGAAGCAGGGCTGACTGATCTGTCAGGCGTGGTAAACACAGTGCCTTAGCACCCAAATACTGTTTTGGACTAAAACTTCTTTTTAAGTTAGAAGAAAGCTATCAATTTGAAAGGTGTCTACCAAGTTTTCATTCGTTTTTCACCTAGGAAAAGGGAAAAGCAATGTTTAGGGACCATAAACCCGCTCTGTGGTGGGGGCGTCCACAGAGGCCAAAGTGACTAAGATCCCAGAATCCCAGTGTGTTTTTTAGGACTCACTGAAATGGCAGCAGTCAACTCTGCAGGGATGTGTCATCAACCAGGAAAATAATGTGCCCCCGGCTGAGAATGAGGAACCCAGCTCTCTGCCCCCTCCCCAGGCAAGAAATCAAACTCACTGACTAAGAACATGGGCACAGCTGAAAAGAGGCCAATGTTCTCCCCAGAGGGGAAAAGAACATGAGGGACGAGTCTGTGTGGCCACAGCTCTGCAGGGACACTAAGCAAACATTAAGACCCTAGGTGATACTTCATTACACATAACCAGATTGAGGGAAGTCAGAGACAACACATGGGTTTAGTTCATCTACATGGGACCCCGAGGTTGCCATTTTGAAGAAGAGTGGGCTATGGTGACTCACAATGTAGAGGCTGAAGCAGAAGGCCATGGGTTCTAAAGCCCACCTGGGCTAGATAGCAAGTTTGTGTCAATGTTATAAAGAGTGAGACCCTGTCCAAAAATATTAAAAAGAAAAGAAGGAAGAGAAGGAGAGAGAAAGGGGGGAAAGGGGAGAGAGGAGTCCCCCAGAAGATTGACGCTTAGCCATGGTTGGAAATATGCCACTGAAATATTTCCAAAAAGTGACAATAGGAATTTATACAATTCCATGGGATACAACACTTGGAGTCTTCAAGGGTGTCATGACAGCAAAGAGTCCAACACAAATCAGATGGGGTGATACGGAGAGTTCCACACCAGGAACTGATACAGAAAACACCAGAGCCTCCATGTGTTAGCCATCCCAGCAAGCAGCTCTCCGAAGCTCATGGAATCTACCATTTGGAGCACATGACACAGCGAAGCAGAGGAGCCTTGAATCATCTCCATTCTCGAAGCTAATTTCCATGATCAAAGGGGAAAATGTCACTAATTGACTATTTCAGGAGCCAAGGCTAACAAGCTGGGGCCCTGTCTCCTAAGGCAAGTCTGATGATGGAACGGTTATTCCTCAGGCTCTGAGGGTCACCCAACTGACTCCTAATGAGGGGCCCTTTGCTCTGGTTGGAGTTGAAAAGCTGAGGTTTCCTTTCAGTGCCATGGCCATAATGAGAAGGAAAGACTGGGACACACACATTGGCCTTGTGTCATTTTTCATCTGAGGACTCTTTGGAAGGACACCTTTGATGGTTACACACGCCCCCAAGCCTTTTTCTTCCCAGAAAATAGTTTCACATATACATAAGAATGCCTATTAATAAAATTATCTGGCACAAATAGATTGAATTTTAAAATGTTCTCTAAGGATACATAATTTTTAGCAAAATAGATTACAGAAGAAAAACATTAAAGAATTGATTTCTTCAATAAAATTGATACTAAGACATAGCCACAGAGGGAAACCTGTCTGCCAAATTTAAGCCACTGACTTTGATCTAAAGACTATATTTATGCCACAGCAGAAATAAAATTAATATGCTAGGTTTCACTATTATTCATAGTCTACCAATTCTAGTCATTGCGAGAAAGATGAGATGGCTAGAGTCACAGACCGAAAATGGACGAGAAGACATTCCTAGCAGTGTGACCTCACCATCAGATCACCCAGGAGACTGCACCAGGAAACCATTTTAATTAATAAAAGCTTCAGAGGCAGACTGATAAGAGATAAATGTGCACACACTCACACACACACACACACAAGCTACTTTTAGACAATAGCTGAAATTATAAAGGAAAAGAACGCGTTCCTAATATGTGCAGAGAACAGTTATAATAAATGCTTTTGCTGAGAATATCTGTGACCTCTAAGGAGAGATCAGCAATATTTTACTGAGACAGAAGAGGAGAAACATCATCTCAGATGACAAGAAAAATTTGAAAATGACAATTTTTTCATATCGGCTTACAACTGAAATAAATCTAAACATGAGTTTCCACATATTTACTCTTCACTTGACAAATTGCTCTGAAAGTCACCGGGACATAAAATGTATAGAGCAAGCACAATTTTAAAACTACGGCAGTGCAGTGGGAGCACTCTCCAAGAGCTGCGACATATACTGTAGACTCGTAGTTCTGAGAGTATTTCTTACTGGTACAAAACAGACAGACACTGATCGTCAGAGTCACAGGATAGCAGAGTCTCCAGTCCTGAGTCGTGTGTGTGTGTGTGTGTGTGTGTGTGTGTGTGTGTGTGTGTGT
>JABTXL010000003.1:6758168-6886905 GCA_025134845.1 Neodon shergylaensis | reverse complement strand
GTGTGTGTGTGTGTGTGTGTGTGTGTGTGTGTGTGTGTGTGTGTTTGCTTGCATGCGTTTTTGTGCACCACAAACATGCAAGTACCGGTAAGAATGTCAGATCCAGATCTAGATGGATGTGAGCTGCCTGATGTCAGTGCTGGGAACTGAACTCAGGTCCTCTGCAATCACAGTAAGTGCTCTCAACTGCTGAGCCATCTCCAGCACCGAGACAAAGTTTTTAATTAAAAATTGACCTTTGCTAAAAATAAAAAATGGAAATGTTAATATTGCTAGTAAATTAATAAAAAAATTCAAAAATATTATACAGTTTTGTTGAAGAGATTCATTGAGGATGAATTTAAACTTGAAGTGACCTTTAAGTTCCAAACATTGCTTCAGGCTGACTGTATATTAAAGCAGGTGCCCAGGGGTGAGGAAGCAGCTGCTACCTTTCTGGAGCTCTGTTTCAGAAGAACAAGGCAAAGTAGTGAAAGTCTACCTCCATTTTTCAATAGTAAAAAGAAAAGTGATAAGGAGAGATTAGTTTACTTCAACTGTAAGATGCCTATTCTGATTTCATTTTAACAGCTTTATTGAGATTCAGCTCATATACCATAAAAGCCATTTGTTCGGAATCTACTTTTCTTTGTAGTTAAATGGGAGAACCTCTTTTTAACAATTGATTATATGTATGGGTGTTATGCCTACATGCATGTCTGTGCATCGCATGTGTGCCTGATGCTCAAAGAGACCAGAAGGGGGCATCAACCCCCCTGGAACTGAGGTTATATATGGTTGTGAGATGTCCCTTGGGAGCTAGGAATTGAACCTGGATCCTCTGGAAGACCAGCCAGTGATCTTAACCACTGAGCCATCTCTCCAGCCCCTCAGGTATATTTCTCAATGGTTTTTTAGTTATAGAGTTGAGCATCATTATCATTCCATTTAGAATAGTCAAGGTTAGCATGCTAGCTGACCCATCCCACCCCTGATCTTGCAACCTGTCTCTGGCTCCAGTATGTATGTTCATATATCACACATGACTGTGATGATTATTCTTGGTTGTCAACTTGGCAACATCTATAATGTCCTAAAATCCAAGCAGCTGAGTACACCTGTGAGAGATTTTTTTCTTAATTAAATTATTTAACATGGAAAAATCCACTTTTAAAACAAGTATTCTGAGGTGGGACAATCCACCTTTAATCTGGGCCACAGCTTCTGCCGGCAGCCTGAATAACGGACATGGAAGAAGCACACTTCCTTTCTTTGCCTGCTTGCCCTCATCCTCCCTGGCCAGCTGGTTCCTTCACTGGCATTACAGTCTCCTTGCTGAGACATCCATCCTTGTAGACTGAACAACTGCTGGATTCTGGGACTTTCCATTTGTGGGCAGTCATTTTTGAACTAGCTGGACCACTGCTTATAATAAATTTTCTAGACAGACAGACAGATGGAGATTCATCATCTCAGTTCTGCTCCTCTATAGAACCCTAATTTACACATTGATACCTTGTGCTCATTTCTCTTGACACATTGTAATGGTTCTCCCACTTCATAGCAGGTATCATTGTTTCATTTCCTTCCATTGCCAAATAATATCCCAGTCTTTAAAGATACATCACTCATCAAATAATGGATTTTAGCTGTTGATTATTTTGGATATTGTGAATAATTCTATTATGAATGTGCCCATACAAGAAGTGTGGGGAGGATGCATGTATGTGTGCACAGAAGTCCACATATCTGCATGCCCATATTCACATATGGGAAAGATGTCTAGTGTCTTCCTGTATTCTCTCTCTGAACTGTTGCCTGAAAAGAGTGTTTCCAACAAAGTAAGGTGCTTGCCATTTCACCTGGGCTGGCAAGTTAGAGAGCTCCTGGATTGGTCTCCAACAGCCAGTGATGGGTCTCAGTCATGCTCAGCCATGCCTACTATTTTTTTTCCATAGGTATTGAGGATACAAACTCATCATGTTTCTTACCCATTTTTGTATATTCTTTAGATATATCTTTTAAATTTGATCTTTTGTAGATGAGTTATGGAAATAATTCATACTTCATAGATCAGAAAGATGATTTGCAAATATTTGAGCACATTCTATGGTTTGCCTTTCACTTAACAATGTCCTGGGAAGGGGGAAAGTTTTCATTTTGATGGTAGACAATTTATTCATATTCCTCTTCATTGCTTGGGCTTTAGTGTCATAGCAAAAAAGTCCTGGCAGCATCCATCCCATGATCTATTTTTACATTGATTGACATAGTTGGCATTGTTAAGTAATTTTCAAGAAAGACTGATTTCTTGGCATAGCTACACAGTGTGTCTTATTACTCTGTCTGTCCCTTTGCTGTAAATTCTAAGTCACCTCATCAATGGATCCTTAGGGAGCATCTAAGAGCAGAAAATAGCAGAATATAGAAGTTTCATTGGGCCCAAGGGGTTATTTAAATCTATATAAATATTAAGCATTGTCGTACTTTTTGGGAAGTTCATATTCCATTTTCTAGATGTAGTTGTGATGTAACTTTTAACATCTTCAACAAATGGAACTAGGAAAACTAGATGTCCATGATCATTGCTTCTCTATCCATAATAGCCAGAAATTGGAAACAGCTCAGATATCTACCAGCAGATATATGCATAGAGAAAATGGGATAAATTTACACAATGGACTATTATGCAGCTATTTTTAAAAAATGAAATTAACTAGAAAAACATCATCCTGACTGAGGTAACCCATACTTAAAAAGACAAATACAGTATGCATTTGCTTATATGTGAATGTTTGCTGTCAAGTCTTCAATAGGCATGCTGCTATCAGTATAAACATAGGTGTTACATAGAGTAAGGAACTAGAAAGAAAGGGTCTTCAAAGGAAGGAGAATTAGAGGATATGGCTGGTGCAGGGGTGGGAGGGCTGGAAGAGCGAAGAGGGGGCTAAAAAGAGAATGTGTAGTGGGACAGCTAACACTAAGGGTTTTTTGGGGGGGTCATATGGAAACTTACTACAGCAGAATTTTGTTGTTGTTGTCTTTTTGAGACAGGGTTTCTCTGTAGCTTTGGAGCCTATCCTGGAACTAGCTCTTGTAGACCAGGCTAGTCTCAAACTCACAGAAATCCACCTGCCTCTGCCTCCCGAGTGCTGGGATTAAGGGTGTGCACCACCACTGCCCAGCCAGAAATTTCTTAAAATATATATCTATATGAAAGAATACTAAATAGAGTCACCAAATAATGGAGGAGACAAAGGCCCAACTAGATATCTCTTGCTACCAAATGAAATCTCCAATGCCAGGAAGGGGTTATAGCTACCTTGTTGGTCAAAGAAGCCCATGGAAACTCCCAAACAACTCAGGCTATTGTCAAGGCTATTGGTTGTTCTCCACAAACAGATGGTAAGGCCCTTTGCTGAAGACAGCATTATGTGTCTCATTGAATACAGAGAACTGGGACACACTTACTGCCTAGGGTTCATAGTACTGCAAAACACTTTGCATGCTATCAGAGAGAAAGCTAAACATAAAACCAGTTATAAACCCTTTACTCTATAATGGTGAGCTGCCTGCCTGATACATTGGTGCAAGAGTGGAAAACTTTGGGAGTGACCAATCACTTCCTAACTTGATTTTAAGGCCCATTGCATGAGTTGGAACCCATTTTGACATTGTTTGGGTGACCAAGAATCTGAAACTAGATAGGCCATGGACCTAGAGGGAAAGCAAAGAACTCCTTATGACATTATGCTATACACATAGATCAGTCTCTCACTTGGCCATCATTAAAGAAGCTTCCTCGTGCAGAAGATGGGGCCTTAAACAGAGACCCACGACTCTACAATGTGCAGAAAATGAGAGGCCTTAGAACACTGAGTCCTAAATGGAATGTCTACATCACCCTTTCCCTCAGGGCTCAGGGAACTCTGTGGAGGAGGAGGCAGAAAGATTGTAAGAACCAAGGGGACGGGTGACACCAAGAAAACAGTGCCTTCCAGATACAACAGGGATAACACACATGAACTCACAGAGACTGTTGGGAACATGCATAGGTTCTACATAGGTCCAAACCAGACAGAGTCCCAGCACTGAGGTGGGGAAGGGGACATAAGTTCCCATTCCTAAGTCAGAAGCTATTTCCAATTGACAAGCAATGACAAAGGAAAAATTCATTTCCCAAAAGTGTTTCACTGAGTATACAGAGGACACTTAAGGGAGGCCCCAAGTTCAGCAATAGATGACCAATACAAAACAAACTCAAAGGTATTTTGGAGATTTTGTTTTTTAACTCACAATGCGTTGTTTGGGCATTTTTTAAATCTTACTGGTCTTTCGTTGGTATATGATGGTTTCCAATTTTGTGCCTTTATGGTGTGTGTGCCTGTGTATATGTGTGCACACACATGCTTTTCTCATGCTCTTGTTTCTTTCTTTTATTTGTTTGCTTGTTTGTCAATTTTGTTTTATTCTTGTTTTTTATTAACTCATTTCCTTAAGATAGAGAGAAAGGAAGCATAGAGTTGAAGTGTGATGTGGAACAATGCTCTTGTATCCTGTAAAGATTTTGTATTGGTTTAATAAAATACTGATTGGCTAGTAGACAGGAAGGAAGTATAGGCAGGCTGACCAGATTAGGAGAATTCTGGGAAGAGGAAAGGCTCAATCTCCAGGAGTCACCCAGACACAGAGGAAGCAAGATGAAAATGCTGCACTGAGAAAAGGTACCAAGCCATGTGGCTAAACATAAATAAGAATTATAGGTTAATTTAAGATGTAAGAGCTAGCTAGTAATATGCCTGGGCCATCGGTCGAACAATGTTGTAATTAATATAGTTTCTGTGTCTGGCAGCTGGGAAACCATAGCAGTCTCCATCTACAGAGTAAGAGAGTGGGGAGGATCTGGGAGGCAATGAGGAAGAGGAAACTATAATCAGAACATATGTATGGCAAACGTTTATTTTCAGTAAAAATAAAGCTAAATTTAAAAATAAACCTATAAATGAATAAAATTAGATCCATGTGAATCAAAGACCTCAGTTTGAAACCTGAAGCCCTAAAACTACTAAAAGAAAACGTGAGTAGTATGGTTGGCACAGAGAAGGAGTTTCTGAACAGGACTCCATTTGCTCAGAAATTAAGGGCAACTAACCACTGGGACCTCCTAAAACTAAAAAGCTTCTGTACTGCTAAGGAAGCAACCAGTGGAGCAAAGAAGAAACTCACAGAGTGAAAGACAATCTTTGGCAGCTCTACATCTAACAGAGGATAAATCCAGAACATTCAAAGATCTCAAAAACAAAGAGTCCAAGAAACAAATGGCCCAATTTAAAAATAGACTAGGTAGTCTCAATAGATAGAACTACAAAACCACCAGCATCTTCAGGGTTCTGGAAACATTTCAGCAGAGGGGGCATGAAGATCATAAGAGCCAGGGACCAGGAGTTTGCAGTGAAATAGTGCCTCCTAGTTAGGTCAGAAGCTATGCCCATCAAGTCTCACCAACATGACGGACTAAACATGAGCTAAGCAAGGACAACAGTAAATATGTCAAAGTGAGTGGGGGAAGACCCATGAGGCCTTAATCCTACACAAAGAACTTCAGGCAACTAAGGAATGCTGAGAGCAGGAGACAGTCTTTCCCAAGGAGGACCAGATCAATTGTTATCCAATATCAAATGGTCAACCCTGAAAACGTAAATACTAGTAACATGTACAGACTAAAAGATGTTATACTTAGGAATATAAATATGTATATATGTATGTATGTATATATATATTCATATCACAACAATTAATGGAAAAGAGGCCATGATTTGAAAGAATAGGGAGGAATATATGAGAGGGTTTGGAGGGAAAGAAAGAGAGAGGGGAACTGCGCAATCAATCATAATCTCAAAATGAAATATTAAATCTCAAACAAGTAGGCTATGGATATAAACAAAGTCCTCAATAGAAAATATTAAGGTGGCTAAAAAGTACTTCAAAAAGTGTTCAGCATTAGCTTCGCTCAGTACTTAGCTGGGGAACGCTCGGCCTGTTTGATGTTTTCGACACTGAACAGCAATACCACAAGAAAACGTTCAGGTGAGGAAGGGGATAACAAACTGCCAATATGGACAAAAACGTAGCAAAGAAAATACAGCATAATACCAAAATCTATTGCTCCAATACTAGGAGGCCGCGTGTCTTCTAAACTTTTCTGTGTGCTCCATAAGTTGTCTCACGCTTTCAACAATAAATGTTACTATCTTCCATTACGAACCAGCCCCACGTGGCCCTAACTCTGTTCTCATTGTTCTCTTAAAGCCTCCCTCGAAGGGCTCCAGTCTCAGACAACCATTGTTAATTCCCAGGCCTCAGGCAAATCCTCCTATTTTCATACCTGTGCTCGGAATGTTCCCCCGGTCTATACTTTTCTCGCTTCTTCTGAGAAAAGATGGCTCATCTTCCAGCACCTGGCTCTAAAAATCTCACACTATCTTCTTGAATCCTCAAGCGAAAAAGAATTCTTCTTCTCTCCAAAGTCATTTGTCTGTAACTTGGCTCTTATCACCCTTGGTTTCTCCTATCTCGCTATTATAGATAAAACTGCTTTTGATTTATTGCCCTCCTGGGAGTGGAGGCAACTTAGTAGCATTTAGGTCATAAATATTTCCGATTTTTCTCCCAGTTCTTAGCGATGTTTGCTCAGCTGAATCACCCATGGAGCTTCGTGGTGGCGTGTTAAAGTGGTGTGTTCAAGTAGCAAAGAGCACAGGAAGTCACAGGAGTGGTGACGGAAAATGATGACCAGATGGCCTTCTGCGTTGGAATGGTCCTTCTGCAGGAACGCTGCTGGTCCCAGCTACACAGGATGAGCATGGCTGTGATTATTTAGCTGTAGGGTAGTGAGCTAGTGTGAACCTGGTGTGTGTGTGTGTTGGCGTGCGCACACATGTGCACGCATTACCATGCATGTCTAAACGCAGGTGCACAGGCATGTGAATGCACCTGTATGTGAAGGTTCAAGTTCAGTATCGTATCTTCCCTCACATGGGCCCCAGCCCCCATCTCCCTAGCTCCAGAACTGCTCTTAATTTAGTCGACGGGTAGGAAAGGAGTTTGTACTGTGAGCAAATCCCCTCTCGCACTGAGAGAGGGAGGGTCATGCACCGCAGCCCCTGTTGATGGAGTCTTCCTGAGGCCAATGAAGCAACTCCTACTTTGCATTGAGAACGGGGCAACACCTCAGAGTGTGTAAAGGGTTTTCTTCCATTGTGACTTTTTAAAAATGAATCCTCCCAGCCACCCAGGGCTCTCAACTGATAGGACTGAAGGTAAAAAATAAAAAAAAGCTGTGCTGTCCTGAGAGACGCTTGTCCCGTTCTAGGTTTGCTCGCTACTGCCGCCTGAGTCATCTGATTCCACGTTCTATGATTCCTCAGCTGCCCTACTCTCATCGTCTTTAAAGAAGTCTGAGGAAGTACAGTGTGTCATTCAGAAAATCAGCCCACAGTAGGACCCAGATGAGCAGCGACAGAAGAGTAAGATCTAATGCCCCTCACCTTATAGCTGGGGATAGCAAATCACAGCTCAGGAAACAAGCAGCTCTCTGCCAGGTTAAAGGGAACCCACCACTAAGATCTTGAGTAATGGTGTGCTAGACAGACTTGAGTAGCAGCCATGTCCCTATAAGTAATGACGTGTGCTCAGCCACGGGGCTGCATAAAGGAAAGGCCATCCACAAAAGCACGAGAATGCATTGGAATCAATCCGCCCTATCACCTCCCGACAAGCTGAACCTTCCCAGCTTACGTATGCACCCCTTTGGCAAACATACATTAAACGGGTGCTATGTGCCAGACTTTACACCGCATCCCAGCTGTGCATACAACTCCAAGAAGTTCATGGACCCCCACTTTAAGGACTCTTGTACAGGAGAGGCAAATATCTCATCCTCATGGAAGAACCGCCGACCCTAAGCAACAGCTTCATAAATCAGCAAATGGCTTCTCTCCGACAGTCTCATCTTCCGGAATAAGTTTATTTATGTAAGTGACTCGGAACTGAACTGGCTAACGAGCCACTTTGCAGAGCTGTGATGGAATTGGCTTCCATGCAGTTTGTTGCAAAGAGAAATTGGAGCAAGAGTATGGAGCCCTTTTCTCCTTCCTCAGCAAAATTTCTTTTCCATTTGGCTACAAATTATTCTGAAGAGCTCCACTTAAAGTCACACCCACAGCTGATCAACCACAGGACGCCAGGGTTGCAGCGTCACCGTTGGCAAACATTTGTCCCCAATCGATAACCACTGGCGTGCACTCACAATCCATTTGTACTAAGTGGAACAGCCTACCCTTGAATTTCACCTCCAGCGCTTGCTGTTGTTGTTAAAAGTAAATGCTGTCTTACAGATTTTCTGTAAAGGCTTTCTCCCCACCACCACCACCACCATGTTGTATTTAAGAGTGTCCCGACTGAAGTTTGATACTTGGACATCATGATTTGGTGAAGAGATGGGATGATACAGATCAAGAAACCAAGATTATACGAGTTACATTGGCCATCGGTTCATCTTTGATGGCCATTTATTATGACTCATGGATTGTTCTACAATGTCTTGGGACTACTGCATCTATTCTAATGTAGACTTCAGAGCTGACTACTTGGTACTGGACAACCAATTAGAGGGCTCTTCTTTAGGAGATAGCTTTGCTCTCAGCCTCAGTATTCCTTACTTGACTGCAGCTATTCATATAAGCTTGGGGCTCCAAGATATTATCCACTTCCGCATTAGCATGTCTGTTGATGGCCCATATTTAGCTCTTCTTTAGGCCATTGTCTCTTTTCTTTCTAGAAGCTGGAAATGCTAGATGAGGGAGCCACAGCGATCAGGGTCACATCAGAGCCATCTTCCTGGACTGCAGATGAACATCTCACTTATCTTCACACCGAAGAAGGGGTGGTGGTGGTGTGTGTGTATGTCATGAGTGTGCACATGATTGTGCATGTGTGCATGCCTAGAGATGTTGTGTCTACACACATGTGTATGTATGCATGGAGACGAGAGGTCAATGTTGGATATCTTCCTCCAATGCGCTCCACTTTAGGATCTGAGATTGGGTCTCCCCTGAACCTAGAGCTCACTGATTTGGCTAAACAGACAGGTCTGTGACCGCCAGGCATCTTGTCTCTGCCTCTCCGGCACTCATAATAATGGTATCGTCAAGCTACTGTGATCTGCCTCTTAGATAAGTGCCGAAGATCCAAACTCAGGCCCCTGTGTCTGCCAAAAAAGCATTTTACTGACTAAGCCAGCTTCCCAGTCTGTAACCCCACTAGAAAAGCCTCACACTCTCATGGCTTTGTCCAAACCAAACTATCTTTTGAGGGCCTTATCAGTAAATAACAGTGCTTTGGAGGATATGGCTTCTTCAACAGATGTGTTTTACAGGCTCACAAACAATAGCCCACAACTTTTACTTCTCATGGTTAACTGTATGTGTTAGCTGATCTAATATCTAGTTCCACTGTTTGATATTATTCTGGATGTGCCTATGACTGTGTTTCTAGTTGAGATTAACACTTAAATCCTAGACTAAGCCAAGCAGATTTCCCTCCCTGAAGTGGGTAGGTTCCATTCAAGGTGTAGAACATCTGAACAAAATAAAGAACCTGAGAGGGATTTCCTCCTGGCCAACTACTAGGCCTAGGATATTGGCCTTTTCCAGCCTTTGGGCATAAGACAAAATCTCATCTCTTCTCAGGCCTGGCACTATAGGTTTTAGACCGAAATATACACCATCAGCTGCCTCTGTTCTGAGGCCTTTACTCTTTAACTAGGGTTGCACCATCAGCTCTGAGGAGCAACAGCATACTGGCTGCAGATCTTGGGACTTTCCAGCCCCCATAGTAACATACACACAAACACAGACACACACACATATGCATGTCTATTGTTTCTGAAGAACCCTGTATTACTACTAGATAGATAGAACTGTGGGTAAAGTATCCTGTTTTGTAAGTTTTTAACACTTGTATATGTCTATGCGTGGGTACATATATTTGTATGCACACACTTAAACTCTACATGCACATAAGGAAACATGGTCTTTAAAAACTAATTTTTCAGGAATCAGCTCAGCTTTTGATTGGGTTCCATGCTGATTCTAGACCACGTCAGGACTCTTCCAATACTGACATGAGAAGTTGTCTTGGCAGGTGGTGAATTCATCGTGGTGGATGTAAGCTCAGTCCCCAAAGTCAAGCACCTACTTGCCTTGGTGTCCCACCGCATGGAGAATAATAAACGTTGGGATTTCCACTTCCATTTTGTAAATCATGTTCTTCCCTTGAGAAATGGGACTTGTGAATACCCCCACTGAGCCATCAGGAAGCTTAGAGGAACATCTTCATGAGTTTCTGTGGATTCCTCTATGGTAATTATGGCATCACACTACTGTGGAATTTCGTTTTCTGTTTTCTTGACTCTGATTTTTATAGTCCTACTCAACTGACCTTATTCTCCAAACTGCTCAAAGAAATATGTGGGAAGTAATTGCACAGTTGACTATGGCTTCCCATAAATACATGTTATTTGTATATTATTTAATGACCAAGAATTTCAGAACGAAGCCATCACAGCCAGCAAGATAGCTCATTGTGTGAAGACCCCTGACACAAAGTCAAACTACTTCCATTCAATCTGCCAAAGCCGTGTTCTTGAAGGAAAGAATTGACTTTGACATCCACACATGCACATGTAAGAGTGAACACTCATGGGGTATGTTTTGTCTTAATTCCTCAATTACCCTTTTTATACTGTACGGAACAATAACAATTGTAACATTGATCAACATATCCCTCTTCTTACACTGACTAACCATATTCAATGTGACTATGAGGATGAATGATGCCCTGTGCCTCTTTCAGTTCATTTTTTTGCTAACGCAAAGCCCGTCTTTCTTATATTTTTGGTTGTGAGACTAGCCTTTAACAGCTGAACTATCTCTCCAGCCCCAGAGTCTTTTTTTAAAAGAACAAAAACAGAAGCAAATCATTCCAAACCTCAAGTGTACCTTCGAGGCCACCCCTCCCCCCAGGCATTTCTAAGTCATCCCAAAAAAACATCCCTTGAAAGAACTTGGTACCCTGGCTCTCCCTGCCGTTTTAATAAAGGTTCAAGACTATTGCCTCTAGAAGTCAGTGCAAGATGCCAGAATGTTAGGGAAATATGAAGCGGGGAGCCTGGGGACAGGAAGGATAAAATAAGACTGTGGTGGCCTAAATTAAGGACTGTAATTTGGTAAGCTTTTAAGTCACAGCAAGATATGAAAGACGCAGCCTCCAAAGCAGTTTGCCCAATGTTTTTGTACTAAAGTAACACACTTGGGGATTTTTCTTTTAGATTGCAAAAAGATCAAGCCTAGCTCAAGCAGTGGGTGGTTCTGGCACTTTCAAACACATAGGATATTTTCTGACCTCCACAACGATATCTAAAGTAGATCTGCCCCAGGTAGAAATGACCCTAGCGCACAGCAGGTATCACTAATGTCAGAGATGGCCAACTTTTTCCAAACACCAAGTTTCAAAGCAGCAACCGCCAACGACACAAGAAAGTTTTGAGCTTTGCTTTTAAGTTGCGTTTTATTTGTGATTCTCGTCAAAGCCAAAAGCCTACAATAAATCACTTTGGTCATTTCTTTGGCTAAAAATCATTAATCCACCTAAAGCAACTGAAGGAAAAGCTGTGGGAACGTGGCTGACCCAGCATCATCTTATTAGATCTTGTTCGGAGCTGCGGATATTGGTCTCTCCATGGCAGAGGTCTTCTCCTGTTTACCTCCCTGGGTTTCTCTGGCCCCAAATGGAATATCACCATCCCACTAACACTTTGTCTGAAAACGGGGATGCGGTATGCAATTCAAGTCACAACCAAACACAAATCAAAGGTATGAATTTGCTTCCAACTCATAACCCAAAGAAGGGCATTCCTGTTGGGAGCATTTCACAAAATAATGGGATTAAGACAGCAAAGCCTCCTCCCTTCCCTCTTGCAGGACAGGGCAATCTGGATGGCTCACATAAAGAGGTCGGAGAACGACAGAGTGACTGGCTCAGCCACTGCTACCTCTGCATCTCTTGCCAAGTTTCTTCTCCTCTTTAACACTCAGATTCATACATCAGAATTCTGATGAACAAGATAATGGTGACAATGTGCCAAGCATCTGTGTGCGTCAAATAACCTTCGGTGCACTTGAGTCAAAGTATCTCAGCCAACTTTTGAAACAACTCTGGATAAGAAATGTGACCACCACCAGTTTACAACTTGGTAAAGCAAGCAAGACTCAGAAAGATGAAGCAATGTGTTCAGGTCACTTATGTGTAGGAAGTGTGGAAACAGGGTTCAAACCCTGGGGGGGGGCTTCCAGTTTCAAGTTTTTTCCCAAAGCAGCACTGTCTTTTTGGAAATACTCTTCCCCTTGCACCCAGTTTGTTGTGAGAGTCATGGGAGAGAGGGTTTGAGGTCTGCCCTGGACTCACAATGAGTGCAGCCTTGCCCTCAACTGTCAATCATCTCATTGGGTACTGATAGAGGGAAGGGATGGGGAGGTTGCCTGTGAGTAGAAAGAGAAGGTGAATCAAATCAAATTCAGGCTAGAGGCACCCTTGACCCCAAGGACAAATCAATAATGGCCACTGTGGCTCTGGTGACAGGTGGTTTATAATTCTACAATCCAGAATCTTAGAAGAGAGCTAGAAATACAAAGAAAGAGTAGTGGCCAGCGCTGCTAGGAGCTGCTGGTGCTGCCAGGTGCTGCTGGGTACTGCCGGGCGCTGCTGGGTGCTGCAGAGTGTTGTGTTGGGAAATACCTCCCTCACCGTGTCCTCATGTAACCTCGCAGCTCCCTGGAGCATATGATTTAGGGCAACCCGAGGATACGCTTCCATAATTGGAGAGCCAGTGCCAGAGAGGAAACCCTTCTTTTATGCAAAATTGGCCCTGACTAACACCCAAAAGGAAAGCTTACCAACCGCGATAATTGACCCCGGGCTTCTGTTCCAAAGAAGAATGTGGCCTTCAGGAGCCAAATTATAG
This sequence comes from Neodon shergylaensis, assembly GCA_025134845.1. Taxonomy (NCBI): domain Eukaryota; kingdom Metazoa; phylum Chordata; class Mammalia; order Rodentia; family Cricetidae; genus Neodon; species Neodon shergylaensis. Next base: position 6,873,845 of record JABTXL010000003.1, on the reverse strand, counting down.
GGTTATGGGATTTGCCAGCCATAAACATCCAGTCGGCGACTCATTACAGAGGGGTTTTTCCTCCCTCCTGGAGGAAAGCTATTACAAGTCTTCAGTGCTTAGCGTATTGCCCAAGACTGTTTGCAAGGACTCTTACAGACCAACACAGTGCGGCCCAAGGAGAGGGGTCTCCGTGTGGGCTTTCATCTGCTCGCTTGCCAGGAGGACTGACCCGGAAATGATTCCTGTGTCATGACCGATGCCATTGTCCTTTTCTTTCTTGGCTTTCGACCTAGATTTTCAGTTTGTCTTTTCCGCTGGCAACAGTCACCTAACTGCCACAGAAGACACTGCTCTTCCATTCTTACCAGAACAATAAAAGGCTTACATATGTATGCAGGGAGTGAGTTTGGACGCTTATATATGCATATACATACATTTGTGAGCCCTTGCCATGTATACTATTTATATATACACAAAGAAAGAACGTATTAAGGATTCCTCATAACTTCGAGGGAACTTGTGTATCCTTCACCCTTTTCCAAGCAAAGAAATTTGCATTGACTTTCATCTGTAGGCATATGCACATAGTATTTTCCTGCATTGTCAGAACAGTTGCAGGTTCACAGGACAGGGTCCACAGATGCTTTCTCATATCCTCCTTGTCCCATCTGAACATTAGCATGGAGGGGGAACATTATCTATTTATAAAGATTTTTTTAAATGTATGTATACATTTGTGTGTGTGTGTGTGTGTGTGTGTGTGTGTGTGTGTGTGTGTGTGTGTGTGTGTGTGTACCTGGTGTCCTTGGAGGCCGGAGAGGGCATTAGACCTACAGAAGCAGCAGTTAGAGATGACATGCATTGCCGAGTGGGTCCTAAGAACTGAATGCTGGTCCTCTTCAAGAGCAGCAAGTGCTCTTAACTGCTGGACCATCTCTCCAGTTGCTGACTTTTTACAGTTGTCTTAGAGAAGAGATAAGAGCCCCTGCTAAAGGCCTGTACTGTTCATGCTCCTAGTATAAAAGTTAACTCTGGTATGATAGCGGGAGAAAAAGAGAGAGAGAGAGAAACAGAGAGAGAAAGAGAGGGGGGAGAGATATTTTTCTGTACAGTTTACAGTGTTTCTCAGCCCTTCCCTGCATTTCCTTCCAGGTCTAAAGGCGCTGTTATCACTGAGTTGCAATTCCAGCCACCGCTTTGAATAGAGAAGTTGTGAAACACGTGAACCATTATGGCTTAATAAAAAATTACAACCTCCCTGGAAAAGAGGGTGCCCGAACTGGCCTTGCCCTGTAGTCAGACTGATGATTATCTTAAATATCACTATAGAACCTTTGTCCAACAACAAATGGAAACAGAAGCAGAGACATTGATAAAGAGGCCTTGGAATAACACAGATAGGCCGGGGGTCATCTTCCAGAATTTAAAGCAGTGAGGTACTGGGAAGCCATCATTAAAAAACGGACTTCACAAATCCCAAAGTTTTAAATTATTGGATTTAAAATACTGGAAGTCTTTATATATTGTGAATATGAATCTTTCACCGATATGTGGTCAACAGGTCCCTTTTCTCCTTCCATAGTCTCTTACCCACGTCTAGCAGAGAGTGGAAATTTTCATTTTAGTGAAATTTAACATGCCTTTTCTTTTTTTTTTTCTTTTTCGTGTTCTAAGAGTCTTTGTCTATCCCGGAGTTTCAATGGTTTCTAGAAACTGTAGTTTTAGGTTACATGTCTAGGCCTCTGATGCATGTCAGGTGTGATCTTGCGTGTGTTGTAAAGCCAAATCTCCTTCCTTCTCTTCGTGGTCATCCACTCATTCCTGCAACATTTCTTTCAAAGAATTTCCTTCCCTTAATGAATTTTGTTGGCACGAACCTCTGTTAAGGATCAATTGACCATAAAGTCTGGGCATATTTCTGAGCTTTCTGCTCTGCTCCCAGGATCTGCTGTCTCTCCGCCAAGACTACACCATCTTGCTTTCTCTACCCCTGCAATAACTCTTGAAGCAAAGCACTGTAAATCCTTCGGTATTGGGCTTCTCTTTCAAAATTGTTTTGGCTGCAGCGGGTCCTTGCACTTACATATAAATTTTGGAATCAGCTTGTAAATTTCTACAAAATGCTTCATTGGACTACATAGAACTTATAAATCAATTAGAAGGAAAGGGCATTGAATGCTCCCCCCACCACGTTTTTTTTATTTATTTAAAAATAAATAAATAAAGAGACTGGATTTTAAACCTAGAAACAGGAAGTTGATGTGTGGGAACAGTCTCCTAGCTGTGAGTGGAAATTTTGTTACTTGGTCAAAAAGTCACTTCCTAAAGCTTTCCTAATGTTAGAACGCATTGCCCGGAGACTTTAAATATCATGGGATTTTCTGTCTGGACCTGTATTTTTAATCCGCCCTTTTCATTTAAAACGTATTTATTGAGTGTCTACCGCGGGTCTGTGACAAAAATCCCCAGTCTCCTGGAAGCTCAAATTTTTAATGAAGTCTTCCCAGCCCCTCCATGCTTTAAACTCAAGAAGAGGCCCCCAGTGTATCTATACTATTCCGAGGGCTCTTTAACAATAATCTTTGCATCTGTACATGCAAAATGTAAGCATGACATAATAATATAAGCTGTGCATGGATGTGTGTACAGAAATCCCAAACTCTCTCCATTTTTAGGACAGAAATATTTTGACCTTGGAGGACAAGAAAGAGGAAGACTTAAAGGAGTCAGGGGTATTGGTCCTTGTACTGTTTTCACATACAGAGGAGCGCTAATGCAGACAGTTGTGTATAAACACTGGTTTGCTGTGGGGGTGATCGCTGTCACTGTTTCTGTTATTGCTGTTGTTTTCAGTACTGATGGTGTTTGACCTTAGCACCAGGTGCAAACCAGACAAGAGCCTCAGCTCTTTCTCTCTCTCTCTCCTTTTCTCTTTCCTTCTAGTTTTTGTTTGTCTGGGGGGAGTTGGTTTGGTTTTTTGTTGTTGTTGTTTTGTTTTGTTTTAATTTTTGGAGGAGGCGTCTCACTAGTTTTTCCTGGCTAGGCTTGAACTCACTCTGCAGCCCCGAAGGTCATTGAATTTGCACTCCTCCCGACCTGTTGTCATGAATAGCTGGGAGTCCAGGCCTATGCTTAATTGCTGCTCTTTGCTACTGAAGCCTTGCTCAGAGAACTACTTTTGTTATTTCTTTCCTGTGGGTTAAAGACAGATGGAGGGAGTTTTAAAGTAGGGAGCCAAATCAAAGGGAAAAGTGAAAGGAGTGGAATGCTAGGGCAAAAACGGGGCCTCCTGAGTCCCATTTGTCTTTGCCAGGTTCCCGTGTATCAGTCTTTTCCTTTTAAAACTGGTTTGTCTTATTGCTAAGTCTCCTTAGCGTATGCATAATTTGAAAATATCTTCTCTAATCTCAGGATCTGCCACCTTTTTCTTTTTATTGATTGATTGATTGATTGATGATTGATTGATTGATTGATTGAATGAGTGCTTTCATACTCCTTCAGATCTGAAATAACTCTTTGGTCATTAGATCCCCATTGTTCAGGACATCTGATTTTCAGTCTTTGAGGGGAAACACATTATCTTCACCCACACATTCTTCTGTACTTTTTAGATACAAAGTAATACTGAGCAGAGGGAAGGAAACACAAGAAAGGCCATCTTTAGGGAAACTACAACTACCATGTGACTGTTTTTCCATGCAGCCAATAGGAACACAGCAAGCTACTTTGTGTCTTTTGAAATGAAAAGGAAAGATACAAAGATGTATATGTGCAAATTTTCCATAAGGGATTTATGAAAAGTTTCATATATAAGGAATACACACATATACAGACACACAGACATACAGACACAAACACACACACACAAACACATATACACATACATGATTATTCAGATAGTAATTTCTTTAGCACACAAAAAATTAATATATGTTTTAAATTAAAATATTAATCTGTTTGTAATAAATTGGCATTCAGCCCACTAATACTAATGAGGTTGTAAGCTCAGGCTGATTGATTTAGTAATCGAATATACTAAGGCTTCAGTTTTAATAATTAATTGCTCATTACAAAGGATTGCTTTCGGGTCATCCCATCCCACTTTGATCATCACCTCATTACTGCTGGGCTCTGCGCATCAATTCCTCATTCATCCCAGATGCAGATATTAATGAAGAACTCAGAACCTCTTTTATTTTCTTTGGGGGAAAATGGTTACTTTGGCAGGAAATGGGCATGAGCAAATGGAATGGGAGTCTAGAGCAAAGTAGGCCCTTTTTGTGTGGGATAAAAGACCAGAAGATGATTCATGCAATGTTTCAGACTGGAACTTCGAATGCAAGGCAGCCTTCCAGGGGCTAACAAGGAGGAAGGTTGTAACCTTTTCTCTAGCTCCAAAAGGCAGAAGCTAGAGGAGACAATTGGAGCAGACATGGAGACCAGAGCATCTTGGGAGCCCAAAGTGAATTTGAACTGATGCTGGGGGTAGAATGAGCTTTTCTCCCATGACACTATGAGTCAAGTCCATTTTGGTCTAGTGAAAGAGACAATCCATCTATTACATAAAGCTCTCTGAGCACCACGGATGACCAAGCAAAGAGCAGGGCAAGTCAAACATGGTTTTCTGGGGCAAGGTCTGTCTATCTCTAGCGTCCAGCCATGATCCATTGGGAAACCAAGGCAGAAGATGGAAACTCAGCCAAGACTCGTGGCGCTACAAAACCAGCAGTGAAGACTCTTGGGAAAGACCTTGCAGCCATCTGGTCCAACCTTATAATTTTACATATCTGTTGAATACATATATTGATGACTTCTTTCTTTAAAAAGAAAAACACCCATTAGTGAATTTACCTATTGAAGGTGTGCACAATTCAATAGCTTTTGTTGAATGCACAGCCACATAGTACTTTATTTACCCCCAAAGCAACACCATACTCATTATCAGTCACCCCAAACTATCAGTTCTGCTTTCCCCCCACAACTCAGCAACCATGCCTCTACTTTTTAATTCTACAGCTCTGCCTATTCTAGACGTTTCCGATGCATAAAACAGAACAATGTGGGTTTTTTTTTTTGATCTGGCTTCTTATATAAGACCTGTGTCCAAGGTTCATCAGTGAAGAAGCAGGCATCACCAGTGCTTTCCTGTGGATGAGTCCATTGTATGAGTATACTACCATCTGTGTTCCCATTCAGTAGCTGATGAATAGTTAGACTGTCTCCTCTGTTGTCATTTTGAATAAGACTGGGATGAACACCATGTACAAGTTTTTGGGGAAACAGACACTTCAGATTCTCTTCTGTAAATCCCAAGCAGTAAGATTAATGAGTCAAATAGTAACTCTATATTTAAGACCCAAGTTATTTTTCAAAAAAGCTGCATCCATTCACATCCTTGCCAGGAACACAGAAGGCCCCGATTTCTCCATTGGTTGTTAAAGCTGTCTTTAATAGGCTTCATCTACCTGTCTTGGTAGACACAGATGGAGTAGCATCTCAATGTGGTTTTGAACTTTACTTCATTGGTGATGGGGCAGCTGCGCACCCTCTCATGTGATTATTGGCACTTGTTTCCCCTCCCTGGAGAAATACTTGTTCGTGTTCTTTTAGTCATTTTAATCGGAACCTTTTCCTTTTGATTTTACCTGTGAGGGTTCGTTATATTTCCCAGATAGTAGACTCCAATCAGATATGTGATTTCTTCCCAATCTATGGATTGTGGTGTGCCTTTCTCAGCAGGGCCACATGATGGATGCAAGTTTTACATTTTGATCAAGTACAATTTACCTATTTCCATGTTTTACTTGGGCTTTAGGAGATGGTAGCTAAGAAACTGAGACTTAAATTTCACATAAAGTCAAAAGAATAGGAATGAAGCAAGTTCATTCATAAGAAGCCATCTGAATTGATCACAGTACTTTCTATAACATAGGGGAATATGCTGTGGGACAATAGTCTTTTATCCTGTCACTTGTATTATTTTAATACTGATTGGCCAGTAGTCAGGCAGGAAATAGAGGCAGGGCAACGAGAATGCTGGGAAGAGGGAAGCACAGTCTGTAGTCGTGACCCAACCTCAGAGGAAGCAAATGTATCTGCCTCGCCGAAAAAGATACCAAGCCACATGGCTAACTCAAACAAGAATTATTGGCCAACGTAAGTTATAAGAATTGGTAAATGAGAAGCCTGAGCTAATGGGCCAATCAGTTTATAACTAATGTAGACCCCTGTGTGATTTCTTTGGGACTTAACAACTGCGGGAACCGGGCGGGACAGAAAACTCAGTCACCACTAAGAAAGATAGACTTGGGCCAGGAAAGATGGCTCAGCAGTTAAGAATGCTTGCTGTCTTTCCAGAGGACCTGAGGTCCCAAAACCCAGGGCAGGAAGCTCAGAGCTGCCTTTGACTCCAGCACCTAGGGATCCAGTGCGCTCTTCTGGCCTCCATGAGCACTGCACTCACACGTACACACCCACACACAAACATGTTCACATACACGACAATTAAAATAGTTTTTTAAAGAAAAACAAATCCATCCAGAAGAATCTCTGGAAGACATTACTGACTGAGAATGGCAAGATGAGAAGCGTTTTCAGAAATCTAAGGTTATTTTCTGAGGTGTCAGCAGATCCATGTTTGTCCCCACTCCTTTACATTTTTCTGGAATACAGTTTTCAAGCCAGAAGAATCTTAAAGGGCTAATTAACATTTGCTAATTAACAACTGCAACCTGATCTCAGCCCTTGGGACACAATTGGCCATGACTCCTTCCCACTGAGATAGCTGAGTGCTTCCGTGGTCATCAGGACAATGGGCAGTGGCCAGATTCAGTTTTGACTGTTTTTTCACTGGGGCAGTGGGAAACTAGTGGTTTTGTCCCCCTGATTGGAAGTGTTTTAAACAAATATGCATTACAGCTTATATCACAAATAAAGATATTATTTCTACACACTTTGGTGGCTATTCTTGAATGAATTGAAATCCAGAAATGGAGGGCACACCTATGAGAGATTTTGTTTGTTTGTTTGTTTGGTTGGTTGGTTGGTTGGTTGGTTGGCTGGTTGGTTTAAAGTGGGTGAATTCACTTCTAGTCCAGATCTTTGAGGTAAGAAGTAACATGTGTTTGATCCAGATCATGACACACCTTTAATCTGGGGCACACCTTCTGCTGGAAGTCTATATAAGGACATAGAAGAAGGAAGCTTTTGCTTCCTGCTTGCCCTCACCTTGTTAGCTCTCTGGCATTGGAGCCTACTTCTTTGGGACTCCAGCATAGACTGAAGATCAGCCAGGACATCCTGCCTTGGGGACTAAGCTACTACTGGGTTCTGGGACTTCCCATTCACAGCCAGTCATTGTTGAATTAATCTGGACTGCAGTCTGTAAGCCATTCAAATGTATGTATGTGCGTGTGTTTGTGTGTGTGTGTGTGTGTGTGAGTAATTTGATATATATTCATTCTATAAGTTCTGCTACACTAGAGAACCTGACACACAAACTGAAAAAGAACAGAAATGAAGAGCAGGTCAATTAATAAGAAAACAGCTAAATTAATTATGATATTTATGTATCACAGAGTAATAGACTACCACTAAAAGAATGGTCTTAATATTTATATGACCCCAATATTCATGTGGAAAATTTAACCCCATGCAACAGTATTTGGAGGTGTTTAATAGTTAATGTCACTACATAATAAGGGACTTGTGGGAGCTCCCTCTCCCCCCCTTCTGCTTTTCTTCATATGTGGATACAGCAATAACACTCTCAACAGTATCAACACCTTAGTCTTGGACTTCCTAGACTCAAAAACTATAAAAAAATAAATTTCTGTTACTTATAAATGGCCCAGTCTGTGATGTTCTGTTAAAGCACAAAGGATGCCTTGTGTAAGGCCAAGTTTCTTGTGACAACATAACAAATAAAGAAATAGGCTTGACATAATTACATTTAATATATAGCTTTGTGTTCGTATACACCAAATAGGACTCCAATGAAGAAAGCAAGCAGAAAACAAATTCCATGCTGGTTTTTATTTCCGTGCAATAAAGGTGTCACAGGAAATTTATGCTTAAAATTGTACAACATGTTTGGACAAGCATGTACACTGTGGAATGACTACCACCATCAAGCTAATTAAACTGATCTATTTCTGATTGACACTTTAAACAAAATGATAGGGAGACCAACTAAAATTTTACTTGAGATTGATGACTGTCCAAAAGTATTTTTATTTCTAATGAAAGCCAGGGGGAAGAGATAAAATAATATAGCGTTAAGGGTTTTTAAAAATACTACAATCCCTATGAATAATTCCAATTCCTATTTGATAACATCTGATGAAATACAACTTTCACCTGCAGTCTACGGATGCTACTTTCGGGTCTGTCCCAGGGATGCTCCAGCAAAAATACACAGTGACGCATGAGCATTCATGGTGGCACAAACACAGTAGCAGAGAATTGAGAAGAACCCGAATCCCCATCTCTAGAGAAATGGTTGCAAGGTCATGATGAATCCACACTGAGAAGAACTATGAGGCCGTCAAAGAGAATAAAGAGTGTTTGTATACAGCTATAGATTTACACCAAGACACTGTGAAAATACTAGGAAGCAGACAAGGTAAGGTAGGGAGAAAACACGTACTGCCGTTTACCTAGTGATAAGGAATGCGCTGGTGTCTCCATGCCCCAGCAGGAAGATAAAGGGAGCGCTAGATGTTTCCTCTGGAAGGGGGAGGAGGTAAAGCACAAAAAAACGGATGCTTCCTTCCTCTAGATATCTATTGATTTGATTTTGAAACCATGATAGCATTTAATATAATTTTCAAACCAAATTAAATTCAAAAACGATGCCTGGAAATTAAAAGCAGAATAAAGTAAATGCACCTAATAAATAAATCCAAATAAAGTTGGAGGTACGGCCATGCAGCTGGCTCCAAATGGAAGTGCTTTATCTTGCAGTGATGTTCCAAGGGTAAAAGAAGTGTTCTTAGATTTATTTTTACCTGTGTGTATGGTATGTGTGTGTGTACTCACGCTCACACACACATATCTTACACATAAGTATATTCCAAGGGTAAAAGAAGTATTGTTAGATTTATTTTTATTTATGTGTAAGATGTGTATGTGTGTGTGTGCCCACACACATGCAGATGCACAGTCACATGTTTGCCACATGTGTGCAGGTGCCCACAAAGGCCAGAGACAGCATCGTATCCCTTAATGTTGAAGTTACAGGCGGTTGTGAACTGCCTAACTCAAGTATAGGATTCCTAACTTGGGTCCTCTGGAAAAGCAACAAGACCTCTTAACTGCTGACCTATCTCTCCAGTCCCGAAAGTTGAGGGGGAAACGGGGCTAGAGAGATGGCTCAGCAGTTAAGAGAACCTCCTGCTCTTCGGTAGGACTGAGATTCATTTCCTGCCTCCCACATCGGGCATCTCACAAGCACCGTAGCTCCACCTCCAGGGCACCTGACTATCTCTCTGACCTCTGCAGACACTGCATTCACGTGCACACACCTATACACGGATAGACACAGAACTGAAAATGAAAATAAAATCTTGAAATAAAAATAAATGTAAAACTGTTTTTCTGGTATTGTGTTCTTGTTACTTGTGATGGCTTTGGTATTTTAAGATATTTTCTTAAATGTACATTGAGAAATAAGGCATGAATCACTATGTTGATGTCACTGAGAACTTAGATAGTTGACGTGCTGGGAGGAGATTCTGATGTTAAATTGGTATATTTAAGTCTTTTTTTAATTACTCCTAAATTTGAAGTGGAATATAAGAATAATTCTTCACTTATTTTACTTTTCAAAATCTTCCCACAAGCCTCTAGAACTAGTGAGTCCCCATGAGGAAATCAGCTGTATTCTCTAGAATAGTAATAAATAATTGCAAATAAAAACTGATTTTTAACTTCCATTTTTCATAGCATCAAAAGGTGTAGATTAAAATTATCAGAACAGAAAACCTTTTGAAGACCTCAAAATATGACTGAAAAAAAAAGAAACTTGAAATGCGGAGATACATCAGGAGGCTTTCTCTTCTTTTTCTCGGAAAATAACAACTGTCCAATGTTCATGGCATGAAACAAACTCATGAGCAATTTATAAAACAATGAACTCAGAACAACCTGGGAAAGGAGTGCATTGTCGAAGGGCTGTCACCGTCTGTTCGGCAGTCCTATTGGAAAGACTAATAGCTCGGAGGATGAACCAAGAGGCCAGAGACAAGGTCCCAGAATTCAGAGCTAAAGTCACACCTGTGTAGCCGACGTGGTGACGGACAAAGTTGCAGAGGTAACTCAGCTTGGAAAGAAACCTGCAGCACATGAGGGCCCAGCAATCGGATGCTTCATGCACAAACAACTTGAAGGTAGCGGAGGGGCGGCCCCATCATCCCTTGAGTTTCCAGACAGTGTCTGGGATTTCCTACACTCACTTCTCACTCGTTCAGCATTCTAGCCAATGCCAGGGCCCGTTTTAGGTTAATGTGAGCTATTTCTTAAAAGTACAAGTTCTGATTCTATTTCTGTATGATCAACACCAGCAAGCTCTTCCCAAGGATAACATAAGCTGTCTGCCATCTGTCTGGACAGAATGTTGTTATGTCTGATGGGTGCAAGCTAGACTCATCTGGGGAGGGAGAAGGGGAGCAAAGAAATCAATGTCTCTAAAAACTGTAGGTTCTGTTTTCAAATTTTTACAAATATTGACTCCTCTGAGGTTTCAGTTTGCTTCCATTCTGCAAGAAAATTCCTTAATTTTTCCCTGTGCTATTCTTAATCTAGTCTGTCCAACTGTCATAAATTAATAGCTTTACTAAACACACTGTGTGCCCATCAGTTAGAATGAAAACTCCCTGTTCAAATATACCCAAACATATATGTGGATTGCACCATGCAAAGGAAACGATCACTCAGAGATTTCCAGTTCACACAAGTTTAACACAGGCTTCTGCAGCAATATAACATCACTAAAGAGCTATAATAGAGCCTCCTTCCTACTCAAATACACTTGAATTACACATCTACTTCCACTTGGGAAGAGTAGAACATGTATTCTACGTGTTACCGTTGCTCATTCTAAATAACCAAAGCATATGATATAGTAATCCAGGACAATGATATTGTAGCTTTAGAGAAAGGGAGATGCGGACTTTATCTAGTCACATTTGTCTGACTGACATCCACCAAGTTTGTGACAATAACAATGCCTCCCTCTAAGATCTGAAATGACCCCACCAACCTCCCACTCCTCCTACTCCTCACAGACATCGTCAGAGGTTGTGAATAGACCTTCTTGATTCCACCACCTAGAAACAAACCCAAACACGTTGTTACAGAGACATAAAGTCACTACTCTCTCCATTTTACGCAAGTTGATTTTCTCTAATAAATGCTTAGAAAGCCCTTATCATTTCAACCTGAGTATTGCATCTGTTTTTAATTGAAACCCTCCAATCCTGTAGCCATCCCTACCACTCCTTGAACATCTTCATTGGACCAGAGCATCACAATATCCCTGCCGAGGAAATTGCTAAAAGGATCAAGTCCCAGAGCAGTTAGTGAACACTGGGAAAACTACAGTTGTCTCCTTTGTCCACCCGGCTTTCCGCCCTATGTCACATCCCATCTGGGCATCCACTTCCACTCTCTTAGCCAACCTCAGCATCTAACTCACGCTTTCTTCTCTCGCTGTCACTCTACCCATCACTAACTGCATCTTTCCCCACCATCATCATCACATCACTGCCACCCCCACTGATGACCCAGCAGACAGGCCGAACTATAGTGTCTGGGCTGCCTGAATATCAGTCCTGATGCGAGTTAGATAGATAGATCAAAACACCTTGGCCCACTGCAACAGTTTGTGCCAAGAATATAGGTGACATTTGGTTTGCATCTGCCCCACCACTTTGCCTTTTTCCTCAATTGGTTTGAAGCCCAGGGAGAAAAATAGAGATGCTATATACTGGGCCTTTTTTATGATCTGACCTCTCTAATGGGGGATATAGGTTATGGAGTCTTTGTGTAGTCTACCATTTCCTATTGAGACATGGGGTTCCCTGTGTAAATCAATGCTGTAAGCATAAACAGTCACTTAACCAGGAAGAACAATGAGGAATTAGGTTAAAAAAATAATAGTTTATTTCCTTTTGAGTAAGGATTCTAATTGCAAATGAATTTCGCTTATTAGCTAGGCCCATTAGGAGTTATTTTCAGCAATACATCCCTTTTAACCAAGTGTTTAGAAATATTCTTTGCCATTGAAAATAAAATCATTTTCAGTAAAAGGGGAGAATGAAGAATCCTGTAACTTGGATTGATATTCCTCCACAAAGCAACGAATCGTAAAGAATTATTTAAGCGTTTCTAACTTTGGGCTGCCTAATAAAGGTTGAGCCTCCTTCCCTCTCAAGTGGAAAATGAGAAAGGCCATTGTCTTAACCAAACCATGCAACCTCACAATCCAAGCCACTCACAGCAGACAAAGCCAAACAAAGCTATAGCTCTGCTCCTCCAGAACTCCCTTGGCAAACAGTTACCACGGTCTCCAGCAAGCAGAGACCCGTTCCACAGTATGTCTAATTGGCCAGTCCTTTCTTACCTTTTAGATAATAAGTCAATAAGCAGGGAAGTAAAACTAATGACTTCCCACCCATGAGCGACAGCCAGGTTAAAAGCCACTGGACCAGGTTAGCAATTAGTGCAGCAAAGGAGAAGAGGTTCTGACCAGATGACCCGTCACACTCACTGATGGCTGGAAATGCAGAGATCAGGGGTTCGCTCCAGTGCTTTACGACTGCAATTTACATATTAATGATCATGTAGAGAATCATAGTCATTGATGAGAATATTTGGAATGCAGACACTGTAGTATGGGAGACTCATGTCATTATCTGACTTCTGGAGGTTCAAACACAGCTCACCCAGGGAGCATTACTGCATATTTCACAGATCACTTCCAAGTGCACTCGTGTGTCAAAGACCCAGACTCAAATACTTCTGGGGTTAAGTAGGCAACAAAAATAAATGACCCAAGACCTAGGTAACTTGTCCTTTAAACTGTCAACACAGCTGGCTATAGAATTTGTGAAACCCAATGCAAAATAACAAGGCAAAAAGCCTTTGTTCATGAGGCAGGGGAAAAAAGACATTAAAGAAACAAAGCAGAAAGCTTTTCCAGTCTCCTTGCTTTGGTCTGTCCCTCTCTCTCTGTCTCGTACACACGTGTGCATGCATACACATGCATGTACATGCACATCACCACTACTTACCTGTTGTTGACTATGCAATACTGTGTTCCTCCAGCCACTGAGTCATTCACAAAGTCTGTACAGACCCTGGTTTAAGATCTAAAACTGAAATTCTTTATATTGTGTTACCCTGACATCTTGATCCAGGAGGTCCTCTGAGGGATAAAGCACATATTCCTCTTCTCTGTCTCTCTCTCTTTTTATCTCTATCTCTCTCTCCCTCTCTCATATATATGTATAGATAGATATATACATATATATACACAATTAGTCACTCACTCCTTTCTCATTTTTTAAGTACTAAGTCAATAAGCAGAAAATCCAGTAAAAACAATTATTTTAGACTCATAAGGAGACCACCAGGCTAAGGGTCGCTGGACCAGGTTACCTACTAATACAGAAGAGGAGAAAGGTTATACTCAGATAGCCTTTCATATCTGCTCATAGCTGGAAATGCAGTGATCAATTATTCGTTCCAGGGCTTTATGAAAAAATTTACATTTAATAGTCATCTGAAGACTCGCGATCATGGCTGAGGATATTTAGAAGACAGACACTACAGCAGGAAAGATTGTAGATCTGCTTCTACCTATAAAGTCTCCCAACCAGACTTCCTTCAGGACCGAGCGTAGTCAAGATTCACCATCCTTCCAGCACCAGTAAGCATTAACCAAGGCAAGCACACCACATGGGGAACCAGGAGTCACCTCATCCTCTTGTCACCCTGACACTTCCTCTCATCGTTACTGCTGATTCTCTCGATTCCCAAGTGCAGCTCCAGTGTAACCTGCACAGCACAAGGTGTCCTTGTCCTTGGAGCTGTATGTATGACTGATAAACAGCTGTCTAACTTAAGAAAATGCTCAACATTCTTAGTCATAAGAGAAATACAAATCAAAACAACTCTGAGATTCCATCTTACACCTGTAAGAATGGCCAAGATCAAAAATACTGATGACAACTTATGCTGGAGAGGTTGTGGGGAAAAGGGAACACTTCTGCATTGCTGGTGGGAATGCAAGCTGGTACAACCCCTCTGGATGTCAGTGTGGCGATTTCTCAGAAAATTGGGAAACGACCTTCCTCAAGACCCAGCAATACCACTTTTGGGTGTATATCCAAAGGATGCTCAACCGTGCCACAAGGACATGTGCTCAACTATGTTCATAGCAGCACTGTTTGTGATAGCCAGAACCTGGAAACAACCTAAATGCCGCTCAACTGAAGAATAAATAAGGAAAATATGGTACATTTACACAATGGAGTACTACACAGCAGAAAAAATTAACAAAATCTTGAATTTTACAGGCAAATGGATGGAGCTAGAAAACATTTTGAGTGAGGTAACTCAGATACAGAAAGACAATTATCACATGTACTCGCTGAAATAAGTAGTTTTTAAACATAAAGCAAATAAAACCAGCCTACAAATCACAATCCCAGAGAACATAGACAACAATGAGGACACTAAGAGAGACATACATAGATCTAATCTACATGGGAAGTAGCAAAAGACAAGATCTCCTAACAAGTTTTTTGCCCAAATAAGCCCAGCACTGATTACCCTAGGTGGATACAGACACCAACATGCCTCATTCTGAGATGTCATAGGACCTTGTTATTGAAGCCAACAATCCTCACACCCATGCTTAAACCATGCAGAGTGCTGGTAGCCGGGAAAGACCTGGGGTAGGAGACTTGGAAGATGGGATAAAGGCAGAGAGTTCTGGAAATGGGACTGCACAGGAGTTTACACTCAAACCCTTGTGCCTCCTGTATGGTCCCATCAGACTCATTTATAAAGCCCAAATTCAAACATAAACTTGGTAAAAATAATTCTAAGACATCAAGTGCAGATATTAAAACATAGGTATGCAAGCTGGGTAGTGGCACTTGCCTTTAATCCCAGCACCCAGGAGGCAGAGGCAGGTGGATCTCTGAGTTTGAGCCAACCTGGTCTACAGAGTGAGTTTCAGGACAGCCAGGGCTACACTGAGAAACCCTGTCTTGGGAAAACCTAAATAAATACATAATAAATAAATAAAAACCCGTGTGAAGCCATGTCAAAGAGGCTGGTTCTGCTTCTGAACCAATCGCTGCACTAAAAGCATGTGTTTCCCACTGTGTGTGTTTACGTCTGTCCACAGCAGGCCATTTCATCTTCACAAATTTAATATTGTTGCTGCTTTCGATAGGCCATATCCACAGCCTTTTCTCACTTTTTATTTTGAGACAAGAGCTCCCTGAATTGCCCTGGCTGGCCTTGAACTCGCCCTGTAGACCACACTGGCTTTCAGTGCATGAGCTCCTTGCTTCAGTCTCTGGAGTAGTGAGACTACAGGGCTATAGCATCGGGCGCAGTGAAGTTCACTCTTAATGTTCTGTAACTCTTTTCATATAGGGGGATCAGCTCCACCATCCCCACTTCCTTAGTCCTTTGACCACAATGTAATCCTGTCAAGTTCTAGGATATCATACTACGACAGGTCCGGGATAACGGAGGGCTCACTAAATTTACATTTCCCCCCATGATGTCTTGGAGTATAGTACCACATTAACTCTAATGAAAATGCGAATAAAAGCATCAACATCTTACTTCATAAAGGTCTTCCTCCATACCCCAATCATTGGACTTAGAAACAACCTACCAGAGTTGCTCTATCTTACCTGTTTCTTGTTTGCTGCATACGTCGCCAGAGTAATCACACTGATATTTCTCCATCAACCACTGCCTCCAAGCCAGAAACAACCCTGCATGATAGACAATAAATGTTAGTTACTTTTTAATGGTTATTTGTTCTATCTGCTGCCCTATATTTAACCTGTTGTGTATGGTCTGCAATATATCTGAGACAGCTCTTTCCATTGAGAGTTTCATGCATGCATATTATAATATATTTTGATCAAATGCACTTTAAGCCCCTCCCCTCCAGCCTTCCTATCCTCACTACTTTGGCCCCTCAACTCCATGTCCTTTCTCTTTGCTTTTAAATCCACCAAGTAGCAGCTTGGAAAAAAGTCACATCAGGGAATTCATACTAGGACAGGAAACTCTTGATTGGGATTCACGGCATTTATATTTATAGAGAGCTCAGAAGTCTTGATTTCAATCTCTTCCCAGCGTCCTGTTCCTGAGAACTGTGACAGGGATCTCTTACATCCCATTGAGTCCATGCAAATTCATTTCTGCCTAACTAAGCCACATGACTATTTGGGGCTGCACACATCAGTAGGTGTTCTCCCTAGAATTCAAATAGGAAGAGGAGCAACCTGTTGCTCCTTCCTTGTTCAGTCTATCCACCCCACCTAGCTACAGCTGGTATGGTCATGTATTCACTCCGCGTGAGCGCATGGGCATTTTGACCGTACTTTCTTTAACTCTCTGCTGGCAAATGTCCCTCTGCATAACAGAAACACTCTCTACAATTTCCCACTTAACAGACTATGTCCTTGAATGCTACGTGCACCCCTTTCCATGCTATGTCATGGATATGAGTAGAATTAATATAATTATTTACTCTTTCAACAACGCTAGCTTTCAATGAAGATTCAAACAAATCTATCTGCAACTCATATCAACACTGATAAATTGGATCTGGTGCTCCCTGAAGAAATTAATTTCTTCAGTAGACAAATCATCCTTTGGACAACATAATTTATGGAGAATAAAAATACATTCCATGCTGTGTAATATATTTGTAACTGCCCTGGATTTACCAACACTCATTCTACAAAGAGGTTAAGTCTACATCCATTCTTGCCTCAAAAGAAATGGAGAGAAGACAAGTCATCAGTCTCAAACTGAGAAAGAATGCGATGTACCGTCTCCCCCCTGCACTTACCTTCCTGAGTGCATAAGATGAAGCAGGCAGAATATGGATCCTCTGCCATTCTGTATCTGCTCTCACTCCTAATTCCTCCCTTTCTCTATGCTATGCATTTATCTTTCTTCTTGAACATCATTATTTTTACAAAGGTCAACTTTTTAAAAAATTAATAATGATTGATAAAATCTTTGTAATTTTTAATCACTTATGTCTTGATTATTAACTATATATTTATCCCCTCTGGGCAGAGTTTAATGATCTAATTCAGAGATAATGAATGTCTAGAATTGTGTTCATACTTTCTAGTGTTGCTTGTATGAAAATAGTTATTTTCAGTGTTTTAAGTCTAAAGAATTTTCATGGAATTTTGAGTTAAGGTATAACACAGAGGACCACTCTGTCTTCCAATTGATGACATCAACTATCTTGTCCAAGGTGGCTCAGGCAGTAGGTAGCATAACGATGGCTCAATCTTTGGTACTTACTCTAATTGTAATTCATGTCTCTACACTAACAGACAACATGTATACAAAGAAACCTGTGCTGTACTTGAGCACGACGGAATAGTTTGCTTCCCACCCAGAATCCAGTATGACCTGGGACTGCCTGCAGAACACTGCATCTGTAGCTGTCTCTACTCAGCCCGCCATCTAGCATAAAGCCAACTGGAAATGACAGTCTGGCAGAATTCTGCAAATCCCAACCCCTTGGTCAGGCATTATCAGAGAACACACAGTTTTGAACTTCTCAAACCTTGTGTCAGCTCATCTGTAAACTGAGCTAGCACAACCTCCTTGCAGAGTACATTGCAATGTCCAATTTAGCTCTGTATAGAGGGGATAATACTAAACAGGGCGTATCCATCCACTTTTCTATCATTCTTTCTTCCGAGTCAAGCCCAACTCTGTCTGGAGACTGAACTTAAAAGCCATCTTAATGATTTTGATCTTTCTCAATACCCAGCATCCATGTCTGCCCAACTTCCAGTGACAAAAAAAGATTTAAGTTGGAATGTATTTTGTGGCATATGGAATGAGCTGGTTCCACTCTCTGTGCATTAACAGACAATGAGGAGAGTGGCCTGGTCTGGGCGGCACTGAGGGAAAGTGCTTGAGCCATACCCTTCAGTTCCTGCTTAAGGATCTCCCACCTGCTGGGACTTGTGATACATGCCCTCAACTGTACTCACATGTTGGAAAGAATATTTCATAGACCAAGGCATGAAATGTGAAGATCTTTCAAAAGGACGTAAAGAGTAGGAAGTCAAGTGCAGATCTCATCAGGAGCTGTGCTTTCCTGCATAATTCTCTCCACTTAGAAACACACTACATGAAACCCCGTCATTCGAAACGACAGAGCTGATCTTGAATGCATTCCACTGCACTAGCCAATGCCTAAGGAGGAGCTGTTAAGCAATAGAATCAGAAACCACCCTGCGTTTAAGGAATGCACTAAGTACATTCCTTTCAGGATAGAAGTTGAAAAAAATTATATTGGCATGACCAAAAATATGAAGACAGTATGAATTGCTGCCAGCACTGTTTCTTAGGAGATTCAGAATGCAAAGCTCATGGCAGGCTTCCTCTTTAAAGAATTCGTTGTTTGCTTTTCTCTGCACTGTGCATGTTAAAATTCAGTTCATTTCCCCCAAAATTATAAGCCTTCGGTGTTAAGCTAGACTTCCCTCTACTAGCTGGAAAGAAGAAGGATTGCCAACTTGATCATCAGAAGGCTGAAAGATTCACATTCCCCTTTACGGATGGGGAATACTTGAGCAGAGAGTTTGACTGAAAACTAAGTTGTCATCTGAGTCTAGAGATGGGCAAGGGTTAGTGTCAATCACGTTTGGAATGGAAAGCCTGAAAGGCAGAGAGACTAGATGAGGCTGAAATGCACGCTGATCAGTTTCAAGGGATGCCAAGCGAGATGGGTTAGAAGCCAGTAACCAGCTTCCATAGAGCTAAAGCACTCAAGATGACTGTGGGAACCATAAACTCATTGGTGGCATCTCTCTGGAGATGCTAACCCCTGACACCTAACAGTGCTGCCTGCAATGTGACCTGCTAGAGGCTATATTAGTGGCACACACCGTGTGTTCCCTGTCCAGCACTGTGCAAAATATGGTATATCTAACTCTGCCACACACCCCTTTTCGCTATGTTTGGTCTACTGAATTCTATTAGATTTATCTCCCAGACGCCTCAGAATCCCTCCTTGCACTTCTGCCTTCATGACACAGTTAACAAAGTGCCGCCCAGATTAGTCTCCAAGTGACCGAACACTCTCCCCAGGAACTCAACTCTATTCGTGTTATTTCTCTATTTATAAACTTACAGCATAAAATCTGTAGTTCCTTTCTGGTGGTAAGTTCATTCTGATAAGAGACTGTATGCCAGCCATACCCGTAGATGCCAGGAAAGTAAAGGGCTGTGTTCCTTTCCCAGAGAGCTTCCCATGGTTCAGAGAACATAGTCCCATCATCTCCTGCCATTCATCTTTCACCGTTTATTTCTTCCACAGTACGCAACCCATGCCTTTCAAGATGGTCCCTGGCCATCACTCATCTTCCTGGCCAAGTCCTATTCAGCCTTCCAATGCTGAATTTGTTGATTACCTTATACATTGAAATTTTCTTAATTCCTTAAACAAAATTTGCTCTGTGTGAAATTCTCAGAAGCCCTTACACTTTTCTTTTTTGAGCATTGTGTCTTTTAATTGCAAATGCTTACTTTAAAAGCCTTTATTTTTCAGTAGACTTCATTCGTTCCTCAAGCGAAAAGGAAACAAATTCTGTCAACATTTTTACCACTCAAGAATGAGCAGAGTGCAAAGATACAAGAGGCAAGGAAAACATTGTTCGAAAGATTAATTCCTTAATTAATGAAGGAATACAGCCAAGGTTTTGGAAGTCCTGGGGAACGCTGACACAGAATAACCACACAGACATCTGTTTTTCACCTAGCATTGTGAATATTGTAATCAGAATATTGTGGGAAATACTTAGAATGTTTGGGGGACCAACTGGGACTCTGTATCAAGAATGAAGCACTCTCACTTCTGAATGACCTAAGAGGAATCTATCTACCACATAAATAAATTATTTCTTCAAAAGAGATTCTTATCAGAAATATGATCTATTCCTGTCTCCTTAATCTCTTCATTATCCTGGTGTTAAATTGATTTTATTAGATAATTTTTCCTCACCTCATTAAATACACATTCCAATTGATGGTTTGATGTCTGCTTCATCTTTCATGCCACTCACTGCATCACAGCAGCAAGGGCTTGGGTACCAGGAGCTGAGAGGAAATCAATAACTGAGGATGAGGGAAGAATCGAGACTTTGATCACCTCGCCGGGCTTGGCAGTTAAGACAAAAACCACAGAATCCAGTGTCATGTTAACTCTGCATGTGCTGGAAAAGAGAACTATGTCTAAATAGATGCTAAGTTTCAAATGTGGAAAAGATTTTAGGGCAATTTAAACTAACACGTGGTTTCTAATCCTTAGCATGCTTGACATTTTGAATCAAGTAATTGTCTATCCTATGCACAAAATGACACTCCACAGTATCCCTGGTCTTGATCTACTAAAAGACTCTTCCTTTATTGTGGAACCAAAAACGTCTCCAGACATCCTTAAAGATCTCCTAGGTAAGCTGGGCGGTGGTGGCGCACGCCTTTAATCCCAGCACTTGGGAGGCAGAGGCAGGTGGATCTCTGTGAGTTTGAGACCAGCCTGGTCTACAAGAGCTAGTTCCAGGACAGGCTCCAAAACCACAGAGAAACCCTGTCTCAAAAAACCAAAAAAAGAAAAAAAAAAAAGATCTCCTAGGTATGAGGGTGGGGAGTGTAGAACTCTGTTTGAGAATCACTGATCTAACCCCACTACACACAAACTAACTCACCTCTAACCATTGTAGAAGGCTGACTTTTTCTTTCTTTTTAAATATTTATTTATTTATGTGTTTTGTCTGCACACCAGAAGAGGGCATTGGATTCCATGCGACTAAAGTTATAGATGGTTGTGAGCAGCCAAGTGGGCTCTGAAACTTGGCCTTGGGACCTCGAGAAAAGCAGTCAGTGCTCCTAACCACTGAGCCATCTCCCCACTCATGCTGCCTTTTTCAAACAGTTTAATATTGACAGCGTGAGACAGTGTCAAATTCATATTTGCTGTGGAAACTCCTTCGGTCAATAGCCTTTAAGACACCAGCCCACATTGGGTGTGGTTTCATGTACTATAAATGCAGACATAAAAGTTTGTGCCAGCCTCTTGGCTGCTGGATTTGGTTCCAGTTCCCAGTGCATGCAGGGGACTGTGGATTGTTACTCTTTCCGTGAGGTTACCCCTAAATAAATAAACTTTGTTATACTCCATTCTGGGCTAGTGTGGAACTCTTTTGTACGCCAGCACATATTCAGACAGAAGACGCTCATATTACCCCAGAGAGAGAATCTTTAACCACTCCAAAAGAACATGAGATGGATTTTGACCAAGCCTGAGCTATGGTCGGTCCATTTGGAGTGAGATAGATACCATTGGCCTCTCCTCCTCTGATATTTCTAGAACACACGCTACTGTGTTTCCTGTAGCCAGAGAAGATGCAAAGAGCATGATGACTTCTGTTTTACACAGAGCAAGGCTTAGAAGAAGGTTTTTTGAGGGTTGGGGCACGGGCATAACCATCCTTGGTACCAAGAAAGGAACACTCACACCTTGTGCCAAATGTAGCGATACCTTGCTTGTACAAATAAAGCTTGCCTGAAGATCAGAGGGCAGAACTAGCCACTAGCTAACCATAGAGGTCTGGAGGTCTGTGCAGATAGACAGGAAGTGCTATGGTGGGAGGAGACAGGAACTCAGTCTTTTTTCAGTTGTGAAGTTGAGTAGGTAAGGTGGCTGTGGTTTTGTTCCTTTGTCTCTCTGATCTCTGAGAATTTTTCCCCATCTGACTCCAGGCTTTTATTATTAAGGCCTATTAAAACTCATGCTACAGCCAAAGACTCAGCCCCTCCCTCAGCCCACTGCACCTGACTACAGTTTGTTTTCAAAAGTCTAGGGAAATGGTTCACTGGCAAAGAGCACTTCCTTTTTTGTGAAAGGAAGAAGACTTGAGTTCAAATCTCAGCCACTCATATAAGCCTGTGACCCCAGAATTGGTCGGCAGAGATAGGCAGATCCCTCACAGCCCAATCAACATAGCCAGTCTGGGGAGCTTCTGGTTCAGTGAGAGACCTTGTCTCAAAAAAATAAGGTGGTGGCCTATGAAGGAGGAAACCCAATACCTTCCACTGGCTTCCACTGAGGAGAGAGAGAGAGAGAGAGAGAGAGAGAGAGAGAGAGAGAGAGAGAGGAGAGATTAAATGGAGATGCCCTATACTGGAAGGTGATCCTTCCAACACCAGAGGCTATAACACAACCCAGCTCTTAATGTGGAGAAAATCAAATAAAAACAACCATGCTCTGTAGTTGTGTGTGTGTGTGTGTGTGTGTGTGTGAGAGAGAGAGAGAGAGAGAGAGAGAGAGAGAGAGAGCGAGCATGAGTCACAGCTGGTACCACGCTGAGTCCTCTACGTAGGCATGCGATGTTTCCTGATGTGTCATACTGCAATCTCATCCCTCGCAGCAATTTTTATTATTCTCTTGTTACGGGCAAGGACAGTGAACCTAGAAGACAGCTGGGAGCAACTTCAAGGTCACACCCTCAAGGGGGGCCGGATTAGAACTCAGACACTCTGACTCCAGAGCCTTGCTCCCCAAAACCAGGAAGTATGCTTCAGTGGAGGTGGACAATGGAGACAGACAGAATGGGAACCTCTCCTGTCACCAGTGTAGCCCCAAGCTAAGACTTAGACATAAGTCATATAGTGCTACAGCTGGGACACAGGCTGAGTGTGTTCCCCAAGAGCCCTGGAGGAAGAAGCTTGGTGCTCAGTGTGGGGATGTTGGGACGTGGTGGGAGGCAAAACCTTCTGGCAAGTACTGGGTCACTGATACTAACCCCAGAAGTGAATGACGGACTTCTGATGGGGTCCAAAATGGGTTGTTACAAAAGGTGAGCCTGACCCCTCCCCACCTCTCACCTTTCCCTTTTACAGATCCTTACACTGTAACGGCTCCCATCACAGTTAGGGGGACCTTCCCGGAGCAGGTGTGGTGCTGTTAGGATGACAACATCCAAAACTGTGGTAACTAGGCCTCTTTTCTGCATAAGCTGTTCAGACTCAGCTGTTCTGATTCCATCAGAAAGCGGATGGATCCAGAGGGTTGTGGGAATGTAACCACAGAGTCAGGCGTGGATTGAGTACCTGCAAAATTAGTCTCACGTTGGTTCCAAGTCATGAACATGGAAGTCATGAAAACTGGCAAGTATGCATATCTTCCCCATAAGTAAGATATCAACTAAAAGAAACAAGACGTCATTGTCTCCTGAATCTCCTTGGACAGACCTATTCCATGTGCAGACCTCTTGAATGAAAAGAAAACTGTATTAGAATATATATGTATATACATATTTGAGTATATATATGTATATATATATATAAATTTGTGTGTAAGAGTGTTCCATTTTTATGCAACAAAAAACCTTAAAAAACATTCTGAACCCAAAAGTGTGTAGCTCGGGAGCCTATTAAGAACCTTACAAGTGCCGGCTCAGGGATCATGAAGGAGGATGAGGTGGAAAGATTGCCAGAATTAAAGAAATGGATGTCTGCCCTGAAGCATTATTTGCTGGACATGGCAGGGCCATTGCACACACATGAACTTGCAGGAGGTGTGACTGTATACACAAGACATGCATAAGGTCAAGTCAGCCAAAATCCCAGCATGCACAGGGAAGGGGACTCAGGAAGTCCAGTGTCTGGCTAAAACACATGCAATTGGCAGTTGATGGTTGCTGGGGGAAGGAGAGCAAGTTTTTTAGAGGATGTGGCCACTGAACCAGCTACCCATCCTCCAGTAAATGGTCCTTCATCAATGCACATACTGGCAGCACTAAGCAGATTCAGCTGGGGTTTTTTAGGGAGAGAACTACGAAGCTTCAGGTGTGGGGATAAAGGAGAAGAATGGGAGAGGAAGCAAGGGGTGTTGGTTTGATCAAAGCACACTTGTATGAAACTCCCAACTGAAATTAAAATATTAAAAGGAGCCTTTTTAGTTCTTTTATTTTTTTATTTTATAATTACATCATTTCCCACTTCCCTCTCCTCCATCCAAACCCTCCCCTATACCCCTCCTTGCTCTTTTTCACATTAACGCCATTTTTTCATTAACTGTTACATTCACACTCATACATACCTTTAGATTCCCAAATACACAAACACAACCTGCTTAGTCTGTATGTTACTTGTGTGTGTGTTTTTAGAACTGATAACCAATTGGTGTGCTCTTCCCTGGGGAAGGCTAATTCTCCTTCTCTTGGCATCCCTGAGCTGCCTATAGTTCTCTGTGTAGAGTTGAGACCTCCTGGGCCTTGGCACAAGCATCCAATAGAGTCTGATTTTAAGATAGCATAACTCTATAGTCAGTCTCAATATGATAGCAAAACACAATAAACATCAATATACATGGGACACTTAATAGATAGTCAATACCAAGAGACAAGTATATCAAATTGTTAAGATTCAACCCAGGCTTTTATCAAAGCAGCCACTAGACAAACACCAAATACCATATCAAGAACCATAAATTCCAAAATAAGTCATTGTGGATTTCCTGCCTCCACCACTATTGTGCTTGATTGTTAGAAATAAATATTAACAGCTGTAAAAGGAGACTGCACTTTTATTTCCTGGCCACCCAGACCTGAATAATCACACAAAAACCATATTAACTACAACACTGCTTGGCCAATGGCTCAGGTGTATTCCTACTTAGCTCTTATATCTTAAATTAACTCATTTCTACTAATCTGTATATTGCCGTGAGATGGTGGTTTACCGGTAAAGTTCTGGCATCTTTCTCCTTCAGCAGCTACATGGCGTCTGCCTGACTCTGAATTCAGTTTAGTTTTCCCACCTATCTCTATTCTGGCCAGCCATAGGCCAAAGCAACTTTTTTATTAACCAATAGTAATAAAACATATTCATGGCATACAGAGGGGAATCCCACATCAAACAGCAAAAGACTATAGGATCACAATATTGTAAGAGGTCAGAGGGAGGTAGGGTTATTGTGCTGTGGACACCTGAGAAGTCAAAGAGACGAAACAGCCCCTGAGCAGAGCACTGCATCAAAAGAAACTTACCATACATGTCCAAGAAGTGTGACCTTCCCAGAAAAGGAATATATAGGAAGGGGAGCCAGACTGTGGACCTGGCAGGTGGACTGGAGCAGAGCCACACGGGAACACTCTTGGAAACAGCTGTGGGCAGCTGGACTGCATAAGAGATAGTGAGGATGAACACGGGATGGACCTAGGGAGTCAGAAGGTGCCCACTGAAGGCGAATACAGAGAATATGGAAAACAAAGACCAATCCAGATGCCCGGTTGCCATCATTCAGAACAGATGAGCTGAGAGCACAGAGGTGAATAAGGGAGAGGGGGTCTGTAAGAAGAGGATCATAAAGGAAAGGGGTGCCCAGCAAGGAAAGCTGGAGGCTAACAGGCAGAGGCAGATGTCCTCAATACAGCTTCATAAGTATACACGGGGCTTTCACAGGCTTTGCCAAGATGGAGGCACACGTACGTCCTATGTCCGCTCCAATAAATACCGACATGTAACAGCACACATGAAAAGCACACATACTCAGGAGCAGCGATGTTCTCGCAGGCTCTACTCTGAATGTTTTGTACATTTTGCAAAAGAAATGCACATTCAGGGCTCACCGTAGCTGTTGCCAGCTTGTCTGGCCAGCCATCGCTGTCTTCTGTGGGTTTGTTTTGAGGCTCCAAGAAGAGCCTCACACTGGCTTGATTCTCTCTCGCTTGAGAACAAAATGAGCCCCTCTTTTTGTGACAGACGCTCTACAAATCACTTCTGGGAACGAAAGCCGGCCTGCAAGAGCAAGACGTTGGTCATGGACCTTGAGTCTACTTTCCTCCCATGGGTTTGCACAGATCAAAAACCACTGCAAGATTTCAGAAGAGAAAACTCAGGATACACACACATGCACACACACACAGACGCGCACTCGCACACACACAAACACACACACACAAACTCACACAGACACACAAGTGCGCACACACACGCACGTACACAAACTCACACACAGACACACACGTGCACACACACGCGCGCTCACACACACACACACACACCTCCACCCACCTACCCCCTTCAGAACTCAGTGAGGCCACACTACCTCTGAACAACGGCAATGCTCCTGAAATGTCAGAGACAAGTGTGTAGAGCCTGCTTGCCCGCCCCCCGCCCCTCAATGCTTCTCCATGCTGGAGTATTGATTTCAGACACTGTTACAGAGGAAAACTGAAAGGTGTCTGCTTAAGCAGCTTGTCAGGCACTTGGGTCAGCCTGTCACAAGGGACTTCGCACCAGCGGCTTCCTCAGCTCTGGTGCCTTTGAAAGCAGAGTCGGGCCTTCGGAGACTTGTTTCTTCACTCCCTGAGATTCGATCAATGGCCCAGCCAGACAACATTTTCATTATTGTGACAAGCTCACTCAGAGTACTCTGACTGGGAGCAAATGGAAAGCCTGCCATAGCTGGCGTGTGCAGAACTCAAGAAGAATAAAAAAATGTCAGTGCGCTCTGACGACTGACATCGTGAGCATTCGGGGGAATCTGTTATCCCTTTGAGAAAGTCTGTATTTATTCAACAGATGTGTACTGCACATTATGGTAGCCTTGGGGTGGGGAAGAGGAAAAGGTCAGGGAGCAAAACGGCTGCTTCAAAGAGTGAGAGGACAGTCACTGTGGGTGACCATGTGAGCAGTCAGCAGTCAGAAGGGTGACGGGACAGGAAGTAAGGTGTGTAGCCCGAGTTCGGTGGTGCTGGGATGAGCGGGGATGTTCAGTCTGCTCCCAAAAGCATTAAGAGAGGCAGGGAACTTTGGGATCCCTGGAGACACTGCTGCCCCAGTGATCAGTGAATAGGGAAAGACCAGTGTAAAGAGTTTGAATCACAAACTGTCTCATTAGTGGATGAAATATCTTTTGTAAAGGAGTTTACCAGCATTTGATAATAACAATGTTTGAGTGATTTCAATCATCTGTTTCAACCTTTAAAACCTATGTTTTGAGTATTAGGTACAATTTTGCAAGTCATCTTTTTCAGAAAAAAAAAGGGGGGGCGGGGAGCAGGAGGGTTGCTCAATGTGGGAATAAAGGAATCCAATAACCTAAAATCGGCGTGTGGGCCCTGGGCAGAGAGACCGCTTGATAGCGAAAGTGACCTTGAGGTTTCTCTCCTCAACCTCAGAGAACCACAGGAAGAGAAGGGAAAACCAGTGGTGGGAATACAGTCAGTCGGGTGCTTTAAGCATCTAAAATGCTATCTATTTTTAATGATCTTGGATGCCAGAAACCCAAGGAAGAAAGGTCATGCTTTAAAATAGCCAGTAAGACTTTATGTGGTCCCCTATTTCACAACGTTTTCAGCTTCATGAGATCAATCTCACAATATCTTAAGAACGCAGCAGAGCAGCCCCGGTTCTCAAGACTAGAAGGGCTGTATGAAGCAAGGCATATGACAAAAGATGGCTTCCACAAGCTAAATGTGGCCAAACAGTTCAAGATCAACCCACATCTTTGCTAGAGACTACAAGGGCCCTTGTACAAGCGTGTATGTAACTCAGTCAATGAAATTTCACCAAGTCTCTAATATTTCTTAGGTATTGAGACAGGAAAACACCATCCGATAGATCACACTAGGAATACCTGATCTCAAATTGTGTGTAGACCATCTTACCTTTCCCCCAAATTAGAAAATACGTGGTCATCATCTACCTCCATTTCTCTCATTCAGTCAGTTGCTGGCCTGATGGATATTTAAGCTCTTGACCTATAGGTATTTTCCTAGATTTTGAATATACCACCGTGTTTACAATGCAGCCTTTGATGTTAAAAAAAAAACAGCATGTAGGTACTCTCGGTAATTTCAATTAAATGAGACCACCATGATAATTATTATATAATAAAAATGCTATAAAAGTTTCCAGAGGTGAGTAGGGGGAATGTTTTAATTTTAAGGGTGAATCAAAAGTTCCATCTGGTCTATCAAATAGAAGATGCAACTTCCAGGGCAAAGAAAACCAAAGGTCTCTCTGGCTGACCAGAAGGGGTGCTCTGCAAAGGAAGTGGGGGTGCAGGAGAATGCACACGGGGAGGTGAGATATGTGCATGTGGGAGTGATGTGCTTTGGACAAACTGACACTGTACCACAAAACAAGGCTCTCAGAGAAAAACCTGGGCAGCTCTGCCGAGGAGTCTGTACCCCATTCACTGAATAGTGGGGTGCTCTTACCAAGCCAGGCCTAGAAAAATGTAAAGAACTCACCTACCGCAAACCTGTAGATAACAAATGGCCATCTCACCTTGCTTGGAGAAGGAAGAAGCACAACCCTCCAGGTTGGGCCGAACTGTGAGTGGATGGTGTTTCCCTGGGGGTGGAGGAACACAGGGCATATCTCTAACGCCCTACCTATGTTTCACTTCTCATCTTTCCGTGCATGTATTCGCCAGCCTCACATACACACCCCAAACACTAAACTCAATGCCTGATGCTGTGTGAGACCCTGGAAGTCCAATCACAACAAAAACGGCCGTGTAAGAGCTTTCAAGAAAGTTGAAGGAACCGTAGCCCATAATATCTCGGCTGCAGGGCACCTTTGGCCTGGGGAACAGAAGTTCGGCCCTAAGCAATGGAATGCCCAAGGGAGCGGTCTGTACACTTTACTCCTTCCTATCCACCACACAGGCCTAGAGGGCAGCATCTTCCCTCAGGGCTGCTGCACCTCCTGTAACTGACAATCCAATCCCCTATGAACACTGATGGGAATAGTAGGGGTCTTCCTGCGGGTGTCAGAACTGTAATTCCAGGGTCATCCTCTCTTCCCCTGCCAGTCTAGAGGGAACTCGGAAGCTTGTCCATAAAACTCTCATTGGGAAGGAAAGCAAACAAATTTCTTCCAAAGGGAATCACAAAGCAGAGAGGGGGGCCCCATCATCTTAGTCGACAGATGGAAAATTCAAGGGCACTTCCAGTGCGAAACGACCCATCATGTCTTGAACACAAAACGATAGGTTCCACAGATTTGACACATTCCACACCAAAATACTGCAATGCTGGAAAAGAGGGTAGAAGCTAGCTAATTAATCCTTCCCCGGTGTTCTCATCCATAAAACATCAACAGTGGCTCCTATTCCATTGAACCATCAGGTTTCTGGGAATGGCTTTGAAACTGGACTTCAGAGTTTCAAGTCAAATTGTCATTGCTACTGATTGTCAAATGGCTGGGTCAGTCACAGAAACTCATTAAGGCCCACAGAAGTCACCAGGAAAGAGAGCCTAAGTCCCCTGCCTCCTAAACTTGTCCTCGGAATTAAATAAAGGAAGCCAATGTGTTTGAGAAACCACTTATGATATTAATGAACATAAAAAATATTATTAATAAGGATCAAATAAGATAACAAATGTGGTCTTAACTTTCAAGGGCTTTGCCAACTGCAAATCACTTGAGTGTGGAGCTCTCTTTCTTCTTCAGCCACCCATGCTGTGTGCATTTTCCATGATCAACCTGTAACCTCTCAGAGGTGTGGGGCCTGTTTCCTTCTGTAGTCAGTTGAGGAGGACAGGAGGAGCAGACAGCAAGAGCAGCTATGACTGCCTTGCCCTGAACATCTTGAGAGAGATAAACGTGAAGGCCCGGCCACTGAAGCACAGTGACCCAATGCCAACTCAGCGAGGAAAGTAGGGTAGAGGAACAAGGCCCACCCCTTGCTGCCTGCCGGACTTCTGAGCCTTCACTGCAACAGGTTTTCAAGAGCCTCTGCTCCGGGCCAGGGCTCACAGGCTGAGACTCCTTCAGTGAAAGCCAGGTTGAACCTTTTTGGGTTAATGACACACAAGAGAACTTCACTGCTGTTTCTGATGTTATTCCAGTTTCTAAACGCAGGTTCACTCCTGATTCTGCCTCCTCTCACCTTCCAGACTCTTTAAGGCACATGGCCTTCCCCAAGCTGACCCTCTGATGCATCATGGGCTTAGGCAAAGAGAAAACCTGCTGATCACACATGGTTCTGGCAGGTTCACCCTTTGACCCTGTTTTAAGACATTGGGGGTGACACCTGCTTCATCTCATGACCATCCAAAGCCCAGAAACGTGGGCATGAAAGCCACAGTCTGAAATCTTTCAAGGGGACTAGTTGGCAAAAGTTTTAATTAAGATTTACATGCTTAATTTAATGGGGGCATCTTGGCCTAAATCTCAGGAAGGAAAAAGGAAGGGAGGGAGGGAGGAAGGGAGGAAGGGAGGAAGGGAGGATAGGAAAGAAAGGGAAAGACAATGATACAAAGACATGAGTCGCTTGCAAGAGAAAACTGGAGCTCATTTGGGGACCATCTCCCAGAAGAACATGGCTTTATTTCACCGAAAGGGAGAGTGACATTTCGGCTCAGCTCCAAGCATGGAGGGGTCCAAGAGGCAAGTCCCACAGAAGAACATCTGGTTGGCAAACACCAAGGAACACAACACCTGCAAGATCCTCTCGTGTTTACGCAGTAACTGCTTGTCCATTATCCACACGAAATATGTTCTAGGGCTGGAAACGGCTGCTCCTTGCCAGCAAAGTCTGAAGCGATAACGTGGCCTGTTTATCTTGGAATTCCCGGTCCTTGCAAGGGCGGGCCGCCCTCAGCTGAGCCAACTTTGGAACATTTTTGTGCCTAGTGCTTCTCTGCTGAAACTTCAACAAGTTTGGAACTGGAGGCTAGGGCAAGTGCGTTGGAGGACGCCAGCATGAAGAATGACGGCTGGGCTTTGGGATGGATTCGGTCGTGCTATTATTTACTCCTGTGTAAAGATTTGCTGGCAGGACTTTTTCATTTCTGAGCCTCTGGAAGCAGTTGCATGTATCAAAAACATCACCAAAACAAGCCATCTGAACACCCTCACTTACAGGAAACCTTACCCGGGGGACTCTGAGTTCTTCTAAAGGAACAAGGCCTATAGCTTGCGACTCTGCCCTTGGCAGCTGGGGTAGGGAGCCCCGGGCATAATTTATTGTGTCCTCCTTTGAAACACTTTCGGCTGCGTGTGAAGCATCCACAGGAAAGGCCTGGCTGGAAGCCACGTGATGGTGCCTGGGGCAAAAAATGTCCCCACCAAAAGTCATACCTCACTCTTCAGGGGTGGGTCAAACCTTACGGTAGCCCAGGCACCACCCACAATCAAAACTGCTGTCAGGGTGAACACTAATGGCTTGGGGAAGAGCTAAAATCTAGAATGCAGGAAGCGAGAAAGGGAGGGGGCAGCCAAATTCGTAAGCACTTAAGTTGCAGCCTTCGCAGGGCTAAAGGGTTAGCACTTTGCAGACTTTTTCTCATAACAACTCAAGCCTCCCCAGTTTATAGTCTAGAAAAAGAAGGGCGTCTTCCAGGGTCAAGTTGTTAGCCAAATGGTTTCCTCTCAGGTCTGCCTGGCTGCTCTCTCCCGTATATTAAAGCCTAAAATAATGAAAGGAAAAGGTGAGTGCATAGTCCGTCTCCTGGCTGCGCATTCAACAGGTCCAACGCGTGCTGGGTTGCCTTTCTCCACGCTTCTCTCCGTCAAAGGCCTTGTGCCTGCCGTCTATTCCTGACCCTGCTAATCCGGAGAATAAAGTCA
The DNA here is from genome assembly GCA_025134845.1 of Neodon shergylaensis. Lineage (NCBI taxonomy): Eukaryota > Metazoa > Chordata > Mammalia > Rodentia > Cricetidae > Neodon > Neodon shergylaensis. The sequence goes on along the minus strand of JABTXL010000003.1, from coordinate 6,841,973 downwards.
AGGAGCCACGCAGTGTGTGGGAACCGGGACACATCTGACTGCTCCCTGAACCACCATCCCTAATTGACACATTTCCCAGAAGGGAACCAGAGGAAGGGAGGCTTCACGATACTTTTCATAACTTCATAGACAAAATACGAGGCACTAACCAATGAGAACAGAGGAAATGAAGACATTAAACGTGGAAAAAACTTGGGAGAGTGTGGATAGAGATACTTATGGGAGACGCAAAGGAGAGAGAGTCCTAGAAGCATAAAGTACTCAGCATTAAGGGATGCGTACTTAGGGTACTCAAAATTTCAGGGGACATAAGTTGGATATTCATGAGGACACCCATATTGGGCCCCCCATTATCTTTAAAGCACACAGATAAAAGCCAGCAGAGGACTAACTGGCTAGCTAAGCTGTTAGTCCCCAGGAGTCCCCAAAACAAACGTGTGTTTGTGCCAGGTGCCTTCCACCTGCTGGCCCCTTGCTTTCAATTCTGGGCCTTTCTCACAATCCCAGCAAAGAGAGCTCTACTGTGTCACAGAAAAGAGGAAAGAGAAAGAACAAGAGAGCGGGCCCGTGAAGAAGCCGAGATTACGGCCTCATACCAAATCACACGTTAGTACGTAATCACACATTACTACATAACTCTTCCTTCTCTCGCCTTGTCCCCGGTATAAGGCTATTTTGCTTCCCCCTGCTCCTCACCGTGAGTCCAAAGACAGCTTATCGATCATAGCCTAGCCATCATGATTTGTATCTGAGCTTTTATATTCCCTGACTTCCATGTATAAACTCCTCAAAGAGTACAACTACATCCAGGCGAGTCCCTCCTTACACGTGATCGCTAAGGCTGAGCTGACCTTCAGTGTTTTATGATTCCTGGTACTCTAAAGAAAACACGTCCTGGCAGACTAACCCAGCGGCACTGAAAACCAGGTAAACCCAAGAAGAGTCACGTGACCTCCTTTAGAGACAATATGTACAGAGTATTTCCTATGGCTGGAATTCATAGCCGTTTATTTCAAATCTGCTCAGAATTCCTGAGGCTTACCCTGTCAGTCAACACTTTCATCTTTCACGCCCTATGGAAGCTGTATGAGCATCATACTAACCTCACAAAGTTTTCAGAAAAGATATGATTATTCCTGTTTTATAAGTGGATAAACTGTGCTAAGCAAGTAGCATAAATCACCGGGAGCTACACTGCTGAGAAAAACGATGATTCCAGATTTAGAATACTAAACAAATACCAGCTCAGCTACCACCACCCGGACCCACATCCTGGGCCTTGGGTTGGCCCAACCCTAACTTCTACCCCATCTACCCCATCTATGACCTGCTGGAGCACATGATGGCATTGGTCTCAGGATCTCCGGGCTCGGCACAACAGCAGGATATCCGAGAGGAGTTTTAGTGAGGGTCCAGCGTTGATGGGGTACCAGAGGCCAGAGTCCTTGAACCAGACCAATGACTCATTGCAATGAACATTTGCGGGTGGAGATAATTGGACAAAAGGGTAGACTGTACGACATGCCACAGCCAGTACAGTAAAATGAATGGAGAGGTGTTGAAGAGGCGGGAAAGATGAAGGAGCGAGGTAGTTCTTTTGTTTGTTTTGTTTTCAATTCGTTTAGGGGTTCTTTTGGGAGAATACTGCAGGGGTGAAAGGTGGATATGGAAGGACTGAGAGGTGAGCAGGATTGGGATGTGTGATGCAAAATTCTTAAATAAATAATTATGTTTTATATATTATGTTAAATATATATATATACATACATACAATGGAGAATAATAAAAAAAACTTATCCAAACTAGGAATGGCTTTTAATCTTTGATATTACTTTCTGGTCCCTTTCTGAACTTCAACAGGGGGGAGACTATGAGCCCGTTGACTAGGACCTGTTGGCAGAAGGAATCAGGAGAAGGAGCGAGAGTGGTTGAGAGAAGCAAAGTCTCTCTGTGAGCCTTAGCTGGTTCCTGTCCTTACTACACACACATAAAGAGATACAGAAACTGGACCAGCAGGGCACAATAACCCTACGAGTGCAATAGCAATAGTAGTATACATGCCTTGGTAGAAACCTACAGCTCTCTAGTTGGATTTAACACCTGTTGAACAAGAAGGAAATCATCTCCGGTACTAGAAATCTAGCTAATTCTCAGTGACGTCATTGTTATTGGAGGAGAATCTATAGCCACTAGTTTACTAAACCAGCATACTCCTTAATAACAATCTATAAACATTTGTCCTTATACCCACAGATAAGTACAGTTTTCACAGGGGCTGGAACGATGGCTCAGTGGTTAAAAGCACTGGCTGCTCTTCCAGAGGACTCGGGTTCAATTCCCAGCACTCATATGGCAGTTCACAACTGTTTGTAGCTCCAGTTCCAGGAGTCTGACAACCTCACAGACATACTTGCAAGGAAATAAATAACAAATAAGTTCTCCTTAAAAACTATAGTCTTCACCTCTCACCAAGGAAACTTCTCTTTACAATAAATAGAGATGATTGCAAAACAAAGCAATCAACATACGGAGTTGTGAAGCTCAATCACAGTGGACACATCTACAAAACAGTCCACCTAAGGCTCAGGAAGCAAGGTAGAAGAGGAGCCAGAATGATTATAAGCCAGAGGATCGGGGAATTTGCTAGGAAACTGAGTCTTCTAGCAATATCAGAAGCCACACCCATAAAGTCTCACCAACTTGACTTCCCAAACATGAGCGGAACAAGGATGACACCAATGGGCATGCAAACTGGATGGGGAAAAGCCCACAAGCCCTCGACCCTACACAAAGAACAACAGGTGACTAAATGGGAGAGATGTCATTTCCTCAAGGAAGAGCACACCAACAGGTTGTCTAGTGCCAAATGATCAGCCCTGAAAACATATATACAGGTAATACTACATGGATTGAGCAGATTATTCTTAGGAATATATATTTGTACACATATATGCATGCATATATGCATGCAATAGTCAATGAAAAGAAGCCAATTTGAAGGAGGGGGGAGACACATACGGGAGGGTCTGGGGGGAGGAAAGGGAAGGGAGAAATGTTATAATTAAATTATAGTCTCCATTTTTAATTTTTAAAGAGCAATATTAAAACTCAGTGTAGTGCTAAGGCCAAGAGTCCTTGTTCCTGATACAGGAGGATTTGGAAGGAGGACTAGCCTTAGACTGTATAAAGAGATTTTCTTCTCTTAAAATAAAAAAAAAACTAGCTGGGCAGTGGTGGCACATGCCTTTTTAATCGCGGCACATGCCTTTTTAATCGCAATACTTGGGAGGCAGAGGCAGGCAGATCTCTGTGAGTTTGAGGCCAGCCAGATCTACAAGAGCTAGTTCCAAAACAGGCTCTAAAGCTACAGAGAAACCCTATCTCGCAAAACAAACAAACAAAAAACTAGCATAAGCAATACCCTTAAAAGACACTGACTATAGACTGGGCATTAGATGATATCAATCAATAAATGATTAGATTTTTATGTCCCGAGGTATAAAAGTGTTTCTATTAACATATGTCTTTAATTTTCAGTGATTTTTGTTTTCATGTGTCTGTGCGTGTTGTCCATGTATGTGTGTATGTACCTTTGATCATGTGTTTGTGGAATACACGTGTAGGGTGCATGTATGTGCACATGTCTATGGAGGTCTGAGGTCAATATTGGGAGTCTTCCGAGATCACTCTTCTGCCTTATTTATTTAGGCAAGGTCTCTCAATGAAATCCAGAGTTCACTGGCGGGGCTAAGGGTTCTGGTTTATTTTCTGTCCATTTAACACGAACTAGAGTCATCTGGGAAGAGTGGCCTGAGTTGAGAAAAGGCCTTAATCAAATTCCCCGTAGGCAAGTCTGTGGGAGGATTTTATTGATCAGAGATTGATGTGAGATGCCAAGCACACTGTGGTGCCTCCCTTTGTGGTCCTGAGTCACATACATGCTGAGTAAACCATGGGGAGGAAGCCAGCAAGCAGCCTTGGCCTCTGCTTCAGTTCCTGCCTCCAGGTTCCTGCCTTGCTTCAGCTCCTGCCCCTGCTTCTCTCAGTGATGAACTGTTACCTACACATGTAAGATGAAATAAACCCTCTCCTCCCCACAGTATTTTATCACAACAATGAAAACCTAAGATTCTGTCTTGTTATCCAATTAGCTCTGGGACCCCTTTGCCTCTGCCTTCCAAGGAAAGAATTACGGATGGGTGGGCCCGATGGGCCCGCCCACCCAGCATTTGCAAGGATTCTGGGGATTTTAAATCCAGGTCTCCCACTTGGATGGTAAGAGCTTTAACCTCTGAGCCATCGCCCCCGCCAAGTCTCTACCTACTGTGTTTTCTATCTACCTCCTTTCAGTTAGCAAAATGTTCCCTGGTCTCCACTCTCTTAGTGTCTGTGCTAGCTAGCTCGTTCTTGCTTTGTGGCATTTCAATAGACCCCGGTCCATCCATTCATCAATGTTGTGAGCTTTCTGCCTGTCAAGCACAAATAAAACAGCTATCAATTTTGTTTTGTTTTAAGAAACTGTTCACGATAGAAGAAAACAACAAAAAGAAATGCATAAGTGACTGAAGAGGCTTGGGGAGGAAATGTGGAGGGAAAGACAACAGGGAAGCATGGCGCAAACCTTAACATAAAGGGGAGAAGAATAAAAGCAATGGAGTCTGGGATGGAGTCAGAGAGTAGGGAAGACATGGCCAAGAATCCTCGCAACAGTGTTGGCAAGACAAATGCCACCACCATAAAGATGGTTCAGTTAGAACTCAAGTCAGAATGAATTTGGAAAAGAGAACACTAATTGACTGTTCCCTGTGCAAGTCACAGACGAGTCATCATTTCCCAAATTCCCTGTCACCCCCCTGAGGTCTGTCTCACAGGATGAGAATGCTAATGGCTCGTGTTCATGGGACCCTGAATCACAAAGGGTGTTGGGGGCACAAAGGTCCTCGTACTCACAAACACTAGGAAAATCAGGAATGTTAAACGAGCAATAGAGCCTGCTCAGTAGAGAAAATAAGATACCTGAATTTCACCCAGAAAGCTGGGAGTGGGTGCTGTTGAGGGCCTGGTAACCTTTTGTAACCTTTGGTTGACCTTTTGCAGAGAAAGCCCTCACCCAAGTCCCCCAGAATATTTATTCCAGACTCTCCCTCCCTAGATATTTATCTTCAGCTTTCAGTTGCTAGAACCCGTTCTTAAGAGGAGATGTCACATGTACTTTATAGCCTATAGGCCTTGTAGCTCTAGAACCCACCTTCGTGATTATGTGTACTTTGCAAAGGAGTTTCTGTGTAGTCACACCTTAAGCTTTTTTGAGCTCCTGGAATTGGAATGATGGCTGCCTGGGAACTTTTTCATAAACTGTACTGTGTTTAAACATGCTGACAATAAACCGCCCAGCATCAGACTCCCAAGGTTTGATGCAGTCTCTGAGTAAGTCAAGCTGAACCGAGTTTTCTTTCCTCTTCACCTCTTAGCAGATCATTTCACTGCCAGCGGTGACACCTGCAGAGACCCCCACAAAAGGGAATGGTGGAGGAGGCCAGGGTGAATGACTTGGGATCCAACCAAGCTTCTGTGAAAGCAAGGTGCAGTTCATTCCTACGGAGTTCATGGCTATGAGAGATGCAAAATCCGAAGTTAAAGAACCAAATATGGATGTGTTCTCTTGCAATGCTTCACCTGAAGGTAGAATCACAAATAAATACCCTTCTTAATTTTCTAAATGTGTGCCAACCTCATGCTTACATAAGCCCCCAAGAGTTCATCCATAATGGCACGTTTCTATCCAGAAACCCCCAAACACTGAAATAATTTGCTTAGAGATTGCTCTAGGACAAGGGGAATAGGGCTGAGAAGTTGGATCATGTAAGGAGAGGTGCTCATTTACGTGGACAAAGTCACACCTCAAGAAAGCTACTAAGCCCAAATCAAGCTTCACTGGAAGGTCTCCAACGGGGGAAGCTTCACGTCACATGCAAAGTGGCCTTTCCACTGTCGGTGGGAGTCTCCCAGTCTCCACTAGGCAAGTGCAGTCACAGACAAACTCTCTGAGTCAAATGTCAAGCTCTTGCATCCAGGGTCCTTGTGCAAATCTTCAGTGAATACGATTAGTATCCTGGAAACTGTGACTTGAGATAATAATAATAACAATGTTGGGATTATGCTTTGGCTGAATCCGTTGCTCACTGTGTGGGCTTGGGCCAGTCAGGTGACGTACTTATATTCTGGTAAGTCAAACCATCTGGAAAGCTGAATTGGCAGCAAGGGACTGCACTGGAGAGCACAGGGAACAGCTAAGCTGGGCTTTCTATCTTCTTCCTAAGCAAACTGAGGCTGCGTGGGAGGATGGGAGTGAGTAGTCAAGAGGAGCTCCATGCAGAGAAAGAGTGGCTGTGATCAGTCCAGGTGTCTGCCACAGGGAGTGAGAGCAGAGCCCAGGGCACCACCGAGCTTCAGAGATCTTCTGTAAATGCCACTGGAGCATATTTGACCTCCTTTAGACAGTGTAAGCCTTGACCGAAAGTTCCCTTGGACATCAAGCTTGTTAAAATAGCCCTTCTTTGAGGTTTCACAGTTCCCTCAATTATAAATTGCAAAACTTTTTTCTTTGTTTATATGTAGCCTGTGCCTTTACTGTTCCCTACCATCTAATGTGTGGAATTTGTTCTTGTGTTCTGCCCCTGCCTCCTTAGTTATGAAGCCCTTTATATCTAAAATTAGATGTTACAGTCTCTCTTTGGAAACTGTATCCTCAGAGTCAGAGACAATCCCAAACTAACAGGTTGTCTCAAAGATTGAAAGCTGGAAGGATACATGGTGAGCAAAGGAGGTAGGCTTAGTGAAGAACTGGTTCAGGCAATCTTTAAAGAAGCAGAGTGCATCCCCCAGATGCTATCATGGGAGCAGGGTAAGGTTAGGAGACACTCCTGCCATCATAGCTGCAGACCCGGAGAGGCTGCATCTCTCATGCCTAGGTCTCTAGGGTGACAGTGAACTTCTCCAGCTTTGTTCTGGTCTCCAAGCTCAGCAAGTCCCCATCCTCCTCCAGCAGAATCTTTCTAACACACAAACCTGACCTTATGGTTCCCTAATTCCTGTCTGCTATGTGTAGGAATTCCAGGCTCCACAGAAGGCTTCTTTTGATCTATCCCTGTGTACATTTCCCATCCAGCCTCCATAATTACCTCATGCCAGTCATATAGACCCTTCCTCCTCCTATTTCTCCTTTGCTGGATACGTTAACGTTTACTATAACCAGAAGTACTGATCTTTGCTTTTCCCTACCTGACCCATCTTTCTCAATTTGCCAAGAACTGCTGGCTCATGCGGCATAGGGTCAACAGCAGCCCTTGTCTTTATTCTCTCTTTGCAGCTCCCCTTTTACCCACAGGGGTTCCCCTTACCTCTTGGGTAAACCGTATTATGTTTGCGACATTATACTTTGCTTGAATGTTCTTCTTCCCTGCTAACATAGAAGCGCCTCAGTGACAGGATTAGAGACTTAATTATCCCCATGCCTAGTACAGATCATCTACAGCTAGAGAACACAGTTAAACTTGACTGCGCCTTTCTCTGATTTAGCAGTCTTGGGTTTCCATTGCCTTCACAGGCCTGTTTCATATACTAGAGCTGAGCTCATATGTCTGAAGTTCCATCACTCTGACATTCTGACATTTCCAAATATAAAGCTAAGATTAGGAGTCTGGATTTCTTCAGCAAAAAGGACTAAATTAAGCAAGTCCTTAAGACTGCGATGGAAAACGCAAGATAGGAGGAGAGAAGGGAAGGCTGAGGCAGGGCACAACAAAGTAGGAAGTAAGCAAATCCAAGATACAGTGGTCTAGGGAAAATCAAAGAGGAGCGTGGATTCAACTATTGATGCCTTCCCAATGTCTCCAAAGATGTTAGGGCCTCTTGGTGACTTCTGAGAAACCCTCAATGGCGCTCATTGGGATAGAAGGCCTTTCTGGAAGAGCTAAAGTAGCACGCTTGTATTCCACCCACACGCCAGGCTCTCCACTGAGAATTGACTCCTTTGGGTTCTCTTGGAGCATGATGTAATACTATTGGGATTTCACAAACCATGCAAGTAACTACAAGATTCTTCGGGGCTCCATTCTCCATGCCTGAAAGTATACATATCGCAACACGTTCTGAAGAGTTGGCCTTTGTTTCCAGATAAATAGCTGCTGAGTGGAGAAACACTTCCAAACATTAAGTTTCTTCATGTTAGGAAGCAAGAACAATCTAGTAACAAATGGGTGAACTTTACTTTTCAAATAAAAAACACAGAAGAAGGATTTGCTCCCTTCCAGGCTTGGGGCTAAGGCTTAGGAAGAATTAGCAAGAATAACGAAATCATTGCTAATCAAAGCTCAGCACAGTTAACAGTATCAATGTGTGGCCAGAGGAACTGGAACTAGCACAAAAGCGGCAGTAGGGATTTGAGGGGGGCAGGAGGGCGTTGTCTTTCTAGACCCCCAAGTCTCTCCCATTCCCTGAATTCACAGTTGGCCCCTGCTGTCTGCCGCCACTGAAGTTAGTGAAACATCATCTTTTGCCGCTCTGTATATGTGAGCATCTTGGCTTTGCAGCGCAGGCCTAAGCTTGTTCCCTAAACAATGAATCTAACTAACTGTAAGGGATCGTGTGTTCTTTCCTTCAGCTGTGCATCAGCCGCAGCCCCTAACCAGCTCGGAACAGAGAAGGTTCTTGGGAAATGTTTGCTGAAGAAGAAAGAACAGGCTGCATGGTTTTCATTGTGGATCCTGTTCCTCCTCTTTATTTCCAAGATAAGAAGGAAACCCAACACCCCAGTGGGGTGCAGGAGGGGGGGGTGTCTTCAAAATCCCTGCACAAAACTGTTGTTTTCCATTTGACTGTGGAAAAGAATAAACTCCCATGACATGCAGGAAAGGGAGTGGACTTGCCTACATGGCCCCGGGCTTGGCAAACCTGCTGGTAGTGATGGAGCAATTCACAAAATACCCATCCTGCTTGGCAACCAGGTGGAAGGGGATTATGTCGCCTCAGTCACTTCGCAGCATTGCTTGAGCGGGTTCTGGCTCAGTGGCCTTCTCTGGAGGTCATGGCACTTCCTTTAAAGTACTGTTTTCAGAACTCCTTGGCCAGTTTATCTCCTAACCTAGACCAGCGTGCTCTCGGCTCACCATCCACGGGCCTCCCTTTGGTCTTATGACCAAAAGACCTCCCTAGGTCTTTGCATTTTTTCCCTAGGTCAACTCTAACAAAGTACCTTTCTTAAGCCAGATGTGTCAAACAACAGGAGTGTATTGTCTCACAGTACAAGAGGGTAGGACCCGAAATAAAGATGACAGTAGGATTGGTTTCTTCTGAGGCTGTAAGGTTGAGTTCTGGTCCAGAACTCTCTCATTGGTTTCTCAACAACATCTTCCCTCAGTCCAGATTTCCACTTTTTTATAAAGACACCAGTCAGAATGGATGAAAGCCAAGCTAATAATCAATTCATCTTATTATCTCTGTAAGGTCACCATATCCAAAGAGAGTCCCCTTCTGAGATCCTAAAGATAGAACTCCAACATACTGGGGGGGGGGGGGGGGGAAGCAAGCATCAGTCACTAATAGTACATTAGTGTAGCAATTTGAAATTCTCTTCGTAAGAGTAATTTAGACATCATAAGGATCATCTTTTAAAATTACCATAAGGCTAAAGAATCAACCTAGACAAATTGGCTCATTGTAGAAATAATCGACTCCTTTATAGTCAACTCCTTAAAAAGTAAATAAAACACTTCATTCCTAAGTACATAATTGCACTCCAAAGACCCAACCCACAAGCCGCACATGACTATTGGTAGTTCCGTGGATGCTTCTATTGTCTCCACTCTATTAACATTGTCTCTCTAAGCTCCTGAGCTTAAAATCAGCCAGAGGGCTTGATTATTATTACACACACCCAACCAGAGAAGGGCTTTTCTGACTGGGGCTCATACATGAGACCTGGATTATACTCCACAGCCCATAAAATCAGAAAGAAAGAATGCTCACTTCAAGATCTCTCAGCGAAAGGGGTGAGCCAAGCTCACCAGCCAGAGGACTGGGATAGAATTATCCAGTCTAAGAGTGGCAGTGCACGCAGTTAAGGGGAAATGGCAGAGAGTTTAACATCGCTGCACTTTGCACCCAGCGCCCAGCAGCAGCAGCCTTTGATAGTGAACTGGGAAGCAAACTCCTCTCATCATCTCAGAGAGGTCAATCCAAGCTCAGTAGTTCCATCCGGGAAATGGAGACATTTGCGAGACTCTACATGTAACTATCTCTTCATCTTTCTGGTTGGCATGTCATGCCCTCCTAGCGAGAGGACTGGGTGGTAGAGGGCTAATAATGCAGTGGAAATTAGAGTCCCCACTTGGGGTTCTTAGTCTCAGCAATAATGATTATAATAATATAAAATAATAGTAGTAATAATTTAACAATAGACTCAAACAGAAGGTCAAAACCAATTTTATCAGAGTCTAAAGAGAAACCTCCAAGGTAGGCAAGATGTAAATCTCAACAGCTGAGATTGAGAAAGGAAGGAGGGGGAAATGTCATGCCATCTAAGCTGGCGCAGAAGTCGGCACATGGCCAAGAGTAGCCACGTGGCAGGGAAGGAAAGTTTGAAGAGTGAGGATGCTCACCTGGGGAAACCCAAAGTGTGAAATAAGTATGTTTTTAAAAGGCATAGAAGAGGGAAGGGAGAGGTGACTCATGGCTAAGAGACATTGTTGCTCTTTAAAAGAACCTGGGTCTGGTTCCCAGCACCCACATGGTGGCTCATAATCACCTACAACTCCAGTTCTAGAGGAGCTGGTAGCCTATCCAGCCTCTGTGAGAGCTACATATATGTAATACCTATCCATACAGGAGGGCAAGACACTCATATACATAAAACAAAACTAAATAATCCTTTTCTTAAAACGAAAAGATAGGAGGAAAAGAGAGGCTTTTATGATTATTTTTTGAATAACCCATAATAACAGAGAGGCTTACAAAGCTACATGGCTAGGGGAGTGGAAATTTGGGGAAGGAAAGTACAATATCTCATTAAAGGGTTAATTATTCCACCTATCTCTTTAGCATGGCTCACGGTGAGCCTGTCCCCGTAAGGGTGGTCCTGTGGCCCAGGGAATGACAGCACATGGGAATATTAGTCAGGCCTTCGCTCGGGCAGGAGAATCTGTCCCTCACCTGGAGTTTTTTTCACGCTAGCATGAGTGACATTTGCCAATAATGAAGCGCAGATTAAGAAACCAAATGGCTATGAAGGTGGGATCTGGTAGGCACTTGTCTGTTGGATCAGTCTAAAGAGCTTAAGAACCAGAAAGGCAGGCCAGTACGAGCCGCACACTGTACACAATAGGGAGGTACTACAGAGCTGACGATTCCTCAGACAGAATTGTTCTGAGGAAAGTGAATTTAAAGCAACCAAGAGGGAAGAGAGCCGATTAGTTCTTTCAAAGTAACTAACCACAGAGAGGCAGAGCAATTCTTTATAGAACTGTGTTGCTATTGGGTTACTTCCATTTAAGCCTGTGGGTGACACAGAAGAAACTTAATGTCAACTGAAGCCAGCATGGTTGGAAAATTTGCCTGTTGCCCCCCCCCCAATCCTCACTCCTTGCAAGGTCGGACAAAGAGTTTGATTTCACCGCATTGTCTAAGAGCCTCAGCAGGAACGACTTCGTTTCAAAGTCTAGCCTGGACAGGAGCTTGGCCCAAAACAAAGGCCTTTTGTAATTTTTATTTAGCAAATATGTAATGAGAGGCAGAAGAAAACACCAACTGATGACCAACCCTTTCCATATATGCCGTCCTTCACTCTTCAAAGTGAAATTTGTCTTATTCTGGTTTTATTTGTTGTTTGCTGGTTGGTTGGTTTTGAGACAGCTTTCCCTGCACTGCACTTACTGGTGGGCAGCACCGTGCTTGGTTTTATGTGGTTCTAAGGCTCAAACCCAGGGCTTTGTGCATAGCAGGCAAGAAATGAACCAACTGAGCTGCATCCCCAGTTCCCACAAGACCTTTTTCAAGTGACCAGGGCTAGTTTGTCTTAATCAGACTGCCTTCATTAGACAAAAAGACTGTTTCCCAGTCAGAATAAATCCTGAAACAAGATATAAAATGTTCACAAAATTGTGGCATCTCAGGTGTTAAGAAAACCACAGGTTCTGGTTTATTTTTTATGATTTATTTTTAAGATCAGGACGAGAGCGGTACAAAGGAAAACAAACGTGCCCCTGAGAGCAGAGTGTTCTTGTATATGGGACGTGAGAGGAACGCTTTGAAATTTCAAAGGCTCGTTCGAGAAATTCAAAGTGCTCTCTCTATGTTAAACCAATAGCCATGAATACAAGTCTAATTTTAAAGGGGTTTTTGGCTTCTAAGAGAGCCGGGAAAACTTCACATTGCCGTACAAGCGTTCAGATGCCTCCAACAGTGATAATTCACTTTGACGTACCACGGCTTTCCAGAAATTTTCATTTAAAAACCGTCAGGGCTTTCAAAAAATTTGCATTTCTATTTTGAGACGGGGGGGGGGGGAGATGTTTTCATCAAAGCTTTCAAGTACTTGCATGCAGGTTCAAGTTCAGGTTACAGATGGGTTGGAGGAGCAGGAGGATTTGGTTTTATCTGCACAAGTGTTTCACACCTACTTTAGAAAATCATCGGAAAGGCGATGGGGTCTTCTCTGAGTTCTGCAGATGCATAGAGCTGGCCTCACAGGGACTGGTTTGGCTTGTGAGGTCCATGTGTCTCTAGCTTCAGGCTCCACAGAAAACCTGTACTATTTACTCTTGTAACAGCAACAGAGTCACCCGGAGCCCAACTCAGTCACTGAATACAAACAGGCCTGAGGGGATCCTACCAAGTCTCCATACAACACTGAGATGCTCATGCTCCGTTGCGATATATGTTTTGTGATTCAGGACGATGAACTGACCTGAAATTCCTTGTCTCATGTAGGTGGGTACCAGTTTTATTCTCTGGAATAAACAGCAATCATGGTGATCTCTCTTTCTCTGTCACTCTGTCTCTGACTCTCTCTCTCTCTGTCTCTGACTCCTCTCTCTCTCTCTCTCACACACACACACACACATTAAAGAAATAAAAATCCTATCTTTCCCTGCTCAAATCAACACAAGCCCATCCCAGCTATTATTTCCTCTTTATTGCCCATGTCTAAAAGAAACCAGCTAGCTAAACAGAGCCATTGGAGCAAGCACATCTTAAAAGTCTTCTCTCCATGGTAACCCTTCACCTCCTGCTACTGACATCCTGGAGAGGAAACTGGAGCCCTAGCCTTGGGAGACAAGGAACGGAACCCCAGATGCTCTGGAGCCCGGGCTGGCATTCCATTCCCCGCCTCTGTGTGAATGACTCGCTTTGCATCATTTGCGGCTGACACCAGTAAGCACTGGCTTCGTGTTGAAGCCCCCAGAGCTGTCTTTTCAAGAAAAGATGATATGACCAGTAGGGAGAGAGGTTCTCCACTCAAGACTGCTCCCAATTCTTCAGCCTCTGGCCTCAAAGGCTGCTGGGATAGCATCAAAAGGTTTGCCAGAATATGCCCCGCATTTGAAATATTGATATTAAAGGTTTTTTTTTAATCCCTCATCCTTCTGTCTGAGGACAGTGGAATGAAGAGTTTATCCATGGACAGAAGTCTAACGTTTCATCTGAAGAGACATTTCCAGTCCACAAACGTCGCACGGGCTTCAGAGACTTCAACTCCGTTAACTCTGTTGACTAAACTTTCTAGGAGTATTAGGCCACACAGTTCTTTCTTTACACCTAGTACCAGATCACCGTTTACTACTGTAAGTAGCGAAGAGTGCAAGCTGTGCCAATATCACGAGTGACATTCTAGTGGGCATGAGAAACATCCCCACCTGCAGGCTCTTGTGCTTGAGGATACTTGGTCCCTACCTGGTGGCACTGTTACAGGAGACTGTAGAACCTTTGAGAATGGATCCTAACTGCAGGAGAGTTTGCTAGGCTGCAAGCTCAAGCCTGCTTCCTGCCCTCTCCACTGCCTGGTCTATAGAGAAGGGAGCAAGTATACCCATGCTCCTGCCAACACAACACAGACACAATTGCTCCTGTCGCCAGACCACCCCCCTCACCACACACACACCCAGGATAGACTAGATCCTAATATCACCAGCCAAAACAAATCCTTGTTGCTTCTTCGTAGGCAGGGAGAAAAGTAACTAACGCAAATGGTTACATTTGCATCTTCCCACAACCTTAACTGTTTACTGAATACTGATAAACACCAAGTATTGTGGATTTTCCTTGGCACCGCTGACCATTGGCAACCAGTGTTTTATTCCACTCCAGTCTTCATGATTTAATATTAAGTCTCATCACACATAGATATAAAAATTACAGAGTGGCCAAGAGAGGGTTAAATGGGCTACAAAGTTCAAAGGGACCTAGTGAAAGCTGGGACAGAGGGATGAGACAGGAGCAAAGACAGTCCTTGCAGGTGGTTAGCTGAAGGGTCTGCATGTCAAACCCAATCACTGAACTCTCTTGGGAGCCTGTCTGATCACATACCCAGGGTGAAGCAGAGAGAAAGCTGGATGGACACTGCTGATGATGAAACCCCGTGCTCACAGCCCCCCCACGCGGACTGATCATCCTTTTGACATCATTTGCATTTAATTACAGCGCAAATCATTTGACTGCAGTGGTGGTGTGCACTAATAACAAGGGAGTCGTCTGGATTCAGTTGTCTGGTTCAGAGCCACAGACCCTTTCAGTTTTCAATTGAAGACTAAGAAAAGTGACTACAGTAGGTGGGCCTTGCTAAACCAGGGAATGTGTATTGTCGAGCGGTTAACTAACAGGTCTCTTCCCCAGGAAGTTACACTGCTTTTGGCTACACCGAGTGGGCAGCTATCACAGCATGGTACCACCTGGAGAGGAGGAATGCCCACTAGGCACAACTCAGATTAAAATCTAGCACATAGGGCAATGAAGGAATTCCGGCAGCTACTCTGAGAAGCTGAGCCAAAGCCTGGGGGTGAAGGAAGTCAGCCATGGAACCTCAGTGAGAGAAAATTAAAAGAAGTATAAACTTCTGAGTACAAGAAAGCGTGAACTTTGGGAGTATGTGCAAATCAACCACTCACCAAGAGACAGGACTGACTTTGGTGGAGCCGGTTCTCCCCAACCACTCTAAAGAAAACAGAAAACTTACTAGAAGGAATTGCGTAAGTAGCCAGGTAACTTGGTTTCTAGTCATTTCCTTCCTGTGCCAGCTATGTGGTGTTAATGGATTCTCCTGCCAAGGGCCGGAAATGCTCAGATGGAAAGCTTGGGGCTGTTTCCATTTGCCTTGATTGGAATCCTTTTAGTTCCTGAATTTAGGGATGTTTGCTTTGTTGCTGACTAAAAACTCATCTCTGAGCCAAGAGGAGCATGTCTCTAGCCATTAGCCTTCCTAAGTAATGTTTGCCTCCAGACACGGGCCCGAGCCACTCCGGGGGATCTGCCTTCCCTCTAGCTTGTGATGCTCATCCTGACCCAGGAGCACAAGGAACAACTGGGAAGGGGTGAAAGGAGGCTTGCAGAAGAGGGGATTTATTATGAGGAGCTGGTTTGTAAGATTGTCACAGCTGGGCATTCCTGTCTGGAGGCAAACAATTGGTACTACACAGAAGCTGTTCCCAGGAGCACGTGTGTCCACGTGAAGGAATCCTTACTTCATTAGCCAGCATTACTCCTGAAGGATGGAAGATCTCTGCTCACTGAGATCACAGACTCAGACCTTCAAGACAGAGAGAGTCCCAAGGACAATGCCTGAGCATCTTCGGTGCTCAACAACACAGCCCTTGCAGTTAATATTTCACAAGGTACCATGTAACCAGCAAGGACAGTAATAGTGAAAAACTGTCACCAAATCAAAGTAAATGGCCACCACTATGAAATCAAAGAACACGAAACAACTGGGTCTCTAGATCTCGGGAGACCATTCCCCAAACAAACTTCCATTTGCCCCGTTTGGCAGGAACAAGGAAATAACGGCCATGAAGGGCCATGTGTGTGGTTCTGTGGGAAGGGGAGAGCCTGGCACTCTCGTGTGTCTGACTACATCCTGTGCTACTGGACTCATCATCGAGGAACACGTGATGGTAGCCGCACACGCCCCCATCCATTCCCTCAATGGATCTCATCTCACTAATTCTTTCTCCAGTCCTGAGGGATAGATGCGGACAGGGATGCTGAGGCCCAAACAAGGGGAGCGGTGGAGCAAAGCCTCCCAGTCCTCAAACAGTCGAACCAAATCTCTGCCCCCAGGCGGAGGTGGATCTACCAAATTGCCTTTCTCTCTGCCAGGTTACTCTTCTGCCCAGCCCCAAGCCTGGAGCGCACACTAGATCCCACCTCCCGCCCACAGTATTAACTGGCAAGACACATCTTTTCTCGACATGAAGCCTCTGGCAACAAACACGGAGCCATGGCCGGATTCCATGAGCCCCACCGTGCCTTTTCAATCACAATTGCCACAGAGCAACTGCAGACTTGCTAGAGACAGAGCCATGTCTCTCAACCTACCTCACCACTCACATCTCCCAGTTCTTTCATTCATCAAAGATGGATCCATAATTTAACAGAATGAATGGGTGATACAGTGTCCAGAATCCAGAGTTCCATAGTTCCCTAACGCTCATCGCCTACCGAAAGCACTGTTTTCTGCGAATCAATTAGCTATCGTGAGAATCTCGTGTCTCTTTCCACTGTAACCCTCAGCACGCGCGCATCCTAGAGACCCACAGAAGAAAGCCTTACAAGGTGCTCAGCATTCACCCTCCGACTTCAGAATTGGATCTCTTTGGAGACTCAGATTCACATAGTCAGTTACCAGTACACAAGTCTACCCTTTTCACTTCACATAACAGAAGCGAATGGCTAGGACCATGCTCCTCTTGGTTCAGAGATCGGTTTTAGTCAGCAAGAAAACAAGCTCCCCAAGTTCGAGGACTAAAAGAAATTCCTCTGGGGTTCACAGCACCTGTTCACCCACTTGAAAAGACCAGTTGCAATCAGGGATATTTGGATGACTTGGCACAATGATGTGGAAACAAATAGCGAGCCATAAGCCATGTGATAGCCAACGTTATCACCGGGTGGGAAACTTCAGTTGTTGCTTCTCTGATTTAACAGCCAGGGAGTTAAAGCTCAGCAGAGGGCTGATTGAAGCCTATGCTTCCCAGCCCATTATTTAAAGAGATGCTGGAAGACTTTTTCAAGAAGGAATGTAAGCAGCCACCGGTATGTGGAAAAGGTGGTTGTTTCATTTACAATGGAGGTATTGGGAACTGTATATAATATTGAAGGAAAGTTAAAAGACGAAAATGAAAATGAGTAAGCTTTCTTTTTATGGAGCTGCTTGGCCAGACGGTCAGGAGGCGGGAAAGTGCTATAGAGTAGAAGAACTCTCGGAGAAGAAGCAAGCATCATGTGTGACTCCAACCCCAGAATGGCAAAGGATCACCCACCATCGCTAGGCAAGGATTTCCTTCACCTGTTTTCCTGTGGGGTCTCTTGGATTTTCATCCACCTATTTTCTTGACGTCTTCCTTTCTGTTCCCTGGCTCTGGATTGTCTCTCTTAGTATCTGCTTCCTTGGAGGCAGTTGTCCCTGATGCTGAGGGTACCCTGGGCCTATTACGCGTCATCCTCTTGTCTTCACATCTGTTCCCAGGACTGTGCACCAGCCTTGACGCGGATGCAAGGGCAATGGTGTCTTAGATCCTCGCCCCTCACCACAGCAATGGGAACTCCTGTATGCCTCCTGGAGACTGAGAGACTACCCTGTCAGCTCCTCATCACTTAGCACCCTAACAAGATGACTCATAGGTGACAGGGAAATGTGGGGGCTGGGAACTTGGTTCCAAGGTGGGAATTTGCATTTTTATGCCAGTTTCCTGGCTCCCTGGTGTCCTGCTAAAATCTGGAGGAAAGAGGGTGGTTGGCCTCTGAATCAGCATACCTGGGTCCTTCTCTGGTTCAGTGACCACATCCAAACTGCTGAGAACCCCTGTTCCTCTGTTGTCCTCATAAATGATAATACAAGGCACACACTGGGCTAGACTCGTGCATATGTCTTTCACATATACCCTTGACAGAACTCTAATAAAAAGTATTATTTTGTCTCCCTTTGTAGATTTTTAATTACGTCATTTTCAAACAAAATTTGTTTTTGTTAATTCCCCCCTGCTTTGCTTCCTCTCTACACCCCCCAGTCCCTGCCACAGCCTCCTTTCCACACGCATGTCATGTGTGTCCCACCCCACATACAACTTCTCCTGCCCAGGTCTGTAACCGGCAGACATGCGCATCCACTCACACACGCATCATAAGCTAAGATTCACATGAGAAAGAACATTCGATTTTTGGCTTTCTGAGTCTGGATGACCTTGAACAAACATACTTTCCAAATCCATCCATTTCCCTACAAGTATCACAATTTCATTTTTAAGGAATAGGTAATTTTAATAAATTATTAGATAAATAATAAATAAATAATTTTTTTGTGTCTATCACATTTCCATTATCCATTCACCTTCCTAAACTGGCTCCATTCTCCTGCTATGGTGAACAAATCAGCAATAAATATGCATATACAAAAGCCTTTGTAGAAAGCTATAGAACTCCTTGGGTATACGCCAAGGAGTTGCACAGGTGGACAGGTGGATCATACGGTAGTTCTGTTTTTAATTTTTAAAGAAGTTCCCATACGATGTCCATATTTTCCCTTTTTTTTTTTTTTTGAAGACAAATATTCTGAGTCTGTGTGAGCTGAAGGACCTTGCTGTGGGACACACATTAAAAATGTTCACGAGTCACGGGGGAAGTTAGGGATAACTTCCCTCCAAAGTTCAAGTCTTTCTTCAAAAACATCTCTCCCTTCGCTGGTTTGTTTTTAACTAGTACCTTGACACAGTCTAGAATCACTTTGGAAATGAGTCTCAGTTGAGGAATTATCTAGACCAGATAAGGCCTGTGGGTATGGACGTGAGGGCAGGTGTTCCTGATTGTCAATTGTGGGCGGCACCACTCCCTGGTTCGGGGCCTGGACAAGGTAAGAGTAAAGAGAGTGGGTTGGATAGAAAGTTGGTAAAGAAGCAAGTATTCAATATTCATTAGCTTCTTTTTGATCTTGACTATGGATATGATAGAGCCTGCTGCCTGAATTCGAGCCAGGAATTATGAGCCAAATTAACCCTTTCTTCCCTTAAGTTGATTTTGGCCAAGGTATTTAATCATAGCAACAGAAATAAAACTAGAACACTCCCTATAAATCTCTCTGAGACCTAATCCCGGAGGATCCTAAATCATACATAGCAGAAGGGAAACAGAAACAGTAAAGGGATTTAGAAAAAAACCACATGGTCCCTTGGGGCCGGGTCCTGTGAAATTAGTCCCTAGAAGTCGCCTGGCCTCCATGCAGCCCCTCCCCCGTATAGCATACCATCCTACAAGGAGTCTTAAGTGGAGTATCATTACTTCCTCCACTGTCGGTCTGTAAGACATGAGTGTGGGAGCCCTCCTCAAACTCGGCCTGCCCAACAGACTGTCCCAGGACCTGGCACAAGCAAGGCTGCCATCAGTCCTGCCAGCGTGCCAAGGAGAGTGTGACATCAGTCTTGTCTGAGCCGTGAGGTGCTCGCCCTCGCATGCCTCTTCATTTAGAATTCATTACGTCTCCCTTTCCATGAAAGATAAACCAATGGCTGCCCTTGACAGCTGTTTACTCCAGGGTCATTCCTTCCCGCCGCCCCGCTATCCCTTCTTTGGGGATTTGAGCGATGTAATGTTAGGACTATCAGTTTCATTCGACCCTTCCAGGAGAGTCTACAGGGACTAAAGATGTAGCCAAGCCAAATGCCATTAACTATTTGTGCACTGTTGTGAGCCAGCAAGGGAAGGGGGGGGACAGAGCACAGTTTCAAAGAGAAATTTCTAATCTGCGGGTACAAGTCAGCTGTAACAGTAGACAGAGACGAGTGCGGCTGGCCAGCAATTGGGCATTGGGATCAGCTTGCACAGAGCCGTATTCCATCAGTGGGTGCAGCGGGCAGCCCAGGTGCAACACACCATGAACACAAGGCTCAGCTGCTAAAGTACAAAACCAATACACCTCTGAACTGTGTGCAGGCCACAGAGACCGTCTGTCGCTTCTCACATCTACAGGCTTCGCTTGAATAAATCCCTTACAGACAGAATGTGGGTGAGATAGAAAGCAGGTGAGATGAAGATTCATCTGAATGGCAGGAATGTTTCATAGGCCAGGAGTCATCAGGAAGACTCTGAGAATCAAGGGAAATTATTGGTATTTGGCAATCAAGTTCTTAGAACAGCCCCGAAAAGCAAACACAGTGATCCTTATTCCTTTTGAATACATCAGCAAGTTATTGGTGCTTCAGTTGGTACATTCCGCCAAAGGGAATGCAACTGCGAAGTGAAACGTTAGGATTAGAATTTAGGGTAGGCCAGCAGTTCTCAGTGGGTGCCTCCGCTCTCCAGGTGACTCTGGAGCTCTCTGAAGCTGTTTTCCTTTGTCAGAACTGAGATGTCGAGACTTGTCTCTCCTGGGCAGAAGCCAGGAATGTCATTAAACATCCTGCAGCATGCGGAATAAACCACCAGAGCAACTGCTTTCCCAGCCTCACCTCTCAGTGTGTTGGAGAGCAGACTGACTCTGAGCTCCTGAGTCCATGAGGCCTAATAAAGCAAGCCAGGGGCAGGTGAAAATCACTCAGAATAACCTGAAATTCCATGAGCTGATTTAACAATTTAAGGTGTTACCAGAGCTTTGATATCTCTCAGATCTGGTGAAGGGGGAATCCAGGGCTCTCTGTAAGTGGCCTGGATAGTGCTTTGTCCCACGAGAAGCATAAGGCCCAATCCCAGGCATGAGGTTAAAATGTCATCCAAAATTCTTTGTGTATCTGAACTTTGAATGATGTGTTGGTTAGGTTTTGTTTTGTCAACTCACAACAAACTCAGGTCATCTGGGAAGAAGAAACCCCATTT
This sequence comes from Neodon shergylaensis, assembly GCA_025134845.1. Lineage (NCBI taxonomy): Eukaryota > Metazoa > Chordata > Mammalia > Rodentia > Cricetidae > Neodon > Neodon shergylaensis. The sequence continues at coordinate 6,820,904 of JABTXL010000003.1, read as the reverse complement.
GAGAAAGGCCCTACGTCAGAGTGGCCTATAAGCGGGTCTGTAGGGTGTTTCCTAGGCAACCCGACCTCCAAGGTAGAGGGGAGGTAGTTAAATGGGAGCCTGAGAAGCAAGATGGTAAGCAGCATCCTTCCATGGCCTTTGCTTCGATTCCTGCCTCCAGGGTACCACCTTGAGCGCCTGCACTGACTTCCCCTCAGTGATGAAAGAGGTATGAAAGGCAAGCGAACCCTGTCCTCCACAAGTTGCTTTTGGTTATAATGTTTATCTTGGCAATAGAACAAAGTAGGACCTTTGTGGGGAGGGAGTCCCATGCAAAAGAGAAATGTGAAATACAGTTGAAGAGCACCAAATTACACCAAGTCCTCAACGGCCATCTACGTTCCTCAGGCCTGGAGCGGGGGCTGGAAGGAGGCTACTTTTGGTTTCTTCAGGCTCTTGTTCCACAGCAGAGCACTTCAGGTCTAGGAGCTACCAGGGGACTTCCACTTCCTTTGGAGGAAAGGACTGATTCAACGGCCAAAGAGAAAAGCTTACGTGGAAACAGGTCAGGGCTGGAGATATGAACTTCTCACAGGCATGTCTGGAAATGAATGGCCCTATTGTAGAAGGGGACAGTATGAGGGGTGTGTGTGTGTGTGTGTGTGTGTGTGTGTGTGTGTGTATGTGTGAAGGTATATACACATGTATATGAAGGCCAGAGGTCAGCCTTAGTGTCACAGCCTACTAATATCCATTTTATATTTTAGTAGAGTCTCTCAGTGGCCTGGGACACACACTGATTTAGCTAGGCTGGCTGGCCCCAGGATCTTCCCTCTTGCTCCTATTGATAACCCAAGAGCTGGGATCATCAGCACATACCATCACACTTGGCTTTTTTACATGGCTTTTAGGGGCAGCACTCAGATCTTCCTGTTTGTGAGACAAGAACTTCACTGACTGAGTCAGTGAAGCCCCTAGGGAATATATTTCTTGTAACTATTGTGACCTGGTCATTTCCCCGTCTAAAACCCACAGAACACTAACTAAACTCAAAATTCTAACACTCTGGCAAGTGGGGCTCCTCCTGAACTGACGGTGCATAGCCTGCCTAGTATCTTCAAGGTACAATCCCCTATCACTATACCATGGCTTCAGGCATGGAATGCCTTCCCTCTGAAATTCCTTCAAAGCCAAACAGCCCAGAGTTATGGCTGTTGGCTAACCTTCTCCACTTGTAGGGCATTTCATAAAAATGTGTTCAGTAAGTCTGTTATATAACCGCTTGATGCCCAGCTGGTGCCACTGTTGGAGAGGAGTAGTAGAACCTTTCCGATGAGGTACAGCCTTGCTGGAGAAGTGTGCCACAAGACACAGAGGAAGGGAGGATTATTCATTGCCTGGCCCCACTTCCGGTTTGCCCTTTCTGCTTTGTGATTAAGGCGATCTCTCAGCTTCCTGCCCCTGCTGTCCTGGCTATTTCTTGCTGCCATGCCTCCCCCAACCACAGAACCATGCGCTAAAGCAAACCCTTCTTTCCCTAAGTTGCTTTGACCTTGGTGTTTTCTCAGAGCGACAGAAAGTGACTGAACACAGCCCTGTTTCTAGAGGATACTTTTTCTGACGCCTCCTCGGTCAGTCTGGCTGCTCTGCGTGGTTTGACCCAGCACTAGCATGCTGCAGAACCTCTTTGGTGAGCGGAGAGTGAAGAAATGGCAGTCTTCAGTTATCTCGAGTGCTGACAGCTAGTACATACCAGCTCAATGACACCTTAAAGTGAGGTCAAGTGGCAGAGAGTCGGGGAACTTAGGTCATCTTATGGCTCGGCTGTGTTTTCTTTATGTTAACCTCGCTCAACCTTATTCGCCTTATCCGTGGAAGGGGGGCAGTCAAAACAAGAGCTATGCAGTAGGGTTGCTGCACAGTCAATAAGACAATGCTTACAAAGTGATTAATTAAGCCAGAAGAAAATGTTCTATGGGGGGGGAAATAGACTTACTTTCTTGGCAACAATAACACCATGACCAGAAGCAGGCATTTCGCCTGAGGGAGCAGAAGCAATCATTAGAGAACGAACTTGATGCACAAAGAACATACAACTGATCAGAGAGAATGGTTGATGTGTTCTCTATGCTTCTGTAAGAGAAATGATAATGGGGGACAGTGGTAATGGCTCAATGGGCCAAGAGCTTACTGTCCCACTATGAGGCACTAAGTCAGCATCTCCAGAACCCGCATAAAACTTGGGATATGGTAACAGACACCTGTTACCACAGTGGGAGAGATGGGGAGAGACAAGCAGATCCCAGCGGCTCACTGGCCAGGCAGTCTAGCCAGATCAGTGAGCCCCAGACTAATGAGAGACCCCATTTTCAAAAATAAGGTGATAGCAATAGAAGGTCCACATAGAAACGGACTTGTGGTCTCCACACATGTATACACAAACAAGCATGCCCACACACACACACACACACACACACACACACATACATGCATCTGCATATAGAGAAGAAAATAATAAGTAATCATACCCATGCCTCAGTTTCTTGGCCTCAAAGCAGTAACAAAAAAAATACTAACCGAGTAAGAAGAGAAGATGGACATATGACAGAATAGATGATGGACATATGACAGAATAGATGATAGACATATGACAGAATAGATGATGGACATATGACAGAATAGATGATGATGGACATATAAGAACAGATTAGATGGATATATGACAGAAGAGATGATGGACATATGACAGAAGAGATGATGGACATATGACAGAATAGATGATGGACATATGATAGAATAGATGATGGACATATGACAGAATAGATGGACATATGACAGAAGAGATGATGGACATATAACAGAATAGATGATGGACATATGACAGAATAGATGATGGACATATAACAGAATGCCCCCAGCCCTGGATGCATAGCAGCAGCTTAGCATTGACTTTACATGGCCTTATGCCCCTCCTCTCAGAGGCTGGTGTGTTGCTTGGGAAGAGAGTTTCTGTCCCGAGGCCAGGTCTGTCTCTCCTAGCAACCACAAGCCACGTGGTAACCACAATTGGTACAGAAGGGAAGGACCACATACCATGCACACCAAAAAGAAGGTCTTACGTGGGAGGAAAATAACTTGTTCTTTATGTATTTTGAGTTATTCTTTTCTGGGGCAGACATTTCTCCTGAAAACAAGACGGGAAGAGGGGAATCTTCGTCTCCTTGGGTGAGAGAATGATTTGGGGCAGAACTCTATGACACTGCGCCTGGAGAGGGTGAGCTTCTGCCAGAATCGCTGCCCCACTCACTCCTTCTACCTTTCCTCTCAGGCACCCCCTCCAGTCCCTTCAGGAATGCCCTCATCCCCTTCTCACGTCTCCGCTGCTGGTTTCCCCTTAGCGCTCCAGGGAGGCAGAGAGCTGTAACCAGACCTGGTGAGTGATGGTATCAGTGGCCCCTGGTGACTGGCACTTTGACTAAAAGCCTCCTGTCCCTCTTGCACTGTGATTGAGTTTCCCTCTCCTGGCCCATCAGCTCCTCTGTTTTGAGGTAGCAACAGAGCCAAGGGGCACCTGCTGCTGTAAATGGGCCTCTGACGAGAGGTAGGAACTGTGCCTGAGCTAATGACAATCACACCCCTTTGGTCGTTAGAAGATGGAGGTAATAAGGCTTATGGTAAAGCTTGACATCACCAACAGGGTCTGGACTCTGCCAAAGGAGACCCACAGAGCTAGACTCTGAATGAAGGCAGGAGGCTTGGCAACGTAGGGCGGGCTTCCTGCCATTCGAGAGTGATATGCAGGTGGGTAGGACTGCCAAAGGAGCTGGACACGAAACTTCACCTCCCAGTTTGAAAGACAAAACCCTCAGTCGTAGCTAAGGAGCCTTCTTCATATGGGGCCAGTGAGCAGTCAAGGAACCATGAGGAGGAGATGGAACCACACTGGGCAAAACCAAAGCTGACTTGTAACTTTCAGAGATGAACCAAAATGAAGAGCATCTGCTGGTTAGAGTTGTCCCTTCCCATTTCCCCATAAGTCTCCCTGTGCTAATACAATGGTCACTGAGTCTATGACGGCACTTTGTGAAGAAGCTCAGTAGAGACATTCTACTTCGCTGACCAAGGCAGCTGGAACACTCACTCATCCAGACCACAGTAGGAAACCCGAAGATTTCAGAACCCCATGTGGCTTCCTTTGATTTCCTCACAATAATAAATTTAGAGTTTACCCCTCAACAGGAGAAAAAGAAGGCTAGCCCTTATTGTGGTCATACTTGTGCCTGGCCTTTCATAGAGGCATGCATGACCTAGTGGATAATTTTGCTTTCTCTGTTTACCAAAAAGTTCAAACTGGAAACCCAGGACCTGTTACTATCTCTCTTCCTCAGCTCGCATGCCAATGACACCAAACCCTCTGCTGGATGTCGCTCACTGTTGTGGCTTGAGTATGAAATGTCCCCCAGAGTTTCATGGGATTGAACACTGGGTCTCTAGTTAATGGCACATTTTGAGAAGCCAGCATACCTTTTAGAACCTGGAGATTTGCTGAAGGAAATATATCACTGGAGGCAGGATTTGAGATTTTAGATAACTCTTCTTCTTCTTCTTTCTCCTCCTTCTCCTCCTCTTTTTCCTCCTCCTCCTCTTCCTCCACCACCACCACCACCTTTTCCTCTTCCTCCTTTTCCTTCTCCTCCCACCCTCCTTCTCTTCTCCCTGTACACATATGGAATGTGACCAGCCTGGTTCCTGACTGCCAAGGGGGCTTCATGCTCCAGCTGCTGCCATGCCTTCCCCAACATGACAGAGTGTAACTCCCGACCCCCAGAACTGAACACCAAAATCAACCCATTTTTCCCTAACTTTCTTTTTGTCAAGGTATTTTAGCACAGCAATGTACAAATAATACACTTGCAGTGGCCTGAATAAAAATGGCCCTCATAGACTCATATATTTGGATGCTTTTAGTCATCAGAATGTGGCACTACTTGAGAAGGATTAGGAGGTGTGGCCTTCTTGGAGAATTGGGTCACTGGGGGTGGGCTTTGATGTTTCAAAAGTCCAAGCCAGGCCTAGAGTCTCTCTCTTCCTGCTGTCTATGCACCCATACATGAAACTCCTAACTACTTCTCCAGCACCATGTCCACCTGTGTGCTGCCATGTTCCCCATCATGATGATAACAGACTAAACCTCTGAAACTGTAAGCAAGCCCCAATGAAATGTTTTCCCTTATAAAATCTGCCTTGGTCATGGAGTCTGTTCATAGACATAGAACACTGACTAAGATAACATTCATCCATACTCATCATCTACCATCTATTGACATTTGATAGCATAGCATAATTACCACCTAAACCAAGTGACTGAGTCAATTTCTCTCCGCTTCTAGACCTTGTCTCCTTCATATTATTGTTATAGACTATATTCTTTTGACAAAGTGTTACCTGTTTTCCTTAATAGACTGCCAAAACCTGTCAGGTAAAGCTACATTGCACACCCTCAGATTTGTCCATCTGTCTGTCCAGCACAGGTAGAATGATTAAGGAAAGACTAACTATGAACAATCAGGCTGGCCACATTCCTTATCGGTGTGGGGTCCAGCACAATTTCAGCCCTCCCTCTACTTTCTACTGGCAATTAGATTCTTGAACTCATGAAATACAAAATGGCTTCCAGGAAGACCAACTGCAACTCAACTCCATGTTCTCTTAGAAGCAGTGTGATGGAGTGAGACTCGGCTATGTCCTACAACTGGAGCTCTAGAGAAGCAATGAGAAGTCTTCATACCCTTCTCGAGAAAGGCAATCATGAGCCACTCTGGTTTCCAGGTGACATCGGGTGCTTTTAGTGTGGCATGGCCACAGACTCTCTGGTTTTTAGACGGCAAACATAGAATTTTGAGTCGCCAAATGCTTTAAGCACTTAACAAGTACTGACATGCCTAAACTATACACAGCCCTATGAAATGATAAGGTTACCGTCATTCCTGTTTGAGAAACTAAGAAAAAAAAACCTAAGAGTTCACATGTGGTTTTCTTACATGAAGTTGAGAAAAAGAGGCCTGTAGTTGTTTTGTTTTTTTTTAACTCTTTGGGGGCCCTCCCCTAGCTCCAAAATAAATCCATGGAGACTTATTCTTACTTATGAATACCCAGGCTTAGTTTGGCTTGTTTCTAGCCAGATTTTCTAACTTAAATTATCCTGTTTCTCTTTAACTACATTTTGCCTCTGGACTTTTTACCTTTCTTTATTCTATATATCCCTCTTTCCTTCTTACTCCGTGGCTGGTTGTGTTGCTGGGTGGCTGGCTCCTGGCACCCTCCTAGCCTTCTTTTCTCACTCCTTGGCCTTCTTCTGAGCCTAGATTTTCCTTCTATTTATTCTCTCTGCCTGCCAGACATGGCTATCCTTTCTCCTGCCTCACTGTTAACCATTCAGTTCTTTATTAGACTATCAGGTGTTTTAGGCAAGCAAAGTAACACAGCTTCACAGAGGTAAACAGATGCAACACAAAAGGATGCAGCGCATCTTTGCATCATTATACAAATATTTCACAGCAAAAGTGAATGTATCATATCTTAAAATAATATTCCATAACAGAGGCCCTTCTTTGTGACCTTAGTTTACATCTAATCTAACATATTCTCCAACCTAAATATATAAAATAAACAATAACCATAAAGAAACATAGAAAGCATCCTATTTTAGCTAACAGCCTCACGTATCAAGAGACGTACTAGCTAGTTTTAGGTCAAGTTGACATAAGCTAGAATCATCAGAGGAGGGAACCGCAATTGAGAAGATGCCTCCATAAGATCAGATGTAGGCAAGCCTACGGTAATTAGTGATTGATGTGGGAGAGCCCAGTCCCATCGTGGGTGGTGCCATCTCAGTGGTCCTGGGTGTTATAAAAAAGCAGGCTGAGCAAGCCATAGGAACAAGCCTGAAAACAGCTCCCCTTCATGGATTCTGCATCGGTTCATACCTCCATGTGCTTGCCTTAATTTCCATCACTGACAGACTACAAACTATTAGCTGAGCTAAGCCTTTTCCTTCCCAATGTGCTTTTGGTTGTGGTGTTTTATCACAACAGTAGAAATCCTAACTAAATCTCCCCCAAAACCTATATAATAATAAATCTCCCCAAAATATAAAAATATAAATCCCCCCAAAAAAACATATATGACAATAGACCAAAATTGCAGAGCAACTGGCAGCATTTGTGAATTTTGGAGAAAAGACAATGAAACTTTAGTAGCATAGAAAAAAATGTTTCTCTACAGGACAATGAGAGATGTATATCATGATGAACTCATGTTATCAAGAAAATGCCATTATATGTGATTATAGAGAAAATGAGCTCCCAGTATATTTCTGAGAAAGATTAGAATTTAGCAGTTAAAGTAAGCATTGCTCTTTAGGGAGTGAGGTGAAATCCCTTGATTTCATCTACATCCTACTGAAACACATTAGCAACATGCTAGTAATGAATGAGGTCTAGGCAACCAAAGCTATTCCCTGTGAAGAAAGAAATATGTGTACTTTGGTCTGTGGGCAAAGGGTGAGGTCCAGGCCTGGCCAGACAGATACACAACAACTAAAGCTGTCAAAGACACATTTCAGTTGCTTGGATACCTGTCAGCTTGGCTGCAGAGCCCTAAGGATGGAACAGGTGTCACTCTTGGGAACAGTTTTCACCCCAACAGGACCTAATCTAAGTGCAGGGAGGGACAAGATCCATCAAAGGAAATATTATAAGTGTCACCTTACTGAGAATTGTTTTCAAGGGAAAAAAATGAAATGGGGGGTCCCATTAGTACCAGCATTTACTAACGACACAAAATAATTGTGTGGTAGTTTGAATAGGAATGTCCCTCAGCCCAGGCTCACGTATTTGGATGCTTGGTCATTAGGGAATGGTATTACTTGACAGGGATTAGGAGATGTGGGCCTGTTGGTGTAGGTGTGACCTTGTTGGAAGAAGAGTGCCACTGGGAGCTTTTGGAGTTTCAGAAGTTCAAGCCTGGTCAAGTGTGTCTCTCCCTGCTTCCTGAGGATTCAGACACAGAACTCTCTCAGCTAAGCTCCCCACCATGAGTATAATGGACTTAGCCTCTGAAACTGTAAGCAAACCCCAATTAAATGCTTTCTTTTTTAAGTGTTGCCTAGATCATGGTATATGTTGGCCCAGACTGTTCGTTTGTTTCCCAGCCACTCGGACCCAAATAATCACACAGAAATTATATTAATGCCAGCACTGTTTGGCCTATTCGCTCAGGCTTCTTAGTAAATAACTCTTAAAATAACCCATTTCTGTTAATCTGTGTATCAGCATGAGGCTGTGGCCTACCAGTAAGGATCCGGGGCATCTTTCTTCTTCAGCAGCTCCTGGATTTGCTCCTGGCTTCTGCTCCTGGTTCCGGTGGAGATGGCAGACTCTGAGTCAGGTCGTTGGCTCAATCCTGGTCTGCCAGGGTCCCAGGACTGGGTTGGCTCCCAGGGCTGGATTTGCTCCTGGAGGAGCTTGTTTCCTTCGGCCCTCTCTCTCCTAGGAGTCTCAGGTTCCACTCCTGTGGAATTGGTTGCGTGAGGTGGAGTTCCTCACCTCAGGACAGTTTTGGCTTAGGTTATCGGCTTTGACATGTATCTGTAAATCCTGGTCTGGATTCCCTCTGGCAGAAGTCCCTGGGTTGGAGTTGGACCCGGAAAGGTTTCTGGTTCCGGTCTACTGCCTGGGAGGTCGCAGGCTCGGGTGCGTCCAAACCCACAGAGGACCTGCTTACTTCCTCAGAGGTCTCAGACTCGTGCTCAGACCCACTGGGGTTCCAGGTTCCTGCCTATTCCCTTTGATGTCCCAGACGAATACCTAAACTCACAGAGGACCTGGCTCAGGCCTATTCTCTCTGAGGTACCAGACTCGCGCCTGGCACCGCGAGATCTCTGGTTCCCGCCTATTCCCTCGGAGGACCCAGATTCACTCACACCCACGCTGACAGAGGTTCTGGCTCCAGTCTAGGTCCTGGGAGGTCCTAGACTCTCACCTAGACCCACCGGGGTGTTAGTTTATGTCTACTCCCTTGAAGGTCCCGGATTCATGTCCGGACCCTCAGCAGTCTCTGGCTCACTCGCTCAGCGGTTATTCCCTTGTACCTGTTCTGGTGGAGATCGCCAACTCTGGATCTGGTCGCTGGCTCAGTCCTGATCTGTCCATGTCCCGGGACTGGGTTTGCTCCTGGCTTCTGCTCCTGGTGGTGCTTGTTCTAAGATCAATTTTGTTCTATGTGTATTTCTGCTCTTGATTAAGGTATTGTGTTTATGCAGCTCATTTAAAAATGTAATGTATAATTAAGAAATACAGGTTAATAAATAGTCATCTATAATAGTCAAGTTTGTAGTCTTGTCAGTTAGGTTTTCTAGATGTACAGAGATATATTTCAGATGGATAGTTATTTTTCAAACTTCTCAAAGACCAACAGAATATGGAATTTAAAATGTTTTAAGAATTTAGGACTTTTCATGACAATGAGACGCATCTGCTCCTGGCAACACCAATTACTTCAAAGAGGAAGATGGGCATCGAAGAGGCTCCTCATGGAGTTTGTTAACCATTTGGGCAAGAAACTGCTCTTGCCTGGACTGTTCAATGTTATGCTATATAAACTGGACGTGCAGAACCCACGGAGAAAAGACTGCTAAACTTGCCTGAAGGTGAGATTGTCCTTCAGGGTGCCTGCTTCATGAAAGAGTCTACCAGACATTCTGAAGAAAGTGACTGACAAACTGCCAATATAGGTAGAACTGTCTTTGAAATTTCCTGCTTCATGAAAAAGTGTGCCAGATACTAGGCTGAAGATGGATGCCCCAATGTTACAGAAGAACTTTGGATGACTGTCCAGGCAGTGAGATCTCTGTCAGTTCTAGAGTTTTGGAAGTTGCTTACAATGCACTTCCTGTTAACTTATATCCTTCTGGGATCTTTGATACAGTTGAAGAATATATAATTATGATTATATTTTTCTTTAGTTATGATAAAAGATAAAGTAGATATAAATATTGTCACTATAATTCTTGCTTGATAACTGTCTTGTTATATGTAATTTTACTACGTTCAAGTTAAAAACCTTTCTTTTTATTTAAACAGGAAAGGGGAAACGGTGTGGAAAGTCCTTCTGTCTATGTGTTGCTTTTATTGGTTAACCAATAAATCTGTTTAGGCCAGTGGCTTACCAGAATAGGGCAAGGCAAGAGTTCCGAGAAAAGAGAGGAGGAGAGAGTAGGCAGAGTCAGTGAGATGCCATGGAGCCTCCAGAGGGGAAAGACATGAGCAGCCAGCTGGAACCTTGCCAGTAGGCCACAAACCTCATGGTAAAATATAAAATAATAGAAGTAGGTTAAAAAAAAAAAGAAGGTTAACCAAAGATATGAAAGCTAGTTAACAATACACTTAAGTGATTGGCCAAGCAGTGGTTTAAACAATACAGCTTCTGTGTGATTATTTTCAGGAGTCTATGTGGCTGGGGATGAACAAGCGGCCTCCAACAACCTTACCCCATGGTTAGTGACTGTGAATGGGAAAGGACTGCCTGTTACCAGGGCAACGGTTGTTGGGGATTGGACAGGTTAAAGGCGATCACCATTTCACAAGGAGGTAGGCAGATCCACACTGTGTCTGGGATGCTTCTGGATTTGGAAATTGTGGTTTTTGTGACTGGGGTATGATGGAGTCCGCAAACCATATGGAAATTTCTAAGCAGGGGAGATGGAGAACTATGAAGTCCAACTGTAGGAAATATATAATATACAGCGAAGAAATGAAAACAGGAAGAGATTCTGTCAAGCTGACATATAGCACGCTAAACGTTGATCTTTTGCCTCCGTTATGCAATAAGTAATAAAGGGTTCAATTATAGAATTAAGTAAAAAACAAAACATAGGAGGTTAATTATCTACTGGACAGACATAACTTACAGAGAATGACTCAAAGCCCTCAATCAACTTAATGCTAAAGGGGACTGCTTGGCCAAAGTAAAAAGTAAATCTGATGCGAAGAAAATGGCATGCAGACTATTAGAGATACTGGCTAAGATAATAAGCAAGCAAAACACAGTAGTTTGACTGGGGGCTTTAAAAGAACTTATACAGGGAAACGGCCCTGTATGTAGTGGAGAAGAGTCCCACCCTTTAGGAAGTGAGTCCCGACCTAGTGTTCAGCAGGGTGTTAAACACGCACATTCTTTTTTATGTTTTACACTTTATTGAAGTTTTAATAGAAATTATAATAACATGCCAGAGAAACAAACAACAAGGAGCTATGACAAAAGGATGGGCTGGATACGGAGGATTAGCCGCTTCTTGAGGGCAGTGCAGTGACTAATGTCACGGGTCCACTTCTCTCAGCTAAGGGGTTCCTTCTAGGTGTGGTTGTGAGGGAGTGAGAATTGGACTTGATGGATGAGTAGAGGTAACAGTCCTCACCAAGGATGCGGGGAACCAAAGAGGAAGGGATGTAAACTGGCTTTGAACTGGATACTCCTCTTCCTCTCTTGCCCTTAGACCTGACACTTCTGATTCCAGGCCTATGAATGAACCTCAACTACGGCCTATGGCCCACGGCTCCTCTGGCTCAAACTTAGACCAAATCACATCCTTTGTTTTCCTGGTTGTCCTATTGCAGCTGGCAAGACTGGTGGGACAGTTGCTGTATGTGTCCTATTGATCCTACTGATGATGTTTCTATGGAGAACTCTAAACCATTTAGGGTTTTGCAAAATCTCTACTGAGTATTTCAGGAAATCCTTGTACTGATTTTTGACCTGGGAATGTTCTGAGCTCCGTGGAATCGCTCCCTCTTATAGATTTTTGCGGCACTGTAGGATTAGCACTAATCACTTGCTTTGGCAGTCATATTCCAGAATAGTAATAAAGCTGGGGAAATCGGTTTAGTGCCTAGCTCTGGCTCTGTCACCCTACCCTGTGGCCTCCATTCATGACCTCACCAACTTCAGAATATCATGTGGGCTGATGGGAGGGAGACATTGACAACTACATGCAAGATCCCAGGTACTATTTCATGGAGTGGTGAACTAGAGCATGCCACAGAAGAACAAATGCGTGTAAGAGACCAAGGATCTTTAAATGTTTATCATCCATGCACTAACCTCTCAGTCTGAGAAAACAACTAAGTTGTACCTGAAGGACCTCCACACAGACAAAAATACCACCTGTTCCTTCATTGTCAAGTGTAACTGTATCCTAAATTTTCCTTCTGTTTAGTTTCACAATATTGTCTAGACACGTCGACTTTCATTTTGCATGTTTACTTTAAAAAAAAAAGCCTGAAATGTTCTATCTGGATATTTGCTGCTGCTGTTATTATTGTTGCTAACTCATAAATATTTTCTCAGAGTTAAAACATCTTGCTGCCTGTTCTGTAACTCCTGCTCTAACATAGACCATTGTGTGATTGTATACATCACCAGTGCTATTGTGATCTTCATCAAGGTAGTGGCCAACTTCTATTATTATATGTACTACTGTGAACATTCTATGGACCTCCTGGTGCACACATGCAAAAATTTCTAGTTGAGAACAAGGATCCATCTTTCAGGTTGAATCAGCTTTTAGTCTCAGCAGGCACCTGTGGACCTCACCATGCCCGTAAGCTAAATTCTTAAATTGGGTTTTACTGATTTCCTGGATGGCAGGGTTGAGGACAGCAGACAAGCAAAAGGTCTAGGTTTTCAAAATGTCTCACCTCCTCAGTTCAATTCCAAGTTGTATTTTTGCAGTTCCCCTGCAGGTGAGAAAGTGGGGTTTTTCTAGTTCAACATTCAAATGACATGGTTAGAATCCCAACTGTACTGAATATGTCTCCTATCCAAATCTCTCCCTTGCACGAATAGCAAGCATTAAATTTAAGACCATGCAATGACCTTAGCAAATAACTTGACTCAAAAGCCAGATGATGAAGCAGGTGGTGACCTCCAACTGCAGCATTCACAGGGTCTCAGGCAGGAGGATCAGAAGTTCCAGACCAGCCTGGGCTGTAATATGGCGAGATCTAGCTTCCTAGTTCGTTTTAGGCTGCTGTAATAAAATACTGACCAAAAGCATCCTGAGGGAGTCATGGGTTTGCCCTACACTTCCATGTCACAGCCCGTCATTGAGGGACATCAAAGCAAGGACCCAAGGCAGGAATCTGGAACAGAAACCAGAGACCATGCAGAAACACTCCTTCCTGACTTGCTGCCCAGGCCTGTTTAGCTACCTTTCTTATATGCCCCAGTCCTACCTGCCTAAGACTGGCATTGCCCTCAGAGGTCTGATCCCTCTCTACAGCAATTAGAAACAAGAAAATGCCCCCCACAGATATGCTCACAGGCCAATCTGATAGACAATTCCTGCAGTAAGTTCCCTCTTCCCAGATGACCCCATTGTGTTAAACAAACACCAAAACACATTGCATTAAAAAAAAAGCCAGCTATTGGTTATTGGTTCTATTTACTTATCATCTGCCTTCATGTTTTTTTAAATATCTTATGCATGCATTTAGGAATTTTTAACATATTTATCAGATACAGCTTGCTCTTTCAGTAAGCTGAGATTCAAAGTCCATCCTACAAGCACAAAACACATTTCAGCATGTTAACGCTGACTGTAGGATGTCACACTAAGATGTCTTGATGACATTCCATCTCAACGCCCTAGGCCTGTGTCTGTCAGGTCACTGCTTCCCCTTACGTGATCTTACAGAGAGAAAAACCCGTTCGCCTGGCTTGAACTTTTATTCTAGGATCTAGCTTCATTTATCCATTGGAATTTTTTTAATGAAAGAATCAAACTTGGGTTGTTTTTTCTTTCAATAGCTAATTGCTTGTCTTTGCACTCCGTGGTAGGCAATCTGCTCCTGTTTAATGCCATTATGTGCTTGGCTCTCATAGTCACTGTCTATTCCTGGGCTACACACACAAGTTCATTGATCCATTCGGGAACTCTTGCAACACAGCGTTGCGTTAGTGACCCCCCCCCAACATTCACGGTGTTTACCCTTTCCTATTCTTTCACTGGGGTTTTTTGGTCTATTTTTTTCTGCCTTGGTAAAAATATCAATGATATGTTCCTAAATTAACACACAGTTCAAGGATTTGAGCCAAGAACTCACGAAAGCTCATGGTTGAATTTGACAAGAGTTAATGCTGGACTTGATCAGAAAAGAGCTATAATTTTGATTTCATAATAATCCATTGAGGAGTCGTTTTGTACAATCCCTTTGAAAAGTTAACCCCTTGGCTCTTGCTTTTGTGGTCACTTCTAAGTAGCACAGAGTGCTGGGGTCCTCATGTCACAAAACAGTTTCGTCTCTAAAACTTAACTGTAGTTTCTGATAAACAGAGTTACACCCCCGTCTGCATGCACAGAACTCCACCATGACACAGGCCAGGGCCTGCTGCAAGTCAGCAGGGCAGAAAAAGGTTCCCGTGCAGCCTGCCCCTTTCCTTCTGCATGAATTCACTACTGGGCTCCCAAGAATGATCGGAAGGAGCAGAGGGAGAAGCAGGCTTCTATCCTCCTGGCCTCTCAACTGATGGCCTTGGGGTCTGAGCTTAGGAGATGCTTCTAACCAGTGTTTTCTCTGATCAGATAAGGTCTGGACACTCTGAACTGTCTCTAGGATCTCCTGTGTGATCAGTATGTCGCTTCCTGGGTAGCCTCTCGCTCCTGTCATTTTGAAAAGAACCCAGTGCCTGCAGCTTATCTTCATGTTGGTCAATTCGCTCACAGAATGACCCTTTTGAGCAAGCGCATAGATTGTTTTGCCTTCATTCTCACACACGGCATCTCTCTAGTCCAGAAAATCTGACATACCCCAAAAGTCCTACCCTAGCAAAGCAACCGCCTTGCCATCACCTCGCCACTCACACGGGGCTAGCCCATTTCTTCCCTTTACTCAAAGGCCCAGCCCACAATAAGAATGGTGGCCACACATAGCAGGTTTGCTACACGGCTTTTTGTGACATGCCTTTGTTCTATATGAAGTTCACAGCCAAGTTTTCAAAAATTTCTAAAAAGTAAAAAAAAAAGTCAATTAAAAACGGGCAGATCATCTCAAAGATAGAAATTCTCAATAAATATATGAAAAATGCTTAATTTCATCTACTATCAGAGAAATGTATATTGTGTGTGTGTGTCCCTCTGGACCCCCACAAGTATGTTCAATTAATACATAGTAAAGAGGATCCTAGGCGGCCCTCCTGGCTCATTTGTATGCATGACTGGATGAGAAGCCCCAGGGTCATCTAAGCAGCTGTAATGGAACTGGCCATTTCAGACCTGGTCCAGGTGGCTCGTGGATTGGATAGCACCTATTGGCAGAATGCCTTAACTAGAAACTCGAGAGTCCCTTTTGGAACATATGTTAGGAAAGGCCGTGAAATAAGGCCATGGTAGTGACAGTCTGCAGAGGGGTGCACTGGACTCATAGACTGGCACACAGATCCATAACAAGAAACCCAGGCTTTCAACACCGTGGTCTCACACATTCCCTGAAGGAGCACCCTTCTGAGGACTCCTGTCTTCATCCAGCCCTGCCCAGTCTAACTAACCAATCATGTCCTTTCCCTATACAACCTACTTCCTGTCCCCCTCCTGCAGATGACCGACCTATAGTCTCATATTTGTCCAGTCTTCAGACAAACCTGCCTCCTGAATTCATTGCCCCTGGAAAACATTTTCTGGCCTCTTCTTGAGTCTGTATCCCTTTCCATCACCAAACGATCCTGTCAATGACTCAGTCCACCCATGTGACCAGCCACGGAGCCACTTCCAGACAACACGCAGGGCAGGACCACGTCCTGTCAAACAGCAAAGATGTGTGACGTCTCTGGCCTTCTGGGGACCTGATCATCTCCTCCAGACCAGGTTGTCCAGCGGCATAGACTTCTGGGGTGACCAGAAAGATGGCAAGCGTGTCCCTACACCTCCAGGCCCAGGCAGGGAAATCAGCTTTAGAGACAGACTCCACAAGTATCAGCCATCCCTCATCCATTTCATAATGGTAAGTAGAATGTGTTTTGAAAGTCCAGAGTTCTGATGCTAGCCTCACATACTCCTGACCATAAAGAAAGTTAAACCACTTGCCATAAGGTACATTTCTTATATTTAGACTCGGGTTGACCATTTATGAAATATAGGTGTCTTGGGGTAACCAGAATTTAGGCTAATCTGTGACAACAGGACACAGAACATGATTTCTCCCCAGACTCTGGCTCATCATTCCACTCCCAAATGCTTTAATTTCTTTGACTCATCATCTTTAGCATGCCAGTGAGACACAATACACATTGGCCAGGAATTGAAAGAGAGGGTCCAGGCTGTGAGTTCTTGAGCCCACTTCAGCATCTTTCTGAAGTCAGAAGTTCAGAGTTAGGATGCTCATCTGTCTCCCTCCACATAGAACGTCGCGGCTCAACATTCGGGACGCTTCCTTCCACTTCTTCTTGTTTCTACTTCTTGAGGCTGTGAAGAGCATTAACAGAGCAGAAAAAGCCTTGCCCAGCTGTGCTTAGACCCCTCCCTTTTCCAGATAGCTCCAGATGGACTTGCACTGGGGTTTGAAAGTTAATGTCAACACAGAGTTGCTGTCTCTCTTCTCAACCAAAGGATGAGAAGTGGTGAGCATACATTAATGAGAAATAAACAAGGCTGTTTCTGCTAAGACGGACAGACAGACAATAGCTGGGAGTAGGGGTTGGGGCAAGGATGGGAGCCTGGAAGTGAAGCCCTACAGTGTCCTAGTACAAACTTGCCTCCCGTGACTGCTCATGTCTCCTCTTCTCACCCTGGGAATATTTTTCAAAGCACACATTTGCAAATATGTTTTCCTTCTAAAGCAAACACATTTTTTAAATAGCCCGGGTTTTCTTAGTGCCCTGTGGTCATGAGACTCAAGTCGCGTCTGTGAGGCACATGTGCCTGGTGACTCGAGGGTCCCCCTAGAGGTTGAGGCAAGTTCTGCCAGGTGGCTTATCCCAAATCATGAGACATTTAACTTTTGAGGAGACTCAACACCAGTCCTAAACACTTTCTTTACAAACAACAAAAAATATGGGAACAGAGATCATGGCAGCCTCGACGTACAAGTGTGTAGGTTCCTCAGGATCACCAACACCATACCCCTGAGAGGAGCTGTTCCATAAATGGAGTCTGGCAATACCCTCTGGGAACAAGTTTGGAGCCACTACCCCTGGAAGCCGTCTTTGCCATTGTGCGGCTTTTCTGTGTCCCTCCTGTCCCCACCCCACTTCTAGCTTCTCCTGGCAGAAACCTGGGCCAACATTTTCATTAGAGCCTCAAATCATATATGTATGGTAAAGCCAACAGTGCTTACTACTGAATTCCAAATTAAAAGAGAGAGACACACACACAAACCAAGAGCAACCATGGTAAACCTGACACCAATTAGGAATTTCTTCCAATGCATAATGCTAACTCAGTAAGAAAACCCATAGCTGGGGCATTTTTTATTTGAGTCACATAACGTAAAATTTGTCTCCTTTTAAAAACAATAGAAACAGATTTTAGCCCTCACCCTTCAGTGCCACCTCATGAGGAAATCTTGACCCATTCAAATACCACCTTGGCTATAGGGCAGCTGCCCTAAAGTGGCTACAACAATCATCCCCTGAGCCATATTACACTTGAGGACCAAGATCCCCAGTAACAAGAGTTGGTGGACAGAGACCGCAGCCCAGGAATAGAGTCCCTAGCCATAAAATTCCAAGGGAGAGAAAAGCACATGCAAACTTTAAATGCAGCTTGTGGTGAAGACTGGAGCTTGAAAAACACATAGACGGACACAAATACAGGTTTGAGGGACCATCTCAACAGTGATATCTAATACACTCCAGGGAGTCTGCCAGAGCTATCTGATCTGACTCCAGCCATAGAAACAACCACCCGTGTGCATTGACAAATTCAGTGATTAAGCATAATTTTGGGCCAGGGGTTAAGAGAAAGCAGACAGTCAGACAGACGCGCACACAGTCTCGGTAAACTGAGTCATCTGTCCAAATCCTGAGAACTAAAGACACAGGAGTATATCATCATATGAGCTTGCACTGATAGACTCCAAATACACAAAACCATGATAATTGCAAAGCCAATCATCAAACTTTGAGCTTTCATACTACAAAGTAAACATTTGAAATCGCTTGCAGAATGTCTGTGTTAGACCCCACGTTCCCAACGTGGGTCCCAGAGGGTGGGACCTTAGGGAGGTGATCTGATAGCGAGGATGCTGCCCTCATCAAAGGGATTAGTAACCCTATCAAAGCAGCCATGAGAGAGACAGTCTCACACTCTGCCATGAATACAAGACAGTGGAAAGCTAATAAAAGCCAGGGAACCAGACACCAAGGTACCAAGACTGCTGGCCCCTTGACCTTGTATTTTCCAGCCTCTGGCACATAAAAATAAATAAATGTCTGTTGTTTAAACAACTCCGTTATTCTTCTGACAGCAGCACAAGCAGAATAAAACAAACTGATTGCAAGAAATGGGAAGCTGTGGAAACAAAAAATCTAAAAACGCAGACCCGGTTTTAGGATGAGATGAGAGAGGCGAGACAGGCTCTGAGGAGTGTGTGAAATGGACAGAGCCTTGCATCAGGACCACTTGAGGGTGATTCTGGTTAGGGCTCAGTCATAGATGAGGAGAGCTATGGAGAAGGCTCTGATCTTCTTTGAAAATAGGCCCATAGCCTTGTCCAGAATGCTGGTGGGAATGGCTGGCCAAGCCCGTTCTGATGGAGAATGGCTGGCAAAGCCCATTCTGATGATCTTTCAGGAGGAAATGAACACCACGCTGTTGAACGAAGGGTAAGAAGCCATCAGTATGACAACATGGCAAAGGCCTAACTAGTTGTGTTTGCATTCTAGTTCCTGTGAAAGGTGGGACTTGAATGCCAACGAGGTGGTTGTTTACCTGAGGACATCTTCAATGTGTTGAAGGACAGCTTGCTTCCCCCCGACCGCCTGCAGATGCAAGAAGAGGGAGAGATGAGTTGAAGAGGAAACTGTGAGACAAGAAGACACCAGAACATAAAGGTTTGGGTGTTCTGTGCCTTTCCATGTTACAGAAAGGGAAAAAGCATGTTTGGAAGACACCAAAGACTTCTTACTGTTTGACTCCTGTGATGGATTTCAGAGCTGAGAACAGGCCTTTTCTAGTACCCACACAAGCCACTGGGGTGGGAGTGGGGGATGACCAGGGCATTTCTGAGCCAGTTGCGTCACGATTTACTTTTCACTCCCTCACCTGGAAACAGCACCTCTGGGAGGCAAAACCACTTGCAAGCCATATTCATAAACGTACACCCATGAGCTACACGGCGGTGGAGTGGGAGGGAGAGCAGGGAAGAGCCTCCACAGAAAGAAAGGGTACTTACCTCCTTCACCGAGACGGAAGGTGGAACCATACTTCAGTCTGGCTTAAGGTGAGATGCTCCGTAGTCTCAAGCTTGCCTTTTTCACCACGACTTTAAAGAACATAGAGATTCGTCATGCAGACATCTCCTGGCTGACCTGAGGGGACCGGCTTTGGAAATAACAGTACTTCCTAGGCGGCTGAACACAGTCCAATAGGGCAGAGAACATGCGGAGACCTATGGAAGAGGGTCAGTGGTACTCCGCTCTACCGTGCCTTCATCCCGGCCTCTGCATGATGCTGCAGTTGATGAAGGCAGTCTCCAGGCTGGCAAACAGTGATGTGTCTCTAATGCTCAGGACCCAACAGGAAACAGCCAGGCTTCCGTCGGCACTTGGGGTAAAGCTCATCCTGTGTCTGGGTTCTCCGTGTCACTGCTTTGTGCTGTCCCAATAATCTCCAATTTCAAACGTGCTACAAAGTCTAAATGCAACTGTCTGTCCGCTTATTTTATGTTCGCTTTCTTTACTCGTGGCTGATGTCACCTGTTCTTCCAAAACAGTGAAGACCAATCCAGAAACAAATTTTCCTTTCCAAGCTACTGCCATGCAGTTGGTGTTAAGCACATAGGCTCGTCTGGGAAGTACTAGACACTTTGTAACTTGATGTCTTCCTCCCACAAGATGCAGGAATCCTTCCACTATGGCTTCCTGAGAATAGCACTTTCAGCTGGGTCCGGAACCTCCCCACCACAGAGTCTCTGCCCAAAGAGAGGAAAGGGAAAGAAAGAAGTAGCACACCTCTCCTGTCCACGTCCACCTTCATCCTTCTCCCTGTCCTCAAGCGAGTCCAGCTTCCCTGATCTTCGTGACCTCTGTGGCTTGGGCGTCCCAAACCTTCCTCATGATTGCTACTGACAGCATTCAGTCTTTCGGCACACGGAAGCATGGTCTTCGGAGTATGCCCTTGGGGACCCAGTCTGCCTCACTGTTCAGGCCCTTTGCTTTCTCTATAGTTCAGCTCGTCTTCCATTTCCCTTCCCGTACAATTGCAAAATCACTGCTTGGGGTGAACTAGCTGGGGCAGTGCTGGAGAGCTCCCCCTGGAGGTGAGGAGTGGTGGGGGACTGGGCAGGATGACCAAGCCTACAGCTACCCAGGCACTGAGCCAGGGCTATGAGTTGGCCCACCCCAACATCCACCCTATCTGTGATCTGCTGGAGCACGTGAAGGGGGCCATCCTGCAGACCCAAAGCTGCAGGATCTCCAAAACATAGGGCAACAACAGAATATCTAAGAGGAGCCCCAGTGAGAGCCCAGTACCAATGGTGTAGCAGAAACCAGAGGCCTCGAATCCGACCAAAAACTCTTTGCAATGAACACTTGCAAGCAGAGATATATGGAGTAAAGGGTACACTGTGTGACTATGTCACACTACAGCTTCCATGATGAGATTTTTTTCTATTAAAGTTTATTTTATTTTGGGGGTTTTGCAAGGGCAGAAGGTCGGGGGCAGAGGGCAGACACAAAGGAATGGGGAGGTAAATGTAACCAAGATGCAGGAACGATGTGAAAGACACGAAGAATAAATATAATGCAGGTATCAACCAAACTTCAGCTCAAATGTAAACTCCTACTCTTCCTGGTCTTCCCTTCTTGAAGGAAACGGACCCCTGTCTCTTCCCATCCCCTTTCCTTAAAGAGGATCCCCCCTCCTCACCCTCTCACCTGAAGGCCATCAGAGAAATGGACCATCTCTCTACGGCTTCCTTCAATCCTTTAAGGACAGCTGAGAAATGTCTTTCAGAATGTGACCTGACTATGACCAGCTGTGGAAAATGTCTTCACCAACTGGCTGTCTCTGTCTCTCTAAATTTCCTCACAGTCACCAAGACCGTATCACACAGAAGACATGGCGATACTTTGTTTGTAATTTAACAAATAAAGCTTGGCTGAAGATCAGAGGGCAGAGCTAAGCCACTAGTTAGCCATAGAGGCCAAGCAGTGGTGGCACACACCTTTAATCCCAGCACTCTGGAGACAGAGGCAGACAGATCTGTGAGTTCAAGGCCATCCTGAGCTACACGAGATTGAATCTGTCTAAAAGGGAAACAGACCTCACACAAAGGTGTTCCCAGCCCTTAGGATCGCATGCCTTTAATTCTAGCACTAGGGAATTGGAGACAGAAGTGATATGGCTGGGCTGAGAGGAATATAAGGTGCAAGGAGACAGGAGCTCAGATGCAGTCTGAGGATGCATTCTGGAGATACAATCTGAGAATTCAATCTGAAACGCGGTCTGAAGTTTTGTAGAAAAATAGTCAGTCTAAGGATTCATAGAGACAGGATCGCGCCCTCCGACTGGGCATTGACAGATGTAAGACCTCGCTAGTGGCTAGTGGCTCTGCTTCTCTGATCCTTCAGCTTTCACAACCTAATTTCTGACTCTTGAGTTTTTATTATGAAAACCAAATAGGATTCGTGCTACAGTTCTGAAGCTCTAGAGCCTCACTGCGGGCCTCCGGGTTCGGCACTGACCGTGCGAGCTTTATCGGATCCTGCAGTGGCAAGCTTCTGGTCAAACAACGGCAGACCACACCCTTAATCCCAGCATTCAGGGGGCAGAAGGAGAGGTGCATGGATCTGTGTGAGGCCAGCCTGGTCTACATAGCAAGTTCCAGGCCAGCCAAGGCTACATAGTGAGACCCTGTCTTAAAAAAAAAAAAAAATTAAATGTAGTTGATTGACGCTCTACTGTCCAGCGGGGATAGGGAGAGCGCCTTTTTGCCCTTCTCCTCAGAACAAAGCTGTTTTGGACTTCAGCCATTTTAGCATTTGTGCATGTGTATATGACACTTGTTCACTCTGAATCCCACAGGGTCCTTCACAGCAGGGAGCCCACCAGGCTGTGCCACCCTGGGACATCTCCGGACAATGTCCTTCAACCCATCAAATATTTATTGAAGAGACACCACATTTCTGAGAAGCCAGAGATACACACACCTGGCTCTCTCGGTTCTACAAGTCACTGAGGGCTTGAGGAACGATGAACATTCCCCATGACCTTCCCCAGAAAGGGTCTCCAGAGAGGGATGGTTTCCACCCACTGCAAGTTTTGAAACAGCCACCCCGCACTAAAATCATCTCTGGATTTTCGGTTTCGCAAAAAGCCTGGAGTTGCATCATCACTCTCGAAGACAGCCTGGCTATAGCCCGACTTCAGACTCATCTTCGTTCCCTTGGGCTGCCAGTCACGGCTCCTAGGCCTTTCCCTCTCAACGCGGCCTCCGCCTACCCACCTCTCCCAGACAGACATGTTCCTTCCATCGTGTGAAACGGAACAACCAAATGAATCGCACGCACAACACGAAGAGAGAATGACTTAGTTCTTCCTCCCTAGGCAACTTTGGGCATCTCTGCTCGACAAGAGAGCAGCAGGTTCATGACAAGGGGTCCCCACACTTGCTCAGGGTTTTCACCTAGGGAGGCAGGTGGAACCATTCATTTTACAAGTGTGGGCACTGATGCCCACAGTATCCTCAGAAAGCCTTAAGAGAAAATCATTTTCGACCGACAACCTACCCGTACCCCCAAACATCCTTTATTCCCAATTCAGCAGCTCAACACTCCGCCTCCTCAGCTCAACAAAGCTCTCTGTGACTTAAAGTCAGACCCCCTGCCTCCTGTTGCTCCTACTATTTCCTCCCTTCAAGGCCTTAATCGTCCTTTTTAAGACATGTTTGGCTGTCTCAAGGGTCATCAGTTTTATTCATGCAAGTCCCATCCCTACCCCAAGCTCCTGTCCCAGCTCACAAGAGTTGCTGCAAAATATAAAAAATGTATCTGTGGCCTTCTGGCTCCTAGTTCTGTATCCTTTCCATCCTAATAACCCTACTCGGGAAACAGTTTCTCCAAATGCTTCTGATGTATAATCCCAAAATGGAATTTTATCAATACTTTCATTTTTTTCAACTTTACGTGTAAGACTTTATACACAACATGAGGTCATGGTAATAAAAGATGTGGTTTGTGCCCCCAAAAGACTGTGCCATATAAATAGGTAATACCTATTAAAATCATGGCCATATCAAGGAGCATTTGTGATGTACCCAACTTTCCTCAGCCACACACCAAAGGGGATTGGAAAGTGTGAGCCCTCCCTTTCCCTCACCTGTGGCCCACAATCATGGCCAGGGCCTCAAACCTACTCCTTTGCTGACTGGATTGCCTCTCTATGGGGAAGAAGGGGAGTCACCTAAAGGGACTTCTAACTGGGGTCTGTCTGGAATGATTGTGACCACCTTATGGATCCAGAGATTAAAGGCAGCCCTTCTAGCTTGAGCTTTCTCGTGCCTCGCCAGGTGCAGGATGGCCCACCTCTGTCTGTCACAGAGGGTTTACTCACAGACCACACTAGCCCTTTTGAAGCTTATCTGATATTGCCTGTTCACATTCCTTTTTCTCAGGACCACTGGAATACTCGGGCACTTCTAACGCCTGGCAAGTAGGCCTCAGAAAGCCCCTGTGAGTCCTACTGTTGATAATAGCAGCCGTCAGGCCTGGTCAACACGTTCCTTCCTAAAGACACCTAGGCCTTGCTTCCATCTGGTCTATCTTATTCCGTCTTCTCCTTCCTTTTGACATGTTTTTTTTTTTTACAGGTATGTAGTCTTGCCGTTTTATTTCTCTAAGAAACAAAACTCTTCCAGGAAAACAAAAGCTTCTGCCTATCTCAGGCCCACAAGTCCCATCCATGTACTCGACTCCTTGGAGCCTAACTTAAGAGCTGGATATGCCCCCACTATGAACTACTTCCTCCTCTCTACTTCCTCCTCTCCTCATTTTCTGCCTTCCATCTACTGCCAACCTGCATTTCACACTCTTCCAATTCCTGTTTTCTTCCCATAGCTCAGCTTCTTAATCTCTCCCATGCAAGCACAGGCCATTCCACAGCTCCTGTTTCCTTGATGGTGCACCTCCCGCCCGGGCTTACACCCTACCCAGTCTAAATTCTGAGAGAAACATGCTGCCCCCGGGCTTTGAACTTCCTCAGGTTGCCAAGTCTGCTTCTATCAAATGCTTTTCTTACCTCCACCAGATCTACAGAGATTGGACAGAGCCACCAACTGGCCTTCTTGTCCCCAGAGGCTAAGAGAACCCCTACCGCTTTGCAGAAGCCAACCTCTCCCTGTCTCTCACATGCCAAGTGAAGAGGGGCGCCAAAAAAAAAGGGGGAGGTGGCAGTCTATTTCCTGGATGTGATAAAAATGCCTTGGGGCTTCTACTGCCTTCCTGGCTTTCTTACACTTCCTCCTTTGAGAGTTCCTCTTCCAGTGCCCCATCCCCAAAGCACCTCCTTTTTTCTGTGTATGTCCCAGTAGGCTCATCTGGGCCTGTGGTCTAATTATACACAAAAACAAAATGATGCCCCAATCCCCGTAGTTGTCCTGGATGACCCCTTCCTATAACAGCAAATCCCTTAACAGCAAAGAAGGTCAAAAGCACCCTAGCATGCCCAAATCAGGACTGCGCCTCACAGGATAGTTTCCATTCGGTGTCTGCTTTCCTGTGAGCAGATCTCTAACTCCATGACCTGTCACTCATCCTGGTGACATGTTATTTCTTCCCCAGGCATCTCCCCTGTTCCATGGACCTCAAGAGCAAACCTCCACTTCTTCTGCCTTCCGCCGGCAGCAACTGTCTTCTCTCTAGCAGGGAAGTGGAAATGCGATCATAAAATCCCCTTCTGCTTGAAATCATTCAACAGCACCCAAGTCTTCTAGGATAAAAGGGAAAACTCTGAATTCAGTCTGGAAGTTTCCATGGGATCTTAGCTCCTTTTCTGAACCAGAAGCTGGCACCCCGTTATCACACGTACGCATTCCAGCCAGGTTGTGCTTCAAGCTTGTGCCCTTCACCCTGCCTGATTATCATGAGATCCCTCCAAAGATCAAGTGTTCGCTGCTATTTCCATGACCTGTTTGTATTTCCAGCACCAAGATAAGGCCTGGCCCCTTAGGTGTCCAATGGTAAATGAATGTGAAGAAAGTACACCCTGTCCAAGAGGAAAAGTGACCAGGATAAGAATTGAAACTCAAAAGCAGCCCTTGGTAGTCTCTACCATCCGGGTATTAGACACCTGGGCTTTGTTAAAGACATAACAAGAAAGGGGCCCAATTTTCCCAAGAGCAACAGAAACTCAAGAGAGCTGAGGATGCCTAAGATGTGGGGGAAGGGTGTTTGTGAGTGCTAAACATTCAGGGAAAATGTCATGGTAAATGACATATTTCCAGTGTCTGAGACGTCAGCATTGCCTTCACACCTCCAAGGCCCCAGGGCTAACGACGGAGGAACAGAAGCCAGTATAGCCTTGAAGCGGAAGTTTCTTTGGGGCACCTGCAGCCTGAGGTCAAGAGCTGCCCAGGCAGGTGGGTCAAGTGAGGTCACAACTTTCCTCATTTGGCTCTGCCAATGTTTTCAGAGTTTTCTTCTCAGCTAAGAGCACCCTGAATAAAAATTGTAAAGCTATCACGGAGAGGTCACGTATAGCAAGAACTGTTTGAGATTTCAGTTAGAAAAGCTAACAGCCAAGTCCTTTTGAAGGATTATAAGACACTAAAGGTTGAGCCCATTAGGAAGGTGGCACCGGAACCCTATCCTGGGGGGTCTGCAGCTCCCTCTGGTGCCCTAGTACCAGGACACCAACCCCTGAGAATGTTAAAGGTGGAACATTCTGGTGGCAGTTGGAGGTAACAGCTGAATCTGAGGCCCAGAGCAGAGGGAGCAGAAAGGATGCCTGGATCAGGAGAGGCTTACTGACATCCTACAGGGGACCCACAGTCAGGAAATATGAGGCTGGAGAGGAAGTTTGCTAAAGAGAGAGGAGAGCAACGATGTGGGGGCTCAGAAACTGTGAGAAGGAACAGGAAGGTAGCAAGTACCAAGGGGTTGAAGACCCAAATGAATCAATAGGCCTGAATACAAACTAATCACTCTATGTGACTCTGCTGGGAGCCCAGCCTGGAGTGGAGCACCTCAACCAACAAGTTCTTTCAGAGTTGGTCTCTGTCTCAACATATGGGCCTCGCAAAGGCTGTTCTTCGGGAATCAGGACAACAACCAGTCCAGATAGACCCTCTCAGTAGGTACACATTAGAAAACTGCTTCAAATACTAGCACCATTTCTTCATTCATTCAACAAATACTTGTTGAGCGCCTCTTATGGGCTATGAGAAATATTGCAGGCAAAGGGAGTAGTAGTTCTTGCCTGATGGAGACTTAATGGTAGCAGTACTGGATTGAGGTTTGAAGAGGCAGTCCACATTCTGTGAGGACAAAAATCTTGGTCTAGTCTAGGCGTTCTCCATGAACTATGGAGATGAAATCTGAAAGATGGGTGAGAATTTTACCTAGTTGAGATGGGAAAACAGAACAGGGTTCTAGGTAGAAGGAGGCTCATTAGTCATGCCTACAAGCAGAGGGGGTGTGGCATATTCAAAATGCCAACAGCAAGGCAAGGTGTACACAGACATGAACCAAATCACGCATGCTCCTGGACGTCTTGTCAAATGCTACACTTGGAGCTCAAACTCGAATTCTTCTTATCTGGCTGCTGACGGCAAAGCCATAAGTAAGCAATGGCAAAGCTGTACCTTAGAACACAGTTGATATACATCTTAGGATGGTGGGCATGCATGTAATTCATGAGTAATGCTGAGTCTCAGAGGACTCTGGAGTCATGTGCTATGTACCTCGTCACAGAAGAAGGAATCTGTGCTCTTGACTTCAGCATCAGTTATGGAGAAGAATGCATCGGGCATCTCAAATATGGACACTGGCAGAGATACTAGCTCAGACTGTATATGTCCAAAAGCAAGGTTCACTCTGCAAACCAAATATATATATATGGGTGCAGCAGAGATGAAACTGTCGTCCCATTTATAATAGAGGAACGAAGACTTAGAAGAGGCGTATGACTGTCCCAAAGCCACAGAATGAGAACGAGCGAGAATAAAGGCTAGAAACTTCTGCTTCAACTTATGCTTCTCTCTAAATAACAGGGGCCTAACGAGTTTTGGTCCCAGTTATGCGTTAGGCAGGTGAAGTGAGGTAACTTTCCTTACACTTCAACAAAATGTTTGTCTACAAGCCAATTACAAGAGTCCAGCTGGAGTCTGCCACTGAATGCATTAAATGGTAGATGGCCCACTGATCCCCAAACTGGCTCCTAAAAACTAAAGGCAAGTGCAGCTGGAGGGAGGGGAGCACCGGGAGGTGTGAGTTTATCCCAGAGCCAGTTAGAGATGCAGTATTAAGATACAGAACTTGAAAAGCTGTGGGTGAAATCTGTCTGAATACGTGCCACGCGCATCCCAGGACTGGTGTCCTGACCACCCTAGGCTTCAGAAGGAACACAGCCTATTCAAGCCTTGTGGGAACAGTGGAATAGGGGAGCTGGGGGAAATAATTACCAATGTTTGGGGGGAAACAATGAAGGTGTGCCAAGTCGTGAAAGGACAAAGGCCCTACTCCTTCCCTTGGGGTCCCCCACCTACTGCTCCCTACCGGTTGTCTCAGACATGTCTCAGCAAGTAGTTCAGATCCAGTCGCCTGTGAGAGCACCCCTCCCCCAGGAAAGCCATGACAAGATCCCTAGGGATTCCCCCTGCCCTGGTCCCCCAGAATCCCATATTAGGATCAGGGTCCTTGTTCTCTGAGATTGACAGCTTCACCTCATCTACTCCCAAGGCCCAATCACTGTGCCATTTTCCTCTTCCCCACAAACTTTCAGCTCCTTTTTTCCCCCAGCCTCCTCATACCAGACACTGTGAGGTGCCAAGAAACAGAGACTACATGTATGTAATCATGTGTCCATTCACGTGTCACATCTCAGCTACCCAAAGTTCCCCGGGCAAGGCCTTTCCCGGCCCAGGTGTTCCTCCTGGGAACGCTCCTGGGGCTCCTCTGCGAGCATTTGTGATAACGTCTCCGAGATAGGAAGCTGGAGTAAAAGCAACACTACAGACTGAACCATCTCAGTGTTGCCCCAGAAGGAGAGCCAAGTCCTTCCCTTCATCGTTCTGGCTCTTTTCCCAAACACAGGGGGCACCCCTCTGCATTACCGTTGGCGTCGATAAAGATACAGCTGGCATTCTCAAGGAAACGCATCCCGTCTGCCAGCCTTCTCTTGAGAAATAGAGAGTTTGAACAGGCTCAGGAGTCTTTTGTGCCGGTGTCCACAGCCCATTGGAGACCGGTGGGAGAGGCTGCTCTATGGAGCAATTTTTGCCCCAGCAAAGTTTTATGGGGCGGCAGGGGGGAGGGGAGCAGGGCAGGCTGGACAGGGCTCAGCACGCATGCCTCTCCATGGCTATCTCCTGTAATGTCATTTCTCTCTTCCCATCCCTGTTTACAGGCCTGGCTGGGTGGGGGGTGAGAAGGCAGGCCTAAGCATAGGGTGTTCACAGCAAGTGTGCTGGGAAACTGAGAGGGAGAGCAGCTAGCCATGTCCTGCACCTAGTGGGGAGGGATACCTCTGTCCCCAGACAGGGGCCTGTGGCCTCTGTAATCCAGGCAGATCTGGGCAACGGACTTTGCCCAACTTTCCTATCCCATGCCCTTTTGTGCACTGAGGAAACCCCAATCTTCATCATCCATCCAGGGAAGGCTATCACCCAACCCTGCAAGGGACCAGGGTTTTCTCTGCATCCTCATCAAGGCTTTGAGCATATTCCCTAAAGTTACAGCCTCCCAAGAACCCTTCCTAGTCATCTGTGGGTGTGGGTTCCATTCCTTCCTCTTTCTTTTTTCAACTTTTTAAAATGAATCTTTCCCTTTTTCCTCCTCTTTCCCACACCTGCACCCTCCACCACACACACACACACACACACATGTACCTCCACTTCCTTCTTTCATGGATTGATGGGAACTAAGAGAATGTAAGCCTTTCTTGACATCCATACCCAACTCAAACTGTCCGCAGAGACATTCAGCATAGGACAAGAGGCCGTGGCAAAAGTGCCACCACGGTACTTGTTTTCAGTAGCCCAGCACTCCTTAAGGAAGGTCTCAAGGCTGTGATTGTGGTAGCCCTACCCAGCATACATGTGACTGCCACCCAGGACACTGTTAGTATGGTATTCGATCTGATTTGAGTCATTTCTCAGGCTTTACAAGAGTGTGCTGTGACCTCAGTTCTTGGTACTGTTTTGTCCTTGAGAAAGCACGAGGGTGGGAGTCGAGAATCATAACTGTGTTGGAACATGTGTCTCTTTTCTCCCAACATCCTAAAATGTCTCAGCAAACGAAGTAGTAGTTCATGTGGTTCCTCTACTCCTGGTCCTCAGTATTTTCATCTCATGGTTCAGCATTGCTCCTTTTTAAAGGGATTACAAGAAACAAGATGCTGTGCTTCTCTGTTTTTGGTTCTTTTATTTCCCAAAGGCTCATCCACCTCCTGCAGAAGACTTGTTTACAAGGTCATAACAACTCTATAGACTGTGCCGCCCCCCGCCCAGAGGCATCCCTCGCCCTCCATCCTAGCCCAGTCCTGATTTTCTGCTCTGTATCTATACCCATCCTGGCTCTCTGGCCACCCAACTCTATGATGGTCTCCAAGTCCAGGGCATGAGAAAAAGCAGGTTATTGAAGAATCTGCTACTTGGCAGCTATACATATGGTAAGCCTAGGTAAGAGGAGGTGGAGTCAAAGGGACCCCAGAGAAGGCACTCTTCTTGAAAGAAACCCCAACCTCCTCCCACATGCCTCCTAGGCTGGTGCTTCCTTCCAGCTAGTTCCTCCCAGCTCCTCCACTCATGGCTTGTTCTTTCCAAGACAAAATATCATGAGTGCAGAACCCTATGTGTCTCTTCCTATGAACTTGACTCTGGGTGGCACTACTTTTTGGAGATTGTACCTTTATGGACTGGTATCAGGCATGCCATATCTACTATGTTAACATCAGCACACACCTGTCATGTCGTATTCCAACAGTATATCCATTAGAGTATTTCTTCTGCCTGTTCAGAGGGACAGTACTGAACAGAGTACTTCCCAGCATATACTAAGGAGGGAGGGTCCAGGACAAGCAGCGGAAGTTGCCCCTGCTGGAGTGAGCAGCCAGCCCAGGGAAGCCTGCCTTGAAGACTCTCCTTCTGATCTCCAAGTGGAAATTGCAGAACTTCACCTGATGCCAGCTTTTCACAGCCTGGCACTAGTGAGGTCTTCTAGGAGGGAACTCGATGCTGTGTAACCCCAGGCGTTTTGTGTGTGTGTGTCTCTCTAGTTTTCTTTCATATTCCAGGGCCTCTGGTGACAGCATCACAGTTCTCCAATCTGTCTGAACTAACAAAGCCACCCACATAGAAATGAAACCGAAGTTTGACGCCATCGCATTTTTCTACCCTTGTTTTTTATTGCACAGTATGTAGGCCTTAGGGAGCAAGTACACCGTGTTTGGGTTCGGACAATGTTTGAGGTACTGGTGGGGGCAGAGTGAGGGAAGAAAAATTGCAGAAACTCTGTTTCCTTTTCCTCCAATGTACAGTAGAGGATCTGGAGCCCTTGATACTCTCTGGATGCAAACAATACTAGGGTGGCAACGAGATTCTTCAGGTAGAAGCTTTTGAAGATGGTATAACTAGCTATGAAAACAGAGGTCTGGAAGCATATTCCCAAAAAAGTGGGGAAACGGTGGCCCTGTTTTAAAAAAAAAAAAAAAGTACAAATCGTTTGGGTACTAACTATGGTCCCTGCTCAGCATTCAGGAGTGTCTGTTGGGGCTGGCATCACGGATTCTGGAGAAATGAAAAGGGGAGCCCAGCAGAGCCACATGTCAGAGCTCTGAAAGGAGGAGCAGGAAGCTCAGAGCGCTTCCTCTGCCTCTCGGATGCTACTTCTCTAGCGTATTTGAGGACTTCCCTTGGATTTTCCCCCACCTAAGCCTCCTAGAAAGCTTCAGGTTTCTGCTGGTCCTCTCTGGGGTAAAACCATCAGTTCCTGTCCTTGCCCACAATGCATTGCTGGGGTGGGGCATTAACAGTCCTTCCCAGGGTAGTGAGGGCTCTCCCCAAACCACCAGTAATTCTTCCTCTGTCCTTCTCCTCAATCTAATTTCATGACAGCAGATACTCCAGACCCTCTGGTTCCAGCTTGACCATCTCTCAGTTCTGCTCTTGCCACAGCCTGGGTCCCAGCTGCCTCCCCCACCCCTCCGCAGGCCGTCATTCATTTAAAATGGGGCTGCCACAGGGCATGACCTTAGAGATGCTTAGGAGCAGATTATGGAGAGAGACCTGATTTCAGGAAGATGCTATGGTCTCAGTGTCTAGAAACCATCTAATCCCACATGCTATTGAATCATTTCAAAATGACCCAGAATAGCTCCCCACCCTCTCCTCCACAGAACCCTCTGGGTCCTCACCACTGGATCAACAAGTCCTGGTCCTCACCAACCCTTCTTCTCCAAAAGAACCAGGTCCTTCTCTCTGGTCAACAGCATAAACTTAGGGAAAATGTCTCAGTGGCCACCCTAAGGGAAGAACCCCTGACAAATCGCACTCACTGGATTCTCGCATGAGTGTGTCTGTCTTTCTAAAATGAAGGCAAAATAGGCCACCACTACTTTGTCTTCATGGCTTGTGGCCAGGCTATGCCCTTCGCTGATGACTTCTCTTGAAGAAAAGTGGGTCTCATTTTGGCAGTCCCATGAGAGCTACTGGGAGCTAAGGACTGAGCCACCACCAGGAAGACGGTCCTTGGAATGGGTAACCCCCAGTGTGACCTGGGTTCAGAGAATTCTGGTTGCTGGAATGCATTGCTCTGCAAGGGTAGCTTGAAGCCATAAAGAGGATTAAAATAACTCTATAACAAGAAAACAAACTCTAAGGGTAGGGAGGAGACTAGGCCCTGGGGTAACCAGACACCATGGAGCCCTGGGCAGTCCACCATCCTAGCCAACACTCCTAAGAAAGAGCCAGGCAACAGATGTTACCAGGCCCTGATGGAGTTCCAATCTAAGGTCAGAAACACATAGCAGATAGAAACCACTATAAACACCCTATCCATGTACTGGGTCACCCCCATACAATCACCAGAATACAGAAAGGTTGGGAGAGTTGTGTCAAAGGCCAGGCTCAAGAATGCCAGTCAGGTTCACAGGCAAAAACCCTCACCTGACTGCTGTGAGTCCCAGGGGACCCCAACCACCATCCGCCAGCCCTCCTTCAAAGCGAGATGATGAATTCTGTTGACAACCCAGGCACGTGGTGAAGAAGGCAGAACAACCTCTGAGACAAAATCTATAGTAGGATTATCATACAATAGTGTTCCACAGCAGCCTAGATAGGATGTCAAGGAAGAGGATTAAGAAAATCAAGACCGGACCCAAAGTCAGCTAAGGCTTCAAAGTTGGTACTGCCTCAGACAGTCCCCCAGAACACCCTAACCCCAGAGAGTTAAAAGTAGCTGGTCCCAGCTGAGAATTCTTCTGCTGTAGTGGCCGAGCATGACCAGGCTGCGTAGTGACGAGCCAGCACAGCATCTCCTTCAGCAAGGATTCAGCTTAGTCTTTGAGCCAGCAGAAACAAATACAAGACATCCATCCCTTCACCAGACAAAACAGAACTATTTAGTGTTGACCCTACCTGCTGCACAGGGTTTTTATTTTTTAAATTATTTTTATTGATCTCTACATGTTTCTCTTTTCCCCTCCCTGGGGTTTTTATTTTTAATCTAAAGACATCTCTGGTTTTGATGATAAAAAAAAAATGTGTTTGTTTTGCACTGGGTGAGCCAATGACTTTGATTAGAGTTGCCCACTGGAGCATATTTCTAGGAGAGAGAAAACTTACCAGGGGCTATGTCACTGAAGAAAATGTCTCTTCCTCCTCTAGCAACTAATGAGTGCTAAGAAATCCTCAGAGAACAAACTTGCCTTTTTTTAGGAAGCATTCTTCTCAAAATGCCTTTAAACGGTTTTGAGACTTCCCTGTCTGGTCAAGTTGAGATTTTTAAGGGCATCATTTTTAATCTGTACTATAAGCTTACAATTTAATTTTTTTCAAAAAGAAAAAAAAAAGTCCAGAAGCTGCTAACACCTGTTAACCAAGGTCTTGATTTAATTATTTAAAAAACAAAAACAAAACAAAAAATACAGAAAATCAGACAGATGAGTCCAGGTTAGTCCTTGCCCGAGAGAGTGTTCTTCCCCACAGAGAGTGGACTATCACAGAACAGGGAACAGAAAGTGGAAATACAGGCAAAGATGAGCCCAGGTTCGCCCTTGCCCAAGACAGTCTTCTTCCCCACAGAGAGTGGGCTATCAGAGAGTAGTGGAACAGAAAAGTGAAAACACAGGCGAAGATGAGCCCAGGTTAGCTCTTGCTCAGGACAGTCTTCCTCTTCACAGAGAGTGGACTATCAGAGAATAGGGGAACAGAAAGCGAAAACACAGGTGAAGCTCACCCTGCACTTTCAGGTCGACAGGTCTTCCCTGAGACACCTGTCCCCTGCACACCAGCCTCCGCGGCAGCTTTTCCACATCTCGGGGAGGTCCTACGGGGACTTCCGGCCCCAGCAGACTCCTTCAGCCTGACCACTCTGCATTTCTCAAATCCGTCATTCAGGGATTTGGAGCCACCTAAGACATTCGTTACTTCTCAGCCTGCCCGGGACTTTCATCCGCCTTGACAAGGAAGATGGAAACACATGACAGAATATGACCTGTGTAAGAGGTGACAGCTCACCCTTGCCATGATGGCACGACGGTGCTACAGGCACTGCCAAGGGCACTGAACGGAGTACCCTCGTCCATCGGCGCCCAGCTCTCGGGAACGGGGGAGGGGGGGTATATCACAAAGTAGCATGGTAAATACTACAGGCAGAGTCGTGAGTGGGGAAGCCACCTGGTTGGCCTGGCGCGACACTGAAACAAGAAGTCTCAGATGATGCAAAGGCCTTTAGGGAAACTGTATAATTCTGTACAGAGGAAGGGATATCTCAGTGGGCTTCACAGGGGCAGGATTGGGTAGGAAAGGGAAAGAGAATCACCAGCTACCTGGGCAGAAACCTTGTGATGACCTACATGCAGACTCGGGAGGAAGAGCAAGAACTTCCTCCAAAGGAAGAGGGCTGTAAGCAGGACAGGGAGGAAGCCAGGGTCCTCTTAGTGTGCCTCTGTCCAACAAACCACAGAGCCAAGTGGTAAGGGCAGGAGTGGGGTGGGTGTAAGCTAGATAGTGTTTCACACCTGTAATCCCAGCATTCAGGAGGGGGAGGCAGGAGGATCAGAAGTTCAAGGTCATTCTCGGCCACATAGTGAGTTCAAGCCCAGCTTGGCCTCCACGGGACTCTGTCTCAAAACAAACAAGAGAGCATGATGGATTCAAATCAAGGTCTGAGGCTTCATCCCACAACTCGTGCCCCTCTGACTCAGTTTACTTTTTTGTTAAGCGAAAGTAGCTCCTATTTCATATAGTTTAAAGACGGTCACATATCCCTTGCTTCGGCCAACTTGAGTGCATGCCAGGGGCTCAGTAAGTGGGACCTAGCCCTGGCCCAGAGTCTCCCTCATACAGACAGGCACTTGTGCTGTGGACAGCCGTTGCCTATTCTGTTCTTTTCTCAGGTTTGATCACAAGCTGTCACAGGTTTCACGCTCCTTTGCAGTTTTGCCAGCTCCCCAAGGAGCTGAACTAAACAGTAGAGTAGTTCCATCCAGATAGTAATTAATCCCCCCATGGCCAGTGAAATGGGGCCAAACACATGGGACATGCACGATAAAAAAAAAAAAAAAAAAAAAAAAAAACTTGCCCCCTCCACACACACACCTGGGTAAAGTATTTCAAAGGCGATCCAGAATTCTATCTCCATCCGATCACGTAAAGGATGCTTTTTCAGTGGGCCTCGGTGTCCTCACCTGTAAAATGGGAGTCTTGGTCCGCAAGCTCTCCACCCCTTTTGAAAAGAAACTCTCATCTTCAAGGGAAAAGCATCAGATGGACCCACCAAACTGCCTGCTTCAATTCGATGGCCCGAAATTGCCTAAAATTTAGTGGTACTAAAGCATGTCCCACACATGACTAAGTAACCCTATAGTAAGTGTGTGACTCCCCCCACCAAAAACAAAAAAAAAAATGTAGGATATGGGGCTGTGGAACAAGGCAAGCTCACTGAGAAGAGGAACTGGCTCTTTTTCTCTGTCTACTCTCCACTCGCTCCTTTCTCGGTGAGCCAAGTCACTTAGCGCCTTGGTTTCTTCCACACAGCCAATCTGGAGGAAGGCTGGGGTGCTTCTCACCCACCTCCCCGACTGCTGCCCTGCAGACTGTTGGAGCATGTGCTTCAAACCCTCAGAGCCAAGCACCAGGGCTGAAAATCGGGCTCATGAATTTAAACAGCCTACAAAACCCTCCTCCGTTGAAAGCACCCAAACCCCGTGCTCTGAGAGTTGTTCCGCGGATAGAGTGAATGACCGTCTGCCTCCTCCTGTCCTCCACCTTGGGCCGGTAACACTGTACCAGCACAGTCCCATGTGATGGCACCTCTGCCATGCCGGCTAGATTGTGAGTTCCTTGAGGGCACGGCAGCAGCCTTCTCTTATCCTCCAAGTAGAGCTTACAAATTCAAGCAGCTTATTCCTAGAAGTTCCAATAAAGATAGGTGTTTCTGTTAGGGTGACTCCATGGAAATGGCGGGTGCTGTGTCAGGCTCACAGAATTTAAAAGCAAGTCCGAAAAGATCAGAGAGATGGCGGCTTTGAGTCTTCTCTGGTGTTGCCGAGTTTGACGCATGAATGGGAACAGTCGAAACTAGCCGGTTGGAGGTACCTGGAGATACCCCGGGCTAGTACTCAGGAGAGCAAGAAGCAACATGTGTGGGTAGGTGATTTGGGGGTCAACACGTCAGGCATATGTCAGATGAACATAAAGGAGAAACGCTGTCCTGATAACTGTGACTCTGGGTAAACCTATCTCTGAGAGGTCCAAGGCAGAACCAAAGGCATCAGGGAGGAGCAGGGAGGTGGAGGGAGGAGGTCAAGCAGAGACTGGAAATGGCACGGGGGGGGGGGTGCTCTTTAACAGTGATTTTATAGAGTGGCGTCAAATGAGGTCAGAGCCAGGGCACGTGAAAGGACAGGACGAAGAGTAGCTGTGGCCCAGAGGGCACCGGACAAAGGGTAACAGCTGAGCCTCTACTTCTCAGGAAAAAAGGATTGCCTATGGCAATCCCTCTGCTAGCATTTTTCTTTCTTCGGTAGCCAGGGGTGAAGGGGCATAAACAACTGGCAAATCGAATTAATCAGACGAGCTTTAATATATATTCAGCTTTAATAAGGGGAAGAAAGGGGGGGAGCTTACAGAGCCAGGGTTCCAGCGAAGAGCAGCAAAACCAAGAGAGGGGGGGGCAGAGAGCACACCCGCAAGATTTATAGGTAAAAACTGGCCTAAAGGGTTCCCACCCTACAAACAAGGTGATTGGCTGGGCTTCCCCTACACTGGGGGACCAAGAACTGTTTCTAAGGTTCCTTTAAATTTCTTTTTTTTTCATTGAAAAGAAAAAAAATTAAAAAAATTTCAGCCTCCTCCCAGCCTCCCATTTCCCTCCCCCTCCTCCCGCCCCTCTCCCCCTCCCCCCACTTT
Source organism: Neodon shergylaensis (assembly GCA_025134845.1). Lineage (NCBI taxonomy): Eukaryota > Metazoa > Chordata > Mammalia > Rodentia > Cricetidae > Neodon > Neodon shergylaensis. Next base: position 6,783,864 of record JABTXL010000003.1, on the reverse strand, counting down.
TCTCCTCCTCCCTCTCCAGTCCGAAGAGCAATCAGGGTTCCCTGCCCTGTGGAAAGTCCAAGGTCCTCCCCCCCTCCATCCAGGTCTAGGAAGGTGAACATCCAAACTGGCTAGGCTCCCACAAAGCCAGAACATGAAGTAGGATCAAAACCCCATGCCATTGTCCTTGGCTTCTCATCAGCCCTCATTGTCCGCCATGTTCAGAGAGTCCAGTTTTATCCCTTGCTTTTTCAGTCACAGACCAGCTGGCCTTGGTGAGCTCCCAATAGATCAGCCCCTCTGTCTCAGTGGGTGGGTGCACCCCTCGTGGTCCTGACTTCCTTGCTCATGTTCTCCCTCCTTCCGCTCCTCATTGGGACCTTGGGAGCTCAGTCTGGTGCTCCAGTGTGGGTCTCTGTCTCTATTTCCATCCATCGCCAGATGAAGGTTCTATGGTGATATGCAAGATATTCATCAGTATGGCTATAGGATAGGGTCATTACAGGTTCCCTATCCTCAGCTGCCCAAGGAACTAACTGGGGACATCGCCCGGGGAACCTGGGAGCCACTCTAGGTTCGAGACTCTTGTCAACCCTAAGGTTAACTAAGCTATGTGCTTCCCTGCTCCCCTAACCAACCCTCCTATATCCCAATCATCCCGTTTTCTCAAGTTCCCTCCGTCCTCCCCTTCTCACTTTTCTCTCCCCCTCTCCCCTTACCCCCATCCCACTCCACCCCCAAGATCCCAGTTTTTTGCCCGGCAATCTTGTCTACTTCCCATAGCCAGGAGGATAACTATATGTTTCTCTTTGGGTTCACCTTCTTATTTAGCTTCTTTAGGATCACAAATTACAGACTCGGTGACCTTTATTTATGGCTAGAAACCAATTATGAGTGAGTACATCCCATGTTCATCTTTTTGGGTCTAGTCACCTATCACACTCCTTCAAAGACACTGCTTTTCTAATGGAGGACAGGAGTGTCAGGTTCCCTTAGGGAAAGTCTCCCCCAAAAGGGCAAACTGGAACACTTCAACAGTCCCTCTGGCTGTTGTGTCAGGCTGTAGCAGGGCACCTGGGGCCCCCAGACCAGCGTCACACTTCTGTAAATGGAAAGATGACCTCTCAAGGCCTCTCTGCTGCTCCATCCCCTCTTCTCAGAAGCAATAGAGAACGCAGAGGCTGAGCAGAGTGCCTGCTTTATGTGAGCTGGGGTCTGCATTCAGGAAAGGGTGCACACGCAGCTCCCAAGTAAAGGGAGACCCACCCAGACATGCTGCGTTCCCTTGATCTTCAGAAATATCTAGAGCTGGGTGTTGATACATTGGACTTGCCAATTGCTAGTCTTGAGTAAGGAGCAGTTTCGCTCACATGTTTTTCGTGGTTTCTGTGAGCCTCGGAGGCATGTTGTATTGAAAGTCCCGGGCAGAGCAGTCGAGTGTACAGAGTGCAGGGTTGGTTCTTATTGCTGAAATGGAAACGTGAGGTGGGGACCAGACAAAAGTGACAGCAGGGGTCAGGGGAAAATAGACACCAGTTAGCCTTCCAAAACAGAGTTCTACCAAAACAAAGCATATCCTGTGGAGCTTCATCTGTCTGTCCATCCATCCGTCCATCCATCTGTTTATTCAACAAACTTTTTAGGGGACCTAGAATTTGCTAAGTGTATCCAGAGCATTGGGGACATTCGTGAGTCTTCCTCACCATTCCCTGTGTGGAGTATTTGATCCAAAAAAATATTATTTGGCAACAACAATTTCCCATAGACTATCGGAACTCAAGCTCAGCTTAAACCTGGGTCACTGCTGTCTCTCTCCTTCTCTGTGTCAGAAATTCCAGAGAGAAATATCTGTAGAGTAAATCTCCAGCTTGGCTCAGAGGGATTGTCCCATTGCGGGTGAGTTATTTCAGCTTTCCACAAAGAGTCAGATATGTGCATGTTGCAGGGCACTTGCTTAACCTGTCTTCCCATCTGGCCTCTGGCAACTGGAGAAGTCTCCGCTGGAGCATCAGGATGTGCTCCCCACAGGATAGACACTTGACGTCGTCAAAGTGGGGATGGCATGATTTGGGGACAGAAAAGAAGGAAGGGAGGGAAATTTGAAGCTTTTTCCTACTGGCAAGAACTTCGATTTTTTTTTTAAAATAAGATCCTAGGCGCTTAAGAAGTTTGATGGGTTGTTATCATTTGTTATTCAGTCTCATGTGCCCCATTTCCCTGATTTGTTGGCAAACTCTGAGTGTGTGTTTTTCACTCGTGGCTCTTTCTGCTCTACAAAAAGAAAAAAAAGGGGAGCCTATGGAAACCCCAGTCAAACCTGTAGCTAAACCTTTAAAGGGCTTTCATTGGTCACATGTCTTCCCGGTGCCCTTGGCATATGAGGACCTTGTTGAATCGTACTGGTAGTGCTATCTTCCCTCATTTTACAAGCTGGGTTTCTTCCTTTCCACCAACTGATGGACTGATGACTGAGCCTTCCTAACCCTCTGTCAGAACTGGCCAGAAAGCCGGCGGGGGTACCAAGTGATTGTCACTAGAGAAGTTTCTGGTGTGTGTGCTTAGAAAGCATCAACAGAGCCAATGGCTTTAGTGTCTTGGAGGAGGGGTCATTTGGGGGCATCTCTTTCAACATTGGCTGTTGCCCTTGGTGAAGTGGGGGTGGGGAGCAGGGACAGGACACGGGACCTTTGGTAAGAGGTAAAGTATCAGTGTAGCTTCCCAGGTTCCTGGCTAGGGCAACTCAATCAGAATGTGCACAGCAACAGATGTGTGTGTTCCAATTTGGGAACCCCTGATATGGTTACAGCATTTAAAAACTAGGGACACCGAGGCACAGGGAGGTAACCCATCTGAGAATATGCACACAGTTAAATGTGGTGTGACTTTTCCTGGAACGACTCCAAGTCTGTGTCCTCTAGATAGAGCACGCGAAGACAGATCAAAGAAACTAGGCCAATCAAGCCTGGCTCAGGGGTTTAATCAGGGTACCTCACGAGACTGTGGTTGAGGAGCTGTAGGACTATGGCCGGTTCAAGCGCAAACATATAGTGTGAAAGCCCATCCAGTACGGATGACAGCTCATGGACACTGAGTCCCTGGAGCTCCCCACAGGACTTGCATCAAAGCTCCTTTCCCCAGCAGCTGTCACTGCTTATTAGTGCCACTGATGAATGGGGGAAGATAGGACATGTGACATTTGACATGGTCAGTCCACCATATGGTGTCTCTCAGCTGGGCCTCGGAAGAAGCAGAGCACACAAGTCAATGGAGTTTCAAAGCCACGAACTTTGCCACCAAATGTTAGCATGACACATCCACTTTCCTGTTGTCATATGCAGATTGTATGTCCCCCTCTATCCCGAAAACAATGTTCTGTGACCTAAAAACCATGTGAAGAGGGAGGCTGTGGAACTCAGGCATTTGGCGTGAGACACTACAGCCCTCCAAGGACCGAGGGGAAGTATTCATTCAGTCAGTCATAACTGTGGGTCACCAATTGCTCCAAGATACATATTCACTTGTACAAAATCTCAGCCTACCCTGCGCGATGGACTTGGGAAATCTAGGATTGTTTGGTGGGCCTCCTGCATGTGTGTACCTGAGTGACGTAGGTATGGCTTCTTTGAATTTCTCAGACGCCACCACTTCATCGTAGTTGAAAGGGCCTTTTCCTCACCCTCGATTCAAAGTCTGCAAAAGAAGAGGGAGCCTGCAGGGCGTCGCTGGCATTTACCACTGGGTGGTTCATGCTCTTTGCTCCGGGAGGCCCCTATCAGATGTAGTGTAAGTGGCCTTTCAACTTCAGTCACTCCTGAAGTACTCCAGCCTGCATGTTGTTTCCATGTGGCTTTGAAAGAAGAAAAGTGATATGGGCGAATGTTCCAGCTCTGTGCCTATTCCTTACTTCCTACTGCTTGGAGACAATAGAAACCTTCTGCACAGAAGGGCTGTGGCACATTGCTTATTGGAAAACTCCCATGATGCCTTTACCTGGGCTCCTCCAGGGTCCTCCCGGTGCTGTCTCGCACTCATCTGGTGATCACTGCAATCCAAACAAGTCGCTCAAGATTGAGAGAGATACGTTACTGACGTAGAGTAAACCCTTAAGGCTGGTGTCCTGAAGGGCTTCTGCCACCTGGGAATATTGTGCGACTCTTTCCACGTTCTCCTTCACCAGGAGAAAACTTTTTCAGCTCAATGGTAATTGGCCCAGAGCCTATCTAACCAAGTAGTTCGTTCTTCTACCTCGATGAAAACTTCTAAATCCGACTCTGCTGGGGTGACTGGCAGCTAGCCAAGTACTCAATAATAAATCTGGGTAGAGTTCTCTGGACTTTTTTGAGTACTAGTTTGTAATGCTGCTGTTTGTGTTTCTACTAGCCTCCCTTACCTGCACGTTTTAGTATAGCTTTATTGAGGAGGCAAACTCAAAAGTAAGAGGCTATGAGGAGAGTCTTACAATGGCCCTGCTGAGTGAGCCATTAGGAAAGTAATAGGCGGTGCTTAGGTGACCCAACCAGGGAAGATGATGCAGAAACAGGCAGGACACTCAGGTGAGCCAGAAAGCTGCGATGCCTGGGTAACTTATCCCCAACCACTAGCAGTGGGAGCAACAGAAGACAGGAGAGAGGAGAAGGGTCTCGGGAAACACCAGAGTAAAACATTTGGTTCGCTTTTCCCCCCTCCTCCCACTCCTGAAAAGATGATTAAAACCCCTTTCAAAATCATAAGAAAATCCCTAGTCAGAGACAGGTTGGAAAGTGTTGTCTTCCCCGTGAGGGCATCAAGTTCACAACTTTCCTGATAACACCATCAAGAAGAGCAGCCTATGAGCAACCAGCAATAGAAAAAGCCAAGGGAACAACACTCATTCTGTAGTCAGGGTATCTGAAAGCCAGCGTGTCTGTACTTGCAGACTTTGAAAAGCTGCATCCTTGAGATGGAGATTCCCCTCCGGCACGTCGTGGTTAAGCCCTTGGAGTCAGTTTGCCCCGTGTTGCAGCCTTAGTTTCCTCCATGGACCTCGATGCCCAGAGTAAGTGATTAAGCTTTCCTGTGTCTGCTTCCTCCTCTGTAAAGCGGGAATAAGTCTTCAAGGATGACTTTGAGAAACTAAATGACATGATATTGAAAGTGAGTTAACACTGTCAAATGTTTAGAATGGTACCGGATAAAGAGTCAGTGTGGTGTTAAAGAGAGAGAAGCAACCGCTGTAGAAATAGCTAGTGTGGGTCAGGAAAATATACGGAAGTAAAGGTGTGGCATTTGTCATCTCTTTTGTGGAGTTATTCAAGCCTTTTACTCACTTCTATTACATTGTTTCTGTTATTCATTCAAAGGAACCCTTTACACATTCTAGAGTAAATATACTTGCATGTATAGGAAATCAAATAAACATTAAAAGATTGTCAAAATCATAGTCATTAGGGACATACAAATTGAATCCATAATGAGACAATCATGCTTTATGCCTCTACTGGAAATGGCTATGATAAAAGGCAGATGACACCAAATGTCACAGGGGGCACAGAACCTCTGCCTCTTCCTGCACTGCTGATGGGACCGTGAATTGTTCTAACTATTTTTGAAAAGAGTTTGGCAGATTATCTTGCAGAGTTACACTTGCTCACCATATGTTTTGGGTGTTAGCCCAAGAAAAATGAAATCATATGTTTGTACAAAAGGTTTTACAGCAAGGTCCTCAACAGCCAAGCATTGGAAACAAAGAGAACGGCTAAGGATCTTGATGTGCTGGCAGGAAGGACCCGCTGCCACCACAGAGTCAGCTTGTGAATACGAGGCTGCGCACAGTGTGCCAAGCACAGGAGTGTGCATGCTGGGGACTTTCATGTATTTAAAGCTCAGGAACAAGAGTTAGTTGATAGGGATGCAGATTAAAAGAGCCGTTACCAGGGTTGGAGAAAGGGCTATGTGGTTAAGAGTGTTTGCTGCTCTTCTAGTAGACCTGAGTTCAGTTCCCAGCACCCACTTCAAGTGGCACATAACCACGTGCAACTCTGGTTCCAGGGGATCTGTCACCCTCTTCTGGCCTCCACAGGCACCCACACACATGTGGCAAACATTGGCACAAACACACACGCAAACATGTTTAACAAAAAAGGAGAAGGAGGAGGAGCAGTTACCTTTCAAAGGACCGGAAAGGGTCATTCATTCTATGGCAATGGTTTTCAACTGGGTTTTTGTCCCCCATAGAGAAAAGTTGTAGAAATGTCTGGAGACTTGACGGTCACACCCCTGACATATAAGGGCTAAAGGTCAATGGTATTGTTAACCAGCCTATAATGCACACACACAGCAGACCCCCCCCCCACATACACACAGTAAACAAAAGACATAGTCCATGTATCAGTGATCAGAAGTTGAACTTTCCTGGCTTAGGATAATGGAAATGTTCTCTATCTTGTTTGATTACATGGGTATTAAATACATTCGACAGAATTCAGCATCACTTTGTGAATCTTTTCTCTGTGTAGTTACACCCTCGTTTTAAAAGACACTAAACAGTGTGACAGAGAAGGACCAAACCAGGAGCAAGGCTCCCGCTCAAATAGGAACTTTCATGTCTCTAGTGGCAGGTGTTAGCTTCATCCATGTCGTCTGATCTTCGCAGAGTGACTCTAGCTCTCTTTTGGTTAGTTCTTGCATGAAATGTCTCTTTCATGGTTTTGACTTTAGTGTGTCACCATATCTCAAATAGGCCTTTTATAAAAGCCCGGACTCAACCATGTAGTGCAGGCTGAGCTTGAACAGGCATCAATCTCCGTGCTTTCGGTATCTGTGTCATAGGATCCCAAAGTGACTGATGGATCAGATCTCAACAGTGGGGAATATGATGACTCTAAAGCCTGCAAGAATGTGCCTGGCCTTGCCAAAGACCACACCTGGGTTTTGTAAGTCATCTCTCTGCTTCTTTACTGGTTGCCTACTTGATGATCCTGTTTTCCTCATTTGGGGACGCCAAAAGCTGCCCCTACACTGCTACAGGTGACTTGAGTGTGTATCCCTGGGGCATTGCTGCTAATATTTTGGTTTGGAATAAACTATTTTCTCTTACTTGCTTTCAGTTTTTCTGGTTTGGTTTGGACACTTTGGGTGTATCTGATAGCAACCTTTGCTCTTAAAAGGGTAAATTTGGTGTCTTGAAAGGCTGCCTAATCGTGGCCACTCATCCTTCAGAGCTTGACTTGCAAGCTTTATGGCTCCAAGCCAAGTCTGGCTCTAAGTCTGGGACAGCAAGAAAATGTTCAGAGTTTTCAAAAAGATTTCACAGTCTTTTGGAATTTTGAAGTCCTCTCAAAATTCACATGTTGAAACGCAACATCCAGGGTGACAGCATTAGGGTAAGAACTTTGAACATGATTAGAGAATAGGCCCCTCCTGGATGGGCTTAGTGCCCAAGAAAGGGGCCCAGAATTCAGACACAAATCATGTTCCCAAGGAGATGGAAATAGGACAGTTAGCAAAACTCCATCAGCTGTCACCTTTGCACTATAAGCTCTAAAACTATGAGAAATAAATTTCTGTTACTTTATAAGACACTTAGCCTATGGTATTTTGTTACAGCATCTTGAACAAACTAAGACGCTACAAGTGTGGCTATTCACTCGTTGTTTTCCTCAGCGTGGTCATCTTCTCTACACGTGCAATGCTTGCACAAATCTAACAATGCTTTCTTTGTTGTTCTCACATTATCTTGGGGAGCTTTCTAACCCAGCATTGGCATTTGAGATGAAGTTTATCAAAGAACACGGCGATCTCTGATAGTATCATTCTGACTCAAAAGAAAAACAAAATACTAAAATACAAAGCATGGTATCTCTTTGTGGTTCAGAACTGCTCTACAACCCACAGCTATTAGAGCATCAAAATGCCCCAGAAATTACTGTCTATATTTGGACAGCACCCAGGAAGCAATCAAGCCATAACTTCCACTCATTTTTGTGAAATAAGTCGCCTTCAGTAATAACCAGTCATGTATGAGTAGACATAAGCTTTGTGGCTACCGTGCTGGGGGCTGGGACCTCGCCCAGGTGATGATGGTGATATCAGTTATAAAGATATAGTGGGGGGCTGGTCCCATGAGGGGCAGCGGTGGGTCACCCAAGGCATCTGCAGGTCCCTTGGTGGATGGGAAACCACGGCAAGTGAGAGACAGATACATCAGTCATGCAAAGAGAGAGTTTGGGTATAGAGTTTATTTAGTGGGTTATGGAGGGAGAAGGGAAGGGAGAAAAGAGGGACAGAGAGATGGGAGGAATGTGAGAGAAGGGAGAGAAGCAGAAGCTACCTCCCCAGAAGAAGGGCGGGAGAGGGGGTCCACTTGCCTCAGCAGAAGAGGGTTAGATTGGGAGTGGGCGGAGCTTATCTCTTAAAGGGACAGGGTACCCAGGTGACAGACCAAGCTAGCAGATTGTAAGTCCCATCTTTTTCTTATAATAAAAAGGTGGGAAGTTAGGCATAGCGGGTTGAACGAACTGGGAGAGCAGATTCTTAAGACTGCTTCCTGCTTATTTGTGGGCATCATCTTGGTGGGGGGGGCCTGAGAAAGCCAGGTGCTGGTCACATCCTGGCATAGCTGGTTGATTTACTCCTGTCCAGGATTTGTGGTATGAAATTATCTGGTGTCTCTTGGACCTGGCAAGATATTAGCAGTACAGAGGACAAAGTTAAGCTTAGAAAGAAAAAAAAAAAAGAATTCAGGACTAGGGAATTATCTGACCTGGTTAAGTATTCTTTAATTGGCTCTCTGGAACTCACAAGAATTCTTTGAGTTTGTGAAAATATAAGTTTTAGACATATATATTATATAAACAGTAGCATATTTATGTCAGAGTGACTGTGACACATATTTTTACACAATGAATAGTATCTTTCAGACTATAAAAGGCAGCATGAGAGAGAAATGTGATAACTTGTCTTTGTCCTCACACCTTTATAACTTGCATTTGTATATCTTACAACACCCTTTTTAAAACATGTTAAGAAGTTATACTTAAATTTGTTTGGTGAGGTTGTCCTTTTAATCTGATAAAACCTCTCAGCTGTCAAACTGCATCAGAGATCTCTGAGAAGGATAAAATTTTACTTGAGTTATTGATTTAAAAAGACAGAAAACTTACTTTGTTGTCTACCTAGAGCCTCTCCTCAGGGTCCTCCATGGTCATTGAGGGTCGTATTTGCCTTTTGCTGTTAGAAGTAGGGTCTGCCGAACTCCAGAAGATTCTGTGTATTAGAAAATCTGTAGGAGCCAGGTGGCGGTGGTGGCACATGCCTTTAATCCCAGCACTTGGAAGGCAGAGGCAGGCGGATCTCTGTGAGTTTGAGGTCAGCCTGGTCTATAAGAGCTAGTCCCAGGACGGGCTCCAAAGCTGCAGAGAAACCCTGTCTCAAAAAACAAAAAAAAGAAGAAGAAAATGAAAGAAAGAAAGAAAGAAAGAAAGAAAGAAAGGAAGGAAGGAAGGAAGGAAGGAAAGAAAGAAAGAAAGGAAGGAAGGAAGGAGGAAGAAGACCTGACAGTTAGGCTGTCAAATCCAGTGATCCAGTGATTCTGTCCACCGTCAGGAGATTTTCAGTTTAGATGAAGTTTTTCCCAGTGGTTAGCGCTCTCACTTGATGAAGCAAATTGCAGATGGACGTTGTTCTGTGCCCATCTGTCTTTTGTCTTCTTTGGAGGAAATAGAGTGTTGCTGCTAGGAGGCAACCTGTCTCTCTTTTAATAATTAAACATTCAAATGCCATATTCCCCAGATCTCTGAGCAGTTGAGAGCTGTTTATTGGGCACAGGTGAGTTATAACTACTGTTGTTCCTTTTGGAAACTACAGCTCCCAGAATCCTCCTGGATTACGGATACCGACACGCGCAGGCGCAGGACACTTCTCCCAGGAGCCCTTGCGTTCCCCGTTAAAAGCGGGTCTCCACGAGCCCCCGCCCCCTCTTCCCCTTTCTACCCTCATGTCTCTGCACACCTGTACCTTACCTGTTGCTACCCCTCCCCCATTAAAGTGCACCCACGTGGGACCGCCGCGTGTTTGTGTTTGTGTCTCCTCCTAGTGTTCGTCTCCACTCTCCACTCTCACCCGCTTTAAAAAGGAATAACATTTGGTGCCGTGACAACTACAGCATAGAATCTACCTAGAGAGCTGAGTCCAAGCTTGACTGTACTGGATTTTAACAGGTAAGATTTATACTTGTGGAAGACAAAGAAGAAGAAAAGACTGCTTGCAATAGAAGCTTAATGGTAGAACTGACAACAGCGGAGAACAACTTAATATATTTTAAAGCAAGGTTGGATTACATATACAGTATTTTTGTATGCAATTTAAAAGTATATATCATAATTTAAAACATAAGACTTATTGTTTTCTTAGTCTGGAATTAGATATAATAAACAATTATAACATTTAAAAGTAAATGTACGTACATTTACACCCAGTCGAATTTAAGTTTCATACACATATACACACACTTATGTTTATACATAGTTAAGTCACATGCATGCACACACCATATAACATCAAGCAGGAGTTGGGCAAAGTAGGTGCTTTTGGTGGGCCCTACCAAAAGCATGCCACTGCACAAAACACACTTGTAATAGAGTAGGTCAGTAAAAAGAATTTAGAGAAGAAAACATAAGTAAACCTCAAGACTAGGCAAGGAATACCTCAGTAAAGATGGCGGGACTTAGTCATCCGACCTGCCCTTCGTCAAGATGGTGGTGAGGTCACCTGACCTTAATCAAAATGGCAGCAGTTTTGTGTTATTTGGAGAAACCACATTTTTTAGAGCTGTGGCAGGAATTTTAAACAAATATGAAATAACAAGAGAGACATAGAGGCTATGTAGAACATACATCTAAAACAGAATCACATCCGTGTGGCCACACCATTCACACGTTCTTTCATACATGGAGTGGAGTAGAAAATTACTCAACACTGTGAACCACCATGGGAGGAAGTGAGGGCTGGAACGGGAAACAGCTGCCCCATGGATCCGATTAATCTTGTTGGTTTCTGCAGGACCAGCAGTAGCAGTGGCAGAGATGAAATAGAAGGAATAGGTGTGAGGGAAAAAAAGCGTTTAGAGGCGGGTGGGGATGGGGCTGCCCAGCCAAAGGAAAAGTAGACAGGTGTGAGATGCTGGCTGCACAAGGCAGTCCTGTATGCTGGTAGAAACTAGAAAGCTCCCACCTCGGGCTGCTATTTAAGGGGTGTGTAGGCCCTTTGTTAATGCAAAGAGAGAGCTGAAGAGCACGCAGTGGGAGGTGGCGAGGCAGCAGGAGGTAAAGGAACTGGCATAGAAGCTGGAGCTGCAGGAGCTAAAGAGACAGAGGTAGAAGCGGGGCTGAAGGGACAGGCATAGAAACTGAGAGAATGGGGGTAGTTTCCTGCTGAGGTTGAAAAGGCGGAGGTTCATTAGCTGGGTCCAGAGTGAAGGTAGCAGAGAAAGAGGGTTCTTCAGGTACAGATGGCATAGCCAAGAACATGTGAACAGGTGAACAGCTTGCAAGGACAGAGGGCTTAGGCTTAGAGCTTAAATAGAAAAAGGCTTGGATGTAGGGAAACTCCTTCTATTTGCCTGTGCGCTGACAATAGAAAGTTCCCGTAAAATATCGGGGTTAAAGGTGCCATTAGGCAGCCACTTTAGATTACCATCTAAATTGTAATGAGGCCATTTTTTTTTAGTTGAACAAAGGTGGACACGTGTGGGAATCTGCAGGTAGGGCATTAAGGCCTGGGGTTTTAGGTTTGAAAGGTTTGCTTCTCATGGTCAAAGCTATGAAAACCCACAAAATGGTGACACCACAAAGCCCACAGTAAGACGTCCCTTGACTGTGGGTGCGGTGTGGTGTGAATCAGTGCGACTGTCCCCTTCAAGCCACGAGTGGGAAGGTAAGGTCTGGATGGATTCAGTCAGTGACTCAAACCCTGAGAGGCCAGAAGCTTCTCTGAGCAGCCTCAGGAAAAAAGGAAAAGAAAAGTTTAAAAAGAGAGAGAAGGATCTGAAGGACCCTGGGCCCTCAGTCATGGGTGGATAGGCCCCAGACCGTTCCAAATACAACTTTAACTAAGGGAAGCAATCAAAAAGAGATACAGCAAAAAAAAAAAAAAAAAAAAAACCTAAGGGAAGCAATTAGTAGATGATTGTCAGCGAAGGGCACAACTGTGGCCTCTGAAGACTGTGGTTGGGGGCAGTCCCCCCATCTCTAGGAACACCAAAGGGTTGCCGGAGCTCAACGGTGAATTCCTCAGGTTTGGAGAAATGGTTAAGCTGACCAGAATGGGGAAACTCGCCAACTGAAGCTGGTGTTGTTCGGAGAGATCGTGCACAGGCATATGGAATACATGGTTGTTTTTGCGAAGATCGAAGATCCCCGGTTTCGATTCCGACCCTAGGAGAAGGGCCTGGGGCGAGAGAGTCTCCTGGGTTTTGCCACCAGTGAAATTATCTGATGCGAGTGAGAAGAAAACACAAGACACAAACAAACTCACTCAGGAGTGTCAGGAGCCATTTCCTCCTAAAATTATTACAGGAACCATCGCCCTGGGGAGTCTGCAGAGAACCGCACACCCCTAATTGTGTTAAGAACCATTCTATTGACAGAGCCTACCCGACATCCAAATTAGCTGTTAATAGAGAGCTATCTGTTAGCGGAACCCGCCCCACATTCCAAACTATCTAGAGAACTAGGTGTGTCAACTCGTGACTTCCTGGCCTACCTACGTGACCTGACCGAACGTAACCTACATGACCAACGTGAACCACGTGACCAACGTGAACCACGCGGCAAGAGTCCAGGACCCTGTGCCCCCCCCAAAACTCCTTATCCTATATAAGCTGTAATCCTGTCTCTAATAAACGGAGGCTTCGACAAATCTGCCTGGCCTTCTTCCTCTCTCTTGCTCATGTCTTTTCAGATAGTGCCTCTCCAGGACCCTGGAATAACTGACTGCAGGGTGGTTACAACCCCTAGACTGAGTAACCCACCCAAGGCGGTCTACATAGGAGTTTATTAGAGGGGAGGTGTGCACAGGCCTCGGAAATGGTGTGCAGAGAGAGGGAGCAAACGGTACATCCAGCTTTTAAAAGCTGCCTAGAACATGTACACAGGGGGTTGGCGCGACTATGCCACACGCTGATGACGCAGAAGATGGGCGACCCACACTTGCGCGCAAGGGTTTTAGTTGAGTTGCACATGGAGGTAACCATGCATGTGCACACGTGGGCCACACGGGGCCCTTTGTTCCCAAGGGTCCACCTGCATGTGCTTGCCCGGAAGTGCAGCCTTATCTGTGACTGAATAATTACACACAGAATGTTGGAAAGTGGTCCAATTCCAGGATCCCCATGCATCCTCAGCTGGCTCACCCACTGGCAGGAGGGAACATGGAGAGAGCCTGGACAAGTCATGCACAGATGTTATCATTTATAAACAGGTGGTGGGGGACAGGTCCCTCGAGGGTCAACAATTTCATGAGGGGCAGTGGCGGGTCACTTGAGGCTTCCAGGAATCCCCTTGGCAGGTGGGAGACTGCCGTGGGTGAGAGACAGACAGATACATTATGCAGAGAGAGAGAGTTTGGGTATAGTTGATTTACTGGGTTATGGAGAGGGAAGGGAAGGTGAGAAAGGAAAAAGGGGAGAAACTGGGGAGAAGGGAGAAAGGCAAAAGCCGCCTCCAGAAGAATGAGGGGGTCCACTTACCTCAGCAGAGGAGGGGAGGTTGGGAGTAGGCAGAGCTTGTCTCTTAAAGGGACAGGGTACCCAGGTGACAGACCAGGCCAACAGATTATAACAGGTGGGATACAAAGGAGCTCCTTGAAGGTTGTTGGGCTCATATGTAGACCACATTTTTCCCTCTAATATCTGAAGTATTTGGTTCCCTCCGTTCACTTTAAGGCCAGCAGTGTTGCTGGATTTAGAAAGTGATAACAGGCAAGTGTTTCCAAGTGCAGCTGAGAAACTTTAAGCAAGGGAGCTGAGGCCCAGGGGCTGGCAAGGTGGGGGTAGGGTGTTCAGCACAGGGAGAACTCAAGAAGCCTCAGGGCAATCCTTCAAGAAAGGCCTATGCTGTAGGAATTCCTAGTTCAAGGAGCCTTTAAGTTACCCGCCCACTTGGGTGTGGCCTCTTACACTATAAATGCAGATGTAAAGCGTGCATCCGGCCTCTCTTCCAACTGTGGGTTTCAGTTGCTGTTCCCTGTTTGAGCAGAGGATTGTGATCTAAGAGTCTACTCCTAAATAAATAACCCTCTGTCATGCTCAATTCTGAGCTAGTGTGAGATTTCTCTTAAGCATCCACCTTCAGCTCTAGAAAGTGGAAGTCCATAAAAAATAACAAGGATGCATTCCAGGGTTCTATCTCAGGGGCACGCCCATCCTGCCCACCACAGGCATGCAGACCTGAAACTGCAAGCAGGTTTCAGGGAGTCACTTGAAATCAAACAACACCCATAGCATCCAGACACAAGGAGAGCCAAGTCGTCCACAAAGAAGAGAAGAGAAGATTAAGAGTTTTTCATATTTAATGTATGTCATCATACGCTGTTTGGCGAAATCATGGGATATAGACTGTAAGTGTAAATAAACGAGGACTTTTGCTAAGAAATTCTTCAGTGAAGATTTAAAGCCATATTGACTCAAACTAGAATACATGCTTCCACTTCTGCCTGCAAAAATACGCTTGGAGGGGAGGTTTGGGTTGGCAGGACCAGGTTGGCTGGAACTTGCATGGGGGGTTGGGAGCTGTTTGATGAAACAATACCATGAAAAATGAACGCTCACACACCCCTGCTCCCTTAATCTCAGCAATGAGGAACTCACAGACATTTGCTATCAGAGTCTGCAGCCATGCTTCAGCCCATGGGCAAGGAAGGAGTGTTTTGTCAGAGGCAGCAATTAAATTTTCTCCATTTCATGGGTGGGAGTTTCTCTTCCTGTATCCACACAGTCCTGTCAACACTCCATTACAATGCACGGTGTTTAGATCACATTTTGTGACAAAAATCAGTCACCCTGCCAACTATGAAAACGAAAGCTGTGCTTTTTCAAATCCCCTCACCTTTGGCGATCACAGAATGGGAGGAGCAGGTAGGCACAGGGAGACAGAGGCCCACTGAGATTTCTCTCAGTCCCCAGGCAAGCTGTTTCCTTACACGATGAAACAGAAGCGAGTTTCTCCCTGACCTAGAAGCAGATATCCCTCTACTTCTGAAATGGAGGCACTATGTCACAATACTGGGGCAGGCTCTATTTCAGCCCCAGGTGGAAATCACAGAGGAGAAGAAAAAAAAAATGACGGCTGTTCTCAACCACACTTCTCTCCAAAACCCCCTGCACGAACATCTCACTTTGGAAGCCCCCAGGGGATTCAGGAGTTATAACCATTCTGATAAAGTATATTTCTCTGCTGATTAAGATCTCTTTGTAACTATCAGAAAGTATTGCATTCTCCTGTGAGCACTGACGGCTGTGCCTTCCAGAGTCTGCCTGAGCGTTCATGTTTCCTGGCCTCCTTCCAATAAATCACACCCTTCAGTAGGCAAACCCTCTGAAGTTACTACCGTACACTTTATTGAACAGTTGGAACCTTGTATGTCCCAGGAACATATATCCTTTGTTCATCGATACGAACCAATCAGGCAGAGACACCGTTTCTCAACACCAGTTGGCAATTTGGAAATCTCAGAAGACAAGCAGAAATTCATCTCGGTATCTGTCAGTTTAGACATGGCCCATCTACAGGGGAAAAAAAATCATGAAAGAAACTTTAAAAGGAAACACACAACCTTGGGAAAAATGGGAAATTATCTGTTCGTTGCTTACTATAAGAGACAAACATTTACTGCTGTCTACTTACTGGCAAATCAAACAGATATGGCAGCTGGAGCGTGCTTGGTCTCCTCTGCTAGGAGCCCATGCTTAAAATTTTTTTTTTGTAGGCCTGTGATAAATGACACAGGAAGCACCTGAAAGGAACTCCAAATCTCCCATAAAAACTCATAAGATGGTGTATGGAGCTTTGGTCTTGACTGCCAGTTCTGAATCACATACCTTGGGACCCAAATTTTGGGCCAAGGGTAGCTTCTGAGCTGATACCCAGAGTGACAAGGCCTTTGACACCAGGGATCCCTTACTTGGCAAGTTCGGTGCCTCATTTTGGAGATGTTTTTCACCCAGGTGATGTCTCAGTGACGGAGGACCACTCCTACCGTACATGCCCCGTAAGTCGGCTGCCCTGGACACACAGAAGACACACAGACATGTGACTGTCATTGTCACCAGGGAAAACTTCTCAGTCTAGGCCTTGCCAAAAGATGACAGTATAAGTTAATTGTTTGACCGTTCAGTGTTCAGGGCTTTCTCATAAGTTGATTGGAAACACAGCATTCAGACAGGAGTGGCGGTGCACACCTATAATTCTGGCATTGGGAGGTGTGAACAAGAACAAGAAGATTGGGACTTCAAGGCCAGCCTGGGCTACAGAAGACTCTTTCTGAAACAACAATAAAAGAAACACTACTTCCTCCTGAAAAATATTCAGGCAGTCATCAACTGGAGCAGATAGGACTCTTGTAACAAGTCTCACCAACACAAGTACAGAATACAACCACTGAGCCAGCTTGCTTGAGCTGGGCACAGGCTGAAGCTCAATGCCCAGAGCCACAAGTGACAGGTGGCTCCACGTGGCTGGCACAGAGGCAGGGCTTCAGGAGCCAACTCAAAGTCTCTGTCCTTGGAATAACCCAAACATGCAATAATAGGACAAACTAGTCAATGCCCACCAAACACCCGAAGTACAAAAAGAATTGCCTTGGACTCACTGAGACCAGTGTTTATGTTTAGTCTGAACCTTAATGATGGGAAAAATAAAGGGAATAGCACCCATCACAGACAGAGGACAGAAAGTTGCTCTTCTATCAGCAGAACAATTATAAGGCAGAGATGCTCACAGAGAGGCCAGAGGCACTAGGCTCAAGCATTGCTCTGGGGATACGCAATATGGGGGTACGTGTGCACAAACCAGCCTTGCGCCCCGCATCTTTGATGCAGCTTCAACTCAGCTTCTGATGTATCTCTCTGCAATATAAATGTAAATACATAATTTTCTCAGTCTATTGAGGGCTGAAGGAGTAGTGACTAAAACCGCAGCAACGTCACACTTCCCTCGAATGAATTTGATGCCGTCGGATTCTATAACTTGAAAGGATGCCCAGAAAGGCTTCTGGGTGACCCAAAAAGGACACAGGGCAATGCATCTTAATCTTCTCTCCTCCAGTTCAGGAACAGATCCACTGCTTCTGCCAGCAGAGTCTTCAGCACGGTACATTCCAGAAAGTTTCTCCAGATGGAACATCTGTGGCCTGGCCCAGCTTTCCTGGTGTGTGCCAACCAATATAATTAAAAATGCATCCAAAGTAAACCTCAGACAACCGAGCCCTCCTCAGCAACGTGGGGGGCATGCACTGTTGGAGGGTGGTCACCCTGATTGGTGCAAACGTTGGCCCAGGTGCTCTGCAGCTGGTTGCAAAGGCTCATGAAATTCTATCCCAACAGGCTAAAAAGTAACCCTGAGAGGCCGGCAGCCCTGTCCCACCTGTGGAAATTAGGGTTACCAGCTCAGCACATTGGCAGAGGAAGGAAACTCACACAGCAAACAACCCTGCCAAAGTTGGAAATATTTGCTTAACAGAAGCACATTGATTAAAGTGATCAAATTACTCTCCCGGCCCAGGCAATTTCATCCCAGAAGCCAGTGTACTTATATTGGCAGAGTATTGATAAAAATCCTCTCGCTGTATCTCTGTGGGCCATATTAGGGCTATTAATCTCAGAAGGGTCCCATAATTTTTAGCCAACACACAGACTCTACATTCGAAAGAGTTTTATTTCCAATGCAAACAGTAATAAGGAAATAAAATCACTGATGTATGTCTTTCCAATATCAGTCTTGGTAAGAACTCTTGATTTCTATGGTCAATTGAGGCTCATTTTAAATAAAGCAAGCTTTGCTTCTTCCAACAAACTCCCAAGGCTAATTGCTTTTTCAAGTTTCTTGGCCATTTCAAAAGAAAATAAAAAGTGGGGCCAAAGCCATTTTTGAACCACACAAGCAAGTAAACCGCCAAATAAATAGGATTCCCATGAGGGCTGCGACAAGGGACAGGATTCAGCAAGTCCAAGAAGAGCCCCAGATGGCACCTGAGGGGTTGGGCACTACGAGCTGGTGTGAGGCCCGCCAATGGCTCACAGGGGCTCTTGGACTGCTGAAACCTGATTACTAACCTCATGAGCTGAGATGCTGAGTTTCTATGACAACCCTGAGAAGCACCCTCATCCAGCTGCTATGGGATCACTCACAGTCGAAGAAGAGTGAACACTCGGATGCACGTTCATCTGCTTCCTAAGGTCAGCTATGAAGGAATGAGAGTCGCTCAAACCCTGGCCCACATCACTGAGAGGAAGGATCCCGAATACAGACCTGAGAATATCCCAGTGTGCACCTGTTCATCCCATGCACCTAAACATGAGGCAGGTAAGAGGCCCCGGGGACTGCCAAGGGGCAAGGGAAGCCACTTGAGTGCCAGCTGACCACATACCTGCCATGTCATGCCTCCGGCACACAGGACTCTCTTGACCACCTGTTTTTTCCATGCTGAGATCATGCCTGAAACCATCCTCCCCACTTCGCGCCTGGTGTGAACCTCCATACCAAGGGAAAATACAATTTCCTCTTGTTTAGACGTTTTTCACCGAGTATACACATGATGCCTAGATTCCAATGGCAGTGAATGTCCTGGAGAGGTTCCCTAATAGACAAAGGACCAGTACCCTATACTCTGCCAGAAACCATAGACACCACTCCTCCCAGCCACCTCCCTCTGAAGACAAGATGCTCCCCTATGCCCTACCCTCACACCTGAACGTCCCTGGAGGGCCAAGTGCACACATGGAGAATCAACAGGGCGGTCTTGATGGTAGGAGCTGGAACGGGCTGTGTTCACAACAGCTCATCAAGAACTGGGGAGAGGGCAAGGCATAGAGATGTGACATGTTGGGAAAAGGAGCAGAGGAAGCAGAGGAGGGATGAGAAGAAAGTCGCCATGCTGAAGCATGAAGGTTCTCTGTTCCTGCCCTTATTTGCTTCACTTAGACTCGGCGTCACGACTCTGTAAGAAGCTGTGCTTTAGCCTCACCTGGGGCTCTTGCAGATCAGATGTTGAGCTCCAACCTGAGCCAATTGAGTCACAGTCTCTAGGCACAGGATTGGAGCACCTAGGACAGCCTGGCCAGAGCAAGCAGCCAAACCTTAAGAATCACTACACCCAAAGTGATCAGGACTACTTTCCTCTATTAGATCGTGAACTGCCCAATCTTACTCTAGACCTCTGGACCTAGGCAGGAAAACGTCACCCAAGGAAAGTGGTCATTGGCTAGGCCTAGTGGGGGACACTTTTAAACCCAACAGTCTAGAGGCAGACGCAGGTAGATCTCCATGAGTTGAAGTCCAGCCTGGTCTACATAGCCAGTTCCAGGCCATCCAGTACTCTACAATGAGACCCTGCTTAAATAGAGACTAGATGTTTATTCTGCATGATTTGATGAGTGGGTACAATTTTAAGTTCTTTAAATTCTGAAGGATTACTTCTATCTTGAAAATACAGAGTGGACTAGAGTGGTGGCTCAGCAGTTAAGAACACTTTCAAAGGACTCAGGTTCAATCCCCAGCACCCACATGGTGGCTCACAAATCTCTGTCACTCCAGTTCCAGGGGATCTGACACCCTTTTCTGGCCTCTGTAGGCACAAATCATGTACCATGGTGCAGAGATGTATGTATATGTAGCCAAAACACACAAACACATAATTTTTGAAAAGGAAAACATAGAAGCAAATATCTCAGATATACCGATTTTTCGGATAAAATTTCTTTCCTTTTCCACATGGATGTAGATGCCTGCTCTGTTTGCTTGATGACTTCTAGTGAGCAGTCAAGTGCAATCGCAAGTCGGATTTTTCATATAAATTATAAATACACACATACACACAAGAGAGACAGAGACAGAAAGAGGAGAGAGAGGGGGAAAGAGAGAGAGAGAGAGAGAGAGAGAGAGAGAGAGAGAGAGAGAGATTCGGCTTGTGACAAACTGCATGCTCCAGGTCCTGATAATAATTGATTTGTAGGGTATATCATGTCTTCTATGACACTTGGATGGAAAACTCAATATTTCATATGCTGACCAGGAAATGGCAACAGCAACGGGAGCTGCCATTTTGGATCATTTCTATATTTATTTTATAATACCATCCTAAAGGGCTCTGGTTACCGATAAATTCAAGCAGTTAAAAAAAATACTGTTAATAGTCTCTTTAAGTGGCCTTTTATCCTAGGGAAGGGCTCAGCCTCTGGCCAGCCATGTAATTAATCCTGATAATAACACCACCTGAGTTAGGCTCGAGTCCACCTCCAGGACTCCAGTTTACACTGGGGGAAATGGAGACTCTGAGGTTTGCTCAGTCATCAGTGATGGAAGCAGACAGGGAACCAGAGTCCCTCAGCACCCAATGAGAGAAAGGAGAGAGAGAGAGAGAGAGAGAGAGAGAGAGAGAGAGAGAGAGAAAATATAAAGGTAGAGAGGGAAAAGCATTCCAGTCACCCTGTCCCAACTCTGAAGCTTTCTATGACTGTGAGACTTTCAGGCAGATGACACACACCCCTCTGCAGGCCACAATCCTCTCTATAAGGAGAACTGGTTCGATTGACAAAATCCCAGGAGTTTTCCCCAGTATTGATGCCTGAGGCCTGCCAACCTCTAGTTGGACAGGGAGTTAAGGCACCAAACCTCAGAGGCAGCTTGACACAGCCTTGATGGCCAACCCTACCACCAGGTAGCCAAACAGCTGGGATCATGATTTCCACCCTCACCTCAGTTTCACCAATGATAAAAATTAAAGCAGAATCCAGCTGCCCTACCACACCGCTGTTGCTGCCACTAAGGCTTGGAGGCATAGGAAACGCTGAACACGGTGCCCAAAGTGGTAAGGTGGATGTGCAGCAAACATATACAGTCCTGTTGCCACTCTCCCAAGAGCTGAGCTGCTGTGGGCGACATCCCCAAGTGCCCCTGGTGCTGCTCAGGGGCTCTATCAGTCATTTGTCACCCACCACAGCCTGTGTCTCTTCTCCCAAACCCTCCCACTACTTTTCCAACCACTCCACTTGTATCCACTGCTTGGAATTGGATGTAGCATGTCCCGTACGTACTCATGGACTGGAAATTTCATCCTCAGTGTGGCAATGTGTCAGAAACTTTACAATAAATATTTAATTGCATCCTACCATGTGCTGCCTTCTCCAAAGAATCCCTCAAGATCCCAGTTCTGAGAAGTGAAGCACTTTCTTTAACTTCCGGTCTTGCCATGTGACTTCTTCTCCCACATTTTCCTGCCATAATCCCATCCCCACAGGGTCTCACCAGGGCCCAGCAGATGCCAGCACCATGCTCTCAGATGCCTAGAATGGTGAGCAAAATGACCCTCTTCATACATTACTCAGAGGAAGGTATTTTGGTACAGGAACTCAAAATGAGCTAATGCACTGATGCCCCATTTCCTCTGTGGTCTTTTACAACTTCTGACCTTCCTGTCCCCTTCTTCTGTGGAGGACTTGAGTTTAAGCACTCCAAATACTGATCTCAGACCTACGCAGCAAATGTTTTATTCCAACTTCTATCCAAATCATGACATCTTGATACAAACTACCCCCAGCGGTTCCAACACATGTATTTATTCATCCGAAAGATCTGGTCAAGACCATCCCTCCGGGACCGAAGAGAGGGATGGGATAGAGAATGAATGTATCAAAATATCAGACTTGAGAATCACTGTCTCACCAAGTTGATAGAAAACGCAAAAATCCCTGACCCACCCCCCCTCACCTGATGATTAGAACCTGTTAGCAGGCTTTTAGGGCCACCAACCAGCTCCCAAATCATGACATGGAGACTAGGTATTAGTTATGTATTCTTAGCCTTAGCTTAGGCTTGTTTCTTGCTAGCTATTAAAACTTAACCTGTTTCTCTTCATCTACATTTTGCCTCAGGGCTTTTTACCTTTCTTTCCTTCTGTATGTCTTCCTTTCACTGCTTCTCATGTCTGCCTGGCTGGCAGCTGTCTGGTTTCTGGTTCTGGGTGTGTCCTTTCTTCTGTCCTTCTAGCCTCCTCCTATCTCACCTAGATTTCCCCTCTTACTTATTCTCTCTGTCCATCAGCCCTGCCTATCCCTCTGGGCCATCAATTCCTGCCAGAGATTTCTCAGGTGGTCTTCCTTGATCAAAGCTAATTTTTCTTAACTCTGAATGAATCCAGAGCCTCTCATTTTCTATGGAAACAAAAGCAAAAATCTCTTCTCCAAAGTAACATACCTTTTGACTTCAATTTTGAAGTCAAGGTATTTTCAAAATACCTATCTTGGATTAATTCTGCAGCATTTATAAGCAAATATCTTTTTAGCAGCTGTTGCTCCTTCCTCATCATTCAAATAATTTAAAGAGAGCATAATAACATACAGTATCAAGATTCTCTGTATATTTTCCATATTTATGCAGCTTTATTTTAACGTCTATTTCTTTTATTTTTACTTTTAACTTTTGGCTTTTTGAAACAGGTTTTCTGTGAGTTTAACAAAGGGAGGAGCCAGAGGTTCCACCCCTAGCCAAGAGCTCTGGCAGCAGGCTTTCCACATGAGGTCCCGCCCCTAGCCAGCTTCCTCTCATTCACTTTTCATTTAACTTTATGTGTATAAAACTTAAATTCAACTGTGTGTAAATGTATGTTAAATGTTTTAAGTTCATTATATCTCATTCCAGGCTAAGAAAACCATAAATCTCATACTTTAAATTGGATTACAACATTTACAAAAATACTGTATATGTGATCCAATCCTGCTTTAAAATATATTAAGGTGTTCTCTACTATTGTCAGTTCTACTGTTAAGCTTCTATTGCAAACAGTTTTTTCCTTCTTTGTCTTTCACAAGTATAAATCTCATCTGTTAAGTTGAGAGCCATTACAGTCAAGCTTGGACCCAGCACTCCAGGCAGATCCTATACTATAGTTATAACTTATCTGTACCTGATAAACAGCCCTCAGCTGCTCAAAAATCTGGGGAATATAGCATTTAAATGTTTAATTATTAAAGACTTTTCATAACAGAGACAGATTGGCTCCTAGCAGCACTCTATTTCCTCCAAAGAAGACAGAAGACAGACAGACACAGAACAACATCCATCTGCAATTCCCTTCATCAACTGCCAAGCACTGAACACTGGGAAAACTGCCTTTTATCGAACCTAAAGATCTCCAGACAGGGACAGAATCACTGGAATCTACAACCTAGCTGCTTAGGTCAAGGTAGGCTTGTCTTCCTACAGATTTCTAACCCACAAGGTCTTCTAAACCCTGGCAGGCCCTGCACTAAAGACACTCAATGACCATGAAGAACCCTGAGGAGGGACTCTAGGTAAACAACCAAGTAAGTTCTCTGTCGTTTTTTAATCAATAACTCAAGTAAAACTTTATCTTTCTCAGAGATCTCTCATGCAGTTTGACAGCTGAGAGGTTTTGTCAGTTTAAAAGGACAACCTCACCAAACAAACTTTAGTAAAATACAAATACGAATTATTAAGGTGTGTACCTGCAAGTTATAAAGGTGTGAAGACAAATACATGCTATCAAATCTCTCTCTCACGCTACTTAACATAGTCTTAAAAATACTTTTCATTGTGTAAAAACATCTGTCACAATCACTCTGACATAAATATGCTACTGTTTATACAATGTATATGTCTAAAACTTATGTTTTCACAAACTCAAAGAATTCTTGTGAGTTTCAAGGAACTGAATTGAAGTATCCACCTTAAACAGGTCAGATACACCCTTCTCAATTCCCTGGTCCTGAATTTTTTTTCTTCCTAAACTTAACTTTGTCCTCTGCTTTGCCAACCCCTTGCCAGGTCCAGGAGACACTGGAAAGTTACATACCACAAACCCTGGACAGGAGTAAAGTGACCAGCTACCCTAGGATATGACCTGACCAGCACTCAGCTTTCTCAGGTTCTCCCCACCACACACACACACACAAGATGATGCCCACAAATAAGCAGGAAGCAGTCTTGAGAATCCACAGTCCTTCAACCTACTGTGCCTAACTTCCTGTCTTTTTATTATAAGAAAGAAATGGGAATGTTATGATGTCACCTGAGTACACTGTCCCTTTAAAAGGCAAGCCCAACCCACTACCAAGCCTCCCCTTCTGCTGAGATCTCCTGCCTCCTCCAGCCTGCATGCTCTCTTTCCTAAAGAGGTAACTTCTGTTCTCTCTTTCCCCCATCTCTCTCTCTGCCTCTCTTTCTTCTTCTCCCTTCTCCCCTTCCCTCCTTTCCTTTCCCCTCCATAACCCAACAAATAAACTCTACACTCAAACTCTCTCTGCATGATATATCTGTCTCCCACATACCAAGGCCTCAGGGGACTTACCAAGGACTTGGGGACCTGCCAAGGCCCTGATAGCCCACCGTGGCCCCTCATGGAACTGGCTACCCCTCATGGGACCACCGTCCCTTGTGGGACCAGTCTTCCCCCCCTTATATATCTTTAAAAAAGAATAACAGCTTCTCTTCTTTATCTAGATCCAAGACTAAGTGTTTCTGTGTTTGCAGTCATTGGTCCCAGCAAGATCCATCTCTTGTTTGTTTGCCTATGGGCCCTTTCCTTCCCCCTCCATAGCCAACAATTCTCACATGTGCTTGACACGTAGATTTGTGTGAATAGTGAATACCCCAAAGCTTCAATCCACCCAGAGCCTGTGCATTAAGGAACCAGAGCCTTTAAAAATGGAATCAAGCTAGAATTGGAAAACATTGGATAAGTGTAAGTCCTAAATCCATTGGCCTGATAGGAAGAGAGTAATTTATGGGGGGGGGGGGGCTATGAATACAGAGGTTGGAATGGAAAGTTCTACAACTAGAAAAAAACAAGGGCTAGCACCATGTCAAGCTAGAAGAGAGACTTCAAAGCCAATTTATATCCAAAGTCTCCTGAAGGAACCAGCCATGCCCACACCTCTACCTGAGTTTCTGACTCCAGAGCTGTAAGAGACAAAATTCCCGTTTTAAGCCAATTCCATTGTGAAATTGTCTAGAAAAAAAAAAAGAGGACTACCAAAGCCCATTACAGTTGTTTGTGCTCTTGCAAAACATGAGTTTGGCAATATTAAAAATATATAACCATATGTGTGTGTTATGTACATATATTGCGCCATGAATCACTGCTGCTCCACCCACACTTTCAGTAACAAATTTTGTGATTCATCCATTGCTGTGCACATCTGGAGAGGGCTTTCAGCTACCCACCACTCCAGGAGTAGAGATCAACAATTCACAGGCCAAATGACGTGGGTGTGGCAATGCCTTTTATCTACTGAAAGGTAGGGTTGCATATTTTCATTGAGAAGACTATCCTGCAGTACTTGCCCTACCCCTCCCAATCCTTGACTGTTTCTCTAGCCTTCAGTTCCACCCACACCTGCCACTATTTGACTTCCTACATTCTGCCAGCATAGGAGACAAAAAAAAAAATTATCAGGGCTAGGAGTGTAGATCAGTAATAGAATGTTTGCCCAATGTGCTCAAGGCCCTGG